>CM038221.1:184389879-184481226 GCA_021442155.1 Cymbidium sinense
GTTAGGAGTTTTAGGATTTAAATTTTAGGGTTTAGGGTTAGATTTAAAGTTTATTTAGGTTAGGGTTTAGAGTTTGAGTTTAGTGTTTAAAAGGGTTTAAGCATTAAGTTTAAGTTTAGGTTTTAGGGTTTAGAACTTGATTTTAATAGTTTATTTAGTTTAGTTTTAGGCTATATAATTTAAGAGTTTAAGGTTTGGGGTTTAGTTGGTTATAGTTTGAGTTTAGGTTTTAGGTTTAGAGTTTAAGGGATTAGGAGTTATAGTTTAAGGTTTAGTATTTTAGGGTTTAAGGTTTAGGGTTTTGGGTTTAAGTTTAGGTTTAGGTTTAGTTTATAGGTTTAAGTTTAGTTTAGGTTTTGGGTTTAGGTTAGGTTTAGGGTTTTAGGGTTTAAGGTTTTTAGGGTTTAGGATTTAGGCTTTAGGCTTTAGGTTTAGGGTTTAGGGTTTTTGTTTTTTATTTTTAATAGAGAACAAATTTAGATTCAACATTTCATCTTTTTGATTTCATCAACCAAGTAACACACTAAGTTTTTTAAGACACATTTGATAACATAGATCAAAAATGAGTACACATAGAGCAAATCAAAAACCCTAGATAACTAGAATTGTATTTAATGAAAAGACATAGTTCCAAAAGAATAGGATCGATCGTTCTTCAGTTTCTCCAATTCCCATCAGAACTACCCTGGCCTCTAGAGTAGCGGGATCCACCATCATATCCCCGATCTCTCCCCTCCGCCACCACCATGACTGTAACCTTTGTCACTTCTCCTACCTCCATGACCACCACTACCCAGACCACCATCTCCATCTCCACCAACACCTCTAGATCCCCCACCACCACTACGATAATCGTCGCCTCCACCTTCACCTCCACTGTCGAATTTGGACTGATCCTAGTTAACAGTGATGTTCCGGACGTCAAGGTTCTACCTATTCTTAGGGTTTATGTTTAGGTTTAGGTTTATTAGGTTTTAGGCATTAAGATTTTTTTTAATTTATTTAGTTACTTTAGGTTAGGTTTAGGTTTTTTTATTAAGAAAATCAGTAGGTTTAGGTTTATTTAGTTTATTTTTTATTTATTTTAGTTCATTTTATTTTGTATTTCTATTTAGGTTTATTTTTTATTTTTATTTAGTTTATTTGTTTATTTTAGATTTATTTTATTTGGTTTACATTTTTTTATTTTAGTTTATTTTTTTAGGTTTAGGTTTAGGTTTATGTTTATTTTTTAGTTTACTTTTAATTTAATTTAATTTTTTAGTTTAGGTTTTATTTTTTATTTTTAGGTTTAGGTTTAGGTTTTAATTTTATTTTTTTAGGTTTAGCATTTAGGTTTTCATTTTAGGTTTATTTTTGGGTTTTTTTTAGGTTTAAGATTATTTTTAGTTTATTTTATTTTATTTAGTTTAGATTTAGGTTTAGATTATTTTAGATTTAGGTTTAGGTTTTATTTGTTTTAGTTTAGTTTATTTTATATTTGGTTTAGGTCTATTTTATTTTGTTTATTTTAGGTTTAGGTTTTTTTTTAGTTTATGGTTTTGGTTTTATTTTTTATTTATTTTTAGGTTTTATTTTTAAATTTATCTTTTTTTGGTTTAGGTTTTATTTAGTTTTTAATTTATTTTATTTTAGGTTTATTTGATTTTTATTTTCATTTTAGTTTTTATTTTTTTAGGTTTTTTATTTTTAGGATTTTTTTTATTTTTTAGTTTAATTTACATTTTTAGTGTATTATAATATAGGATTCCATAACATAGTGTAGCATCATGCATTTTATCATACTATTATGTATTACTACTTATTGTTTAGCATATTTTAGTTTGTTATAGTATGATGTAGTAGAGTCTGTACTAGTATAATTCATAAAAATATTGATTTATAAGCTGAGATGATGGGATTTGGTCAAATTTAAGGTAAGCTTTAGAGAACATCATTGGGGGTGTGCTATGGTGTGTCATTTAATCAAAAGAATGGAATTTTGCATCCAAAATAAATGTTCACTTTTCAACCAAATCTTATAAATTTTTTGTTTAAAGTGATTCATTTTAAGGTGTAATGTAAGATAATGTATTATATGAAAGCATATAAAAATATAATGTACATAACGATATAACTTCACATATATATGAATGTGGTGGTGTGTTACTAAATGTTATTGTACATTTTAGTATGTTTAACTTTTGTTATAATACATTGGGTCAAAACTCCCAAAAATGTTAATTTGAAGGTTGAGATGAAGAATTTGGCCAAATTCATGGCACACACCAAAAAGAAACACCAAAATGATGCTATTTTGTACCATTTCTAATAAAAAATTAACAATTTTACATCAAAAATGAACATTATTCCTATTTTTGAAAATTTTGTTATTTGTTATTTTAAGTGATTCTAATGAGGTGTAATGTTAGAGCATATATCACAAATCATTAAATGTTGATTACAATGTTAAGATGATGTAATTTCAAGGAATACATTGTTAGGCTTTTGGTCAAAGAAATAAGAGATGAAATAAGATTTGATGAGAATTCCATGTCAAGGACAATGAGGGAGATTTGCTAGGGGATCACACTTGGATTGGACATGACATGTTAGGGGTCTATGTCGATGGCATAGAATAAGAAAATTTGCTATGGATAAGGTTTGAATTTGATTTGATTATATGATTTTGGAAAGACGATCCATTGGGGATAGAAATCTATAATCCACCATGGGTTAAGATCAAATCAACTTTAATTTATTTTGTTTTAATTGATGTGGAGACATTTACTAGATATGGGCAGTCACTAGGGATCTGGTATATGAACCTTTCACTAAGGAAGCAGGTTCAAGCTATCCGTCGGGGATTGGAATTTGAGTTTGATTTCATAGATTTGTTTGGAGATGTATCCACTACAGATAAGAGTTTGGATGGATTGCTTTGATTTAGACTCTACTGGAGGAGTTGGTTTAATTTGGCTCCATTAGGGAGGTTGGTTTTGAATTTAATTTGTTTGCTTGACTTGTTTATATATGATTTGGGGCTCCACTAGGAGAAGGGTGTGATTTAACTCCATTGGGGAAAATTAGATTGGGTTTAATTTAATCTGAGTTAATGTATGGGCCTTGTCGGTGTGCGATGGACCCATTAAGAAGGGGCTATATCAGCCTTAATCTTCCTTAGGTTTACAAATCCAAAGGGATAGTCTACCAGTTGTGGGTAGAGTTAGCCAACCTAAGGGGTTGCCTTTCGGTGTGCAATAGATGTGTTAGCAAGAAGGCATAATAGACTTACATCTTCCAATGCGAGGAATAATCGTTGGGGTGACCTGTTGGATGCACAACAAATCAAACCTAACCTAGGGTGACTACTGAGTGAATTTTACAGGGGACTTATATCAACTCAAAAGTAGTCAGGATTCATTTTATCTTAATTTCATGTGATTTGATATGGTTTGTTTGGTTTATTTTTATTTTAAATTAAGGGCATATCCGCTGGGGATGTGAGCTCGATCAAATTTATCAGAATTAATTTATGGATGATGTTGGTATGCAAGGACCCACTGAGAAGGGGCTATATTAGACTTGTCCTATCTCAGATTTACAAATCTAAAGGGATAGTCTATTGGCCATGGGGTAGAGCTAACCAACCTAAGGGGTTTCCTTTTAGTATGCAATGGTTGTGCCATGAAGAAGGTGTAGCGGACTTACATATTCTAAAGCAAGGAACAACTAGTGGGGTGACATGTTGGTAGCAAAACAAATAAAACTCAATTTAGGGTGACCTTGAGTGAATGTCGGGACTTATATCAACTCAAGAGAAGTTAGGTGATTCTATAGGGAGTTTTGTTGACATTGCCTAAAGATAGGATGCACTTGGGAAAAGGTAGTGTCCCCTTAATCCACAAGTGAATATATATTTTATTTATATTTTTGTGTGGACCCTATTAGTGTGTGAAGGACCACACTGAGAAGGGGCTATGTCAGCCTTGACCTATCTCAGATTTATTGGACCAACAAAAAATATGCACATTCACAAGATGGATTCTCCAACCACAGGGGTGGTTACTAGGAAAAGAGAATTATCTAATTCGATAATAACCTGGGCAGTGTCTAAATGGGGTTGCAGTGGACATTATCCAAATATAGTGCCCAGAGGGAAGGTGATGCTAGGGGCATTACCCTGAGCTCTGGAAAAGAAAGCTTATAGGTGTACGGTGGCCAACTCAAGAAGAAAGCATAAGACTTACATCTACTATCAGTGGTGTATCTTAAGGTGTGAGAACCAACCAACTTAAGATGTATCCGTTAGCATGAGTGGTGTGTCCATAAACATAGTGAGAACCAACTAACCTAAGGTACCCATCATTGTGAAATGATCAATCTGGAAAGAAAGCGTGTAGGCCTACAACTTTACAAGCATAACTGATCATCGACATAATTTATCATCATCGAGATAGATGATATCTAACCTAGAGCGACTACTAAGCTGGGAAGGAGCTGCTAGGAGACTTATCCTAAACCTCAAATATACTCGACCCAATCGATTTGTGAAGGCTAATCAAGATGAAAGCATAGCAGACTCACATCCTCTTAAATGAAGCCAACATGAGGTATCTTATTGGCCATGCAGTAAGGCCTACCAAACTAACAAGACACTCGTTGTGTAGTGGTGAAGGAAGGAAAGCATGCACTTACATCCTCCAAAGTAGAAGACCATTGGGTGACACATTAGTTGGGTAGCACATCGACTGACATAGGAGTGAGTGCCATTGGGGGCATTATCTCAACTCAAAGTAGCCCGAGACACAATATATGTGTTTGTTTTATATGTTTGTGTGTATTCTTTATTTGTATTGTGTTGATGAAGGATAAGACACTACTCGAGTTGCTTACACCTACCTAAACACATCATGGTGAATTCAAAAACAAGAATAATTTCAACATGGAAGAGATTGAATTCAAAATAAAATTTTCATTAATGATAATTATTTTTAAACATGATTTATAATATTTCTTTAAGTAGAGTACATTGATTGGAAGCATTGGATGCTCTTCCTTATGATTAATAAGGCGATAAGATCCTCCTTTGGTAGGCCTTCTCTATGGAAAAGGGCCTTCCCAAGTGGGTTCAAACTTGCCTCCCATCTTACTGATCGATCTCCTTAGAACTAAAATAAGCTCTCTACTTGAAAAGCTCTAGGATGAACCAACTTTTTGTGAGCTTAAATTATTTTAGCTTTGTACAACTCGAGTTTTGGCATGCCCGTAGGCATCTCTCCTCCAAACCTTTGAGCTCTTATAACCCTAACTTGGAGTTATGCTCTGTTGTGATCTTATTACCCAAAGATATCCTTAGTGATGGGAGTTAGACTTCTAATTGTAGAACGGAATCAAACCCATACACTAAAGAGAAAGGAGTAGGCGAGTTGTTCTATATGTGATGTGGTAGGCCCATGGCTTAACTACTAAAGCCACTATCTTATTGTTGTCGAGTGTCTTCTTGATTTGGATGAGAGCTTTGTTGAAGGCTTAGCTAAGCCATTTTTCCTCTGGTAGTTGATGGTAGAATATCTCCAATCTATGTTATATCTCTGGGCAAAGTTGTTGATCTCAATGCTCTTGAATGTAATACCATTATCAGATATAATTCATCGAGGCTTTCCAAACCTATATATGATATAGTTCCTAAAAACCTAGAGCACATGCTGAGTTGTCACCTCTTTGAGTAGAATCACATTTGCCCATTTGGAAAAGTAGTCAATAGCAACTAAGAGGAATCAATGACCCTTGAAAGAAGGAGGATCAATCGAACTCGCTATGTCAAGACCCCCAACACTCGAATAGCCATGAGGCTAATGTAGGATGTAGAATGTTGGGTGGTTGGTGTAGGTCCACCCTATGTATTTGACATCGGTGACATTGCCTTACCGTATCCATGCAATCTTGGATCATCGACTGGTAGTAGTATCTTAATCTCTTGATCTTAGCATTCATCTTCAGACCAGATTAGTTGGCTCCACATAATCCTGAGTGTATCTCGATCATGATCTTATTGGCTTTGTGCTTGTCTAAATAACGTAACCACATATGATTGAAAGACCACCGGTATAAGACATCATCCATAAGATTGTAGGAAAGTGTTCTCTACTCTATCTAATTGGCTTGGGACTTCTCTTGAGGTAGTTTTCCTTTACTTAGGTAATCCATGAATGGTTGCCTCCAATCTAACTCCTCATCCTTTTTTGCAATGGAAACCTACCCTTCAAGAGAGCACTTTTTGATGAGTTCAATATCAATAAAGGATAATACTTATCTATTTTGGACCTTTATTGATATGGACTCATCATCCAAACATGCTAACCCATTCTCATGCTTGGCTAAAGAATATGCTAAGATGTTCCCTCCTTGAGGAATTTTATAAATGATAACCTCTGGGATTTGGGCCAACAACTCCATGGTGTACTTATGGTAGTGATGGAGCTTGGGCTTTATAACCTTATAAGATCCAGCGATTTGGTTAGTAAATAGTGAGAATCCCCAAAGATGTTGATATTCTGGATGCTTAGAGTAATGAATAACTCCAGATCAGTAATTAGAGCCTCATATTTAGCTTCATTGTTGGATTGGACGGATGATATGAGAATCTCATCACATCATGCGAGTTAAGAGAACTATTCTTACCTCTACCATTCACGAAATAGTAGATTATGGTTCTCTTCTCTTTGAAGTACATCTCATGGTGAATGCTAGTATCCCATAAGTTCATGATTTGTTCATTGGAGATCATCACTAAGCGGGGAAGTGTCTTTGCTAAATAAATCTTAGTGCTTGTCCATCATGCGAGGGTATGAAGGTAACATCAAACTGTGAGAGGATCATGGACCATTGTGCCAATCATCTAGATAGCATTAGCCATGTCATGAGATAATGTGGTGGATTGATCCTAGAGATTAAGTTAACTTTATGAGGAAGCATGTAGTGATGTAGCTTTTGGGATGCAAAGATTAAAGCTAAGCAATATTTCTCAATGAGTGGATAATTAGCCTTAACAAAATTTAGACAATAATTGAGGTAGTAGAGTGCATTTTCCTTCCCTTTGACTTTAGCTTGGGCCACCAAGGGAGTCATCTAACATAGCAGTGTAAAATATGAGCAACTTGCCTAGGATAGGGGCTGCTAGAACTAGCAGTGTCATCACCTAATGCTTGATGTCTTCGAAGGCATGCTCACACTTATCATCCCACTTGAACTTGGCATCCTTTTGGCAAGTCGAGAATGGTTAACATCTTCCGATAGGTTGGATATAAAGCATCTTAGATAAACCAACCACCTTAGAATGATGAGTTGAGTTAAACTTTTAGAGGTGGCATTTCTAATATCACTTTATTCTTCTCAGATCAATTTTGATTCCACGGTGTCGGACAATAACCAAAGGAATTTCCCCTCAAATGCACACTTAAGGGGTTCATTTTGAGGTTAAATTATCTTAACTATTTGAAAACTACTCTCAAGTCAAAGAGATGGTCTTCCTTTTCTCTACTTTTGACCGAGATCATCGACATAGCACTCAACTTGATGATGAATGAGTTCATCAAAGATTGAGTCATAGCTTCTTGGTATGTAGCATCAAATTTTAAGTGAAGGCATGATCTTATAATAATAGATTTGATCGGTTCTAAAGAACTATTTATTTCATCTTGAGGGCCATCTTTATTTGGTTATATCCGGATGAGCCATCCATGAAAGAAGACTCATGAGATGAGGCCATTCTTTTTTTAACTAGGATGATCTTTGGCTAAGGTAGGATATTTTTCTTTCCAGATGAAGCCATCTTCGATCAATTTTTTAACTTCATAAATGACCTATTGTTCTATGTCTAATTGTATGTGTCTAGAAGCTTGCTTGATACGGTTAGCAGTAGGCCCTATTACTAGTTTATGGACCGCTACGTCAAGAGCGAATCCAAGAATCTCTTCATAACTCCATGCAAAGTAGTCCAAAAACTTAGTTAATAGCCTAACTAAGTCATTGGTTTCAATTTCATCCAACAAAGAACTGATGTATGTCGAGCGTGGATCTTCTTCAGTTTCTAAGTTGATATCTTTGCATCGATGGTTGACTTGATCTCTTCTTTGAACTCTGGCAATGCATCTTTGACTTCAAAGTCATATGAATCATCAAAAGTTTTAATCATAGCTCATATGAGTTAATGTGATTTGAAAAGAACCTATCGATTCCAAATGATTGGTGATGACTAGCACTAATCATCATCATGGACCCATACCAATCTAGTCAGTCTTGATTGAGAGATTTTGCATTTATTCTTCCATATTCTTTCAAAGTAGTATGACCTGTGCTTTGACCAAGTATGTGGGATTAACCCTTTCTTTGCTAAATTATGAACACAAGGGAGTACTAATCAAAAGGTAATTCTATTAAATCTTTATATGAATCATCCTCAAGTTCTACATCAACTTCTTGACTTGAGGATGATGCTCCCAGAAAAAACTTTTGAGTTTTCACACCTGTGGATGACTTAGAGGCTTCTTTACCTACTAAACCCTCAGCATTTTAGAGGAAAGTGGGGTTAGAGCTAAGGTTCCCAATTGATGCCTAACTATTTCACATATAGACTTTGATACACTTATGCTTTGCTTTGGAGCCCATTATTCATATCGGCTCAGTGTCACCTCTAAGGGAATCTACTATTGAGAAGAGCTAGGTGTGCTACCATATAAGACTCATCCTATGAACTAGATTCGAAGTCTATATGGATAGTAGGTGTATTGCTGGTAGCTAGGATATATCTTCTATTTGGTGGCCAATAAAGTAGTTTTCTACCCCTGGGACTACCTCTGAACTAGCCTCTTCCTCTACCTGGTGGAGGTTAGGTCGTCCGATCCATATGTTCGAATAGAGTAATGAATGGTGGGTAGAATCTAATGTCAGGCTCCACTTCCTCCTCCAAGTCTATTTCCTTTCCCTTTTATTTTCTATTTCTTTTTTTATTTTTTTTCTTTTTCTTTTTCTCTTTCCTTTTCTTTTTCTTTTTCTTTTTTCTTTTCTTTTATTTTTAAACTCTGGCCAAGTTTGCGAGAATAGACTTGCTGATTTTGATGGAGTTAGTAAGCATCCTCATATATCTGCTGACCTATAAACTTGAGATCTCCTTTGACATAGTAGATGATCCCACCTCTCGAACATCATACAATGTAGAAAGGATGGAACTATGGTGTTCTCATGTATCCATGGTCTCCCAAGCAAAGCATTGAAAGATGTATTTGAGTTTATAATGTGAAACTTGGCTTCGGTCTTCCAATCATTTATCTCTAAGGGCAACACTATGGAGCCTAAGGCCTGTTGACCTCACTTTTGGAATGTTAATTCAATCTTTCCATCTTAGACTTAGGAGTCTTGTAGACACTAAGACTTCCCTAGTCATAAGACACTTCTAACAATTAGGTAAATACTTAACCTAAGCCTAAAGACTTAGAAGGGTTAACCATATAATTAGGTTATTCCACCTACCTTACAACCCAAATCCAATTGTTCACTTTCTGAAACCAAACCTCAAGTTCAATTCAAACATTCAAATCCAAATCCAAAGACAAATTCTAAAACCAAATGATTGAAGCCCATGATCAAATCCAAACTTGAAACCCTTCTTAATCCATATGACCTATCCCATGGATTTAGCCAAATCTTCATCCAAATCAATACAAAATCATTTGATTTTCTCATAATCAATTTATATCTTCAATCATCTTCCCAAATATAAATCAAATCTACATTTAAATGATCAAAACTAAATAAAACTAAATCAAATTAAATCAAAACCCTTCCTAAGCCATATGACCTATCCCATGGACTTAGCCAAATCTTAATCCAAATCAAGTCAAACTTGATTTTCTCACAAATCAATCATATTTTCAATCATCTTCACAAATAAAATGAAATATACATTTAAATCATCAAAACTAAATCAAACCAAATCAAAATCCAAACCTAAGCCACATGACCCAATTTTATGGACTTAGCCAAATTCCTTTATTCCTAAACTTAAATTCAATTGATTTTCCAATGAATCAATCATACCTTCAATAATATTCACAAATATAAATGAAATCTACAATCATAAAACCAAACTAAAATCAACCCAAGTCAAACCAAACTTAACCTTTTGACTAAAAATGTTCAAATGAACCAAAACTCATTTGAACCCAAGCCAATTGCAATTGAATTTATATATCAATCTCAAATCCATATATAAACTCAACTAAATCAAATTCAACCCAAACTCAAGCCAACTAAACCCAATTTGTCCACTTGACCCAAAGTGGCCAATTTGACCTATTTGAGCCAAGTTTTAATCTTACCCAAATTGGATTGAACCAAGCCCATCAAAACCTCCCATCATGATTGTTGATCACCCTAGGTTGATCAATTGTCACAAATTGGGTCAAACCAAGTCAACCCTTTAACCTATATGAACCCTAACTAGCCAAAATTGAGTCAAACCGAACCCAATTGATCCTTTTAACCCATGTTGACCCAAATTGACCTAAAATATGAATTTGGGTCAAATCAAAATATAAACCAAATTGATTGCAATCAATGGCAAAGTTCATTCCAAATTGATTGTTGAACTTGACCAAAGCCATGATTTCGCCCAATTAACCAACTTAGCCCAAAGTGACTTCTATGTTCAGGTTGGCTTAAATCAAAACAAAATCCAAATTAATTGAAACCAAAGCCTACAATCATCTTTAATTGGTCAACTAAACCCAAACCAACACCTAACCCAAGCTAATTTGGCCAATATAGTCAAATTGGTCAACTTAACCCATTTGACCCAAATGAATTCAAATGAGCCAAAATCAAATCTAAGCCAAACCCAAACCATTTAAACTAAAACATCCCAAATGATCATATGAACTTGACTAAATTTTGTTTGACCAAATTTGACCAATTGGTCGACTACCTAACCTAATTTTGATCTATATGAGTCAAATTGAGCCAAACATAACCAAATCAACTCCAATTGACTTGAAATTTGGGCTAACCCACTTTTGCTCATTTCAAATTAAAATTACAATGCCAAATGATCATTCTACCCTTGGGTCAAAGGCATCACTTGAGATAAATCATGTAACCATTTCCATTTCTTGCCATTTCTCCCAATGGTCCACCTAGGCACAGACATTGCCCACCCGACCAAGGGTTGTTATTGATGGGAGGTGAGATCACCTCACCTCTAATTGGAGCATTTGAAACCCATAGACACCAATTATTCCTCAGCCCACCAAACACACACAATAAATCCTTAGAGTTACCTACCCAAGACAAGCCGCTAGATCCATTCCTTAAGCTCCTAAGTTCATTCCTCGATCAAAAAATGCCATTCCAGTCTATCCCGAAATAGGACACTCCCATTTTTGACCTAACTTCCCCATTTATCAAACTAAATAACGCACTTCCTAGGCCTCATCGAGCAAGAATGTATAATCTCCCAAGCTTTGAGCACCGTAGTGGGACTTGATCAAAGTTGAGCTCCAAATCATAGGTTCGTGGCCTCAGTGAACATCAAAGAATTGATCCAATTTTACTCAACAGCTCTTCCACTTGGATGAAGCTTCCACAAAATTCAATATCTAACATGAGCTCCTGTATGCTTCTAAAACTAATCCTTAGGCAAAAATGGGTTGGAGATTTATGAAGAAACTTGCATCTCATGTGATCTTGACCATTGGATCCCCTTTGATCATTATCGTGAATGTGTGGGATCCTTTTGGAGTTGATCCGAGCTCAGGTAAGCTTGGATTAAGTGAGCAATGGCGAACAGGCTCCATTCTTCCTCATTTGCTTAATGTTAGATCATGCACCATCCATTTCACATGATTAGAACAGACAATTATGATTAGAGCCACTAGATCAATCTGATTTAATCCTATTAAGTTGTGGGATTAATCAGATTCTATCTAGAATCATTAAACTTGCATCCTCCGTATCAGAGATAAGTTTTAGCCAATCCATACATATGGAATATGCTGCCATGTGTTGCCAACGATTAGGCTTCATGACTATGTATGATGATGCATGTTTTATTTTATGATGTATTATTTTAGATTGGATGATGTATGTTTCTACTGATATTAATATTAGCCTAGATGTTTGGGGATTATGCTTAAGGGATGCTTAAAAGAAATGTGAATACTTTTTTGTAGGTTGCTTAAATCTTAAGTATAATCCAAGTTAGATACTTATGTAGCCATGTGTGGGTACTAAGACAAAATTATAAATACAATAAGCTGATTGTATGTATATTTAGCTAACCTCTATTTTACAGGTATAGATTTACTTTTTCCACATAAATGAAATTTTTGTAATAGGAATTAGGATGACTGCTATTGGGGATTGGGATGAGTAGTGGCCAGAATGCTTTATTTTGGGGTGCCCTGTGATGCCTTTGAAGGAAGCACCATTCAAATCAAAGAAGGAACCAAATCAGAAATGGAGATAAGAAGAAAGTAGACCCCAATAGCATTTAATATAATTATAAATATTCTTTCATATTCCAAGTTGGATAAGGGTAGCGCTCGGCTACCCATCTTTTCTCTCATTGGTTATGTTAATTACATCTACTTTTATTCTTTTATGATAGTTTATATAATTGTGATGTTATGTTCACGTTATGCATTAAGCTATGCTTTTCAATTTTTAAATGATTGATGCTTTAATGTGTGGTTTGATCATTACTCTTAAGAAAAAAAAATAAAAAAAAACCAAGATAAAAATAAACCTAAACTTAAAAATAAAATAAAAAATAAATTCAACCAAAAAATAAACCTAAACCTAAACCTAAACTAAAAAAAATTTAAAATAACCTAAACTAAAATAAATAAATTAAGCTAAATAAAATTAAAATAAATTAAAATAAATAAAAATAAATTAAATTAACTAAATAAATTTAATCCTATCAATTTGCTTAATTTAAAAATAATCATAAACCATAAATCCAAACCCTAAACCCTAAAACCTATAATCAAAATAAACCCTAAACCCTAACCTACAATAAAACCCTAAACTTAATCCCTAAACCATAACCTAAACCCTAAGCTAAAGCATAAACCCTAAACCCTAAACCCAACCCTAAAAATCTAAATTTAAACCCAAACCTAAACTAAAGTAATAATAAATTAAAAAATAAACCTAAACCTAAAACCTAATAATCAAACCTTAAGAATGGGTAAAACCTTGATAGTAGGAACATCAAACCATCAAAATTACCATGGAGGAAAGGTATTAATTATTGTAACTATGTATAAAATGGTGGTTATAAGAAAGCAAATTACATAATTAATTGATCAGCATATGATTTCTTAAACTGGTTTACTATTAACTAAAGAAACTAAAAACGCTGATTACTAAATAACTGTGTTTATATTTGAAGTTATTTAGGTTTTGATTTTCTATGCATGCTCATTTTTGATCTATGTCTTGTGTCTTAGAAAATCTTAGGTGTTACTTGGTTGAGAAATAAAAAAAGAAGAATGTTGAATCAATTTGTTCTATGTTAAAATAAAAAACAAAACCCAAAATAAACTAAAACTATAAACCTAAAACTTAAACCATAAACCTAGAACCCAAAAAATCTAAACCTAAACCTTAAAAAAGACTAAACCTTAAATAAACATTAAATAATAAGAATGAATGTGCCATATTGTATGATGTGATGCATGTTTTATTTTATGATGTATTATTTTAGATTATGTTAGATGTATCTTATCATGATAACTATAAAATGTTTTTTGAGATTATGCTTAAGGATGCTTAAAAGAAATGTGAATACTTTTTTGTAGGTTGCTTAAATCCTTAAGTATAATCCAAGTTAGATATTTATTTAGCCATGTGTCTAAGACAAAATTATAAATACAACCTGGGATTGTATGTATATTTAGCTAACCTATTTATGTATAGTTAGATTTACTTTTCCACATAAATGAAATTTTTGTAATAGGAATTAGATTACCTATTGGGGATATGAGTAAACATTTTATTTTGGGGTGCCTTGGATGCCTTTGAAGCAAGCACCATTCAAATCAAAGAAGGAACCAAATCAAATGGAGATAAGAAGAAAGTAGACCCCAATAGATTTAATACAATTATAAATATTCTTTCATATTCCAGTTGATAATAAATATATTTTCTCTCATTAAATACCATACACCTATTCTTTTATGATAGTTTATATAATTGTTTGATGTTATGTTCATTGCATTAAATATGCTTTTCATTATTTTAAATGATTGATGCTTTAATGTGTGCTATATTAGGCTCTTAAGATAAAATAAAAAATAAAACCTTAACCAAAAGATAAAAATAAAACCTAAACTTAAAAAATAAAATAAAAATAAATTCAACTAAAAAAATAAACCTAAACCTAAACCTAAACTAAAAAAAATTTAAAATATAAAACCTAAACTAAAATAAATAAATTAAGCTAAATAAAAATTAAAATAAATTAAAATAAATAAAAAATAAATTAAATTAACTAAATAAACTTAATCCTATCAATTTGCTTAATTTAAAAATAATCATAATAAACCATAACCTAAACCTAAACCCTAAACCTATAATCAGAATAAACCCTAAACCCAAAACCTACAAATAATAAACCCTAAACTTAATCCCTAAACCATAACCTTAAACCCTAAGCCCCAAAAAAAAAGCATAAAACCCTAAACCCTAAATAACCCTAAATCTAAATTCTAAACCAAACCTAAAATATAATTAATAAATTAAAAATAAACCTAAACCCTAAACCTAAGCCCAAACCTAAGAATTAAACCTTGACAAAAACATCTAAACCATAATATTGGAAAGGTATGGCTGTTTAAATCTAGACCTGGATAAGGTGGTGGTTAAATGGTCATGGAGGTGGGAGGAGCAATAGAGGTTACCGCCATGGTGATGGTGAGGAGATCGAGCATATGAAAAAAAATAATGGTTCTATAATGAAACCAAAGAAAATTACCATGCTAACTGTCTTTATAGGAAGGTTCTAGTATTTTTATTTATTCTATGCATGCTCATTTTGATCTATGTCATTGTGTCTTAGAAATCTTAGTGTTGGTTGAGGAAATCAAAGAAGGAAATGTTGAATCTTGTTCTATGTTAAAACAAAAAAAAAACAAACCCTAAACTAAAACTTGATAAACCTAAAACTTAAACCTAAATCATAAACCTAGAATAAAAATCCTAAACCCTAAACCTTAAAAAAAAAACCAAAACTAAACCTAAACCCTAAAATAATAATACTAAAAAAAAAAATCCTAAACTAAAACCCTAAATAACCCTAAACCCTAAACCCTAAACTAAAAAAAAAAAAAACCTAAACCAAAATAAAATAAAAAATAAAAAATATAAACTAAACCTAAACCTAAACCTAAAAAAAAAAAAAAAATAAAAACTAAATTCATAAATAAATAAAAAAACTAAAATAAAAACCTAAATAAAATAAAACAAAACCAAAAAAATAAAATTAAAATTAAATAAAAAATAAAAAAATAAAATAATAAACTAAAAAATAAAATCTAAAAAAAATAATAAAAATAAAATCTAAACCTAAACCTAAACCCAAAATAAACTAAATAAATAAAATAAACTAAAATAAATTAAAAATAAACCTAAACCAAAATTAAAACTAAAACCTAAAAAAAATAAAAGCTAAACATAAACATAAAAATAAAAAAAAATAAAACCTAAACCTACAAAATAAAATAAAAATAAAAAATAAACTAAAAAATAAAGCTAAATCTAAACCTACACTAAAAGTAAAAGATGAAAACCTAAACCAAAATAAATAATCCAAATAAATAAATTAAACTAAATAAAAAATAAAGTAAATCTAAATCAAAATAAAAATAAAATAAACTAAATAAATAAAAAAAATAAACTAAATAAACATAACCTACCACTACTTAATAAAAAAAAAAAAAATATAATAAATAATCTAAACCTAAACCTAAAAAACTAACCTAAACCTAAACCTAAAATAAAAAAAATAAACTAAAATAAACCCAAACCATAAACTAAAATTAAAACCTAAACTAAAATAAAAAACCTAAATAAAATCCTAAACTAAATAAACCTAAAACCCAAAATCATAAACTAACTAAAACCTAAACTAAAATAAAAAAAACCTAAAATAAATAAATAAACCTAAAATAAAATAAAATCCTAAAATAAACTAAATAAATAAATTAAAAATAAAAAATAACCTAATAAAATAAAAAAATAAAACCCTAAATAAAATAAACCTAAATAAAAACTAAATAAGAAAACCCTAAACCCTAAAATAAAACCAATAAATAAAACCTAAACCCTAAAAAATAAACCTATAAACCCTAAACCTAACCCTAAATAAACCTAAACCCTAAACTAACCTAAACTTAAACTAAACCTAAACCTAAACTTAAAACCTAAACCAAAACAAAATAAACCTAAAAAAACCTAAACCTAAATAAAATAAAATAAAAAACCTAAACTAAACATAATCTAAAAATTAAATAAATAAAAATAATAAAAAATAACCTAAATAAAATAAATAAAAAAACTAAAACTAAAAAATAAAAAATATAAAATAAAAACCTAAATAAAAAAAAAACTAAACATAAAATAAAAATAAAATAAACTTAAAAGAAAACTAAAATAAAATAAAATAAAAACTAAATAAACCTACATAAAAAAAATAAACTAAAAATAAAATTTAAACCCCAAACTAAAAAAAAAAACCTAAACCTAAAAAAAAAATAAAATAAACCAAAAAATAAATAAAAAAAAAAAACCTAAACCCTAAACAAAAAAAAACCTATACTAAATAAAATAAAGTAAACCTAAACTAAAAAAGAAACTAAACTCTAAAAAAATAAACCTAAACCTAAACCTAAAATAAACTAAACCTAAACTAACTAAAAATAAAATAAACTAAAATAAACAAACCTAAACTTAAAAAATAAAATATAAAAAATAAACCTAAAATAAAACCTTAAACTAAAACCTAAAAAATATATATAAACCAAAACCTAAACCTAAAATAAAAAATAACCTAAACCTAAAAAAAATAAAATAAAATAAAAGTAAACTAAAAATAATCCTAAACATAAACCTAAACCTAAAAAAATAAATCAAAATAAAACCAAAACTAAAATAAATGAACTTAAAATAAATAAACTAAGCCAAATAAAAAATAAAAATAAACCTAAATAAAATAAACATAAACTTAAATAAATAAAAAATAAAAAAAAAACCTAAAAAAAATAAAATATAAAACCCTAAACCTAAACTAAACCTAAACCCTAAACCTAAAAAACCCTAAACTAAAAAAACCCTAAACTAAACCTAAACCCTAAACTAAACCCTAAACCCTAAACTAAACCATAAACCTAAATCTAAACTAAAAACCCTAAACCCTAAACCCTAAACCCAAATAAAAAAAACCTAAACCCTAAACCCTAAATCATAAAAAGCCAAAAACCTAAATCTAAATTAAATAAATTATAAAGATAAAATAAATAAAAACCTAAAATAAAATAAAATAAAGAAATAAAATCAAATAAAAATATAAATTAAAACCTAAACCTAAAAAGAAAAAAATAATAAATAAAACCAACTAAAGAAAATAAATAAAATCAAAACTAAAAAATATATATAAACCTAAATAAAATAAAACTAAACAAAAAAAATAAAAAATAAAATAAACTAAATAAATTAAAAATAAAACTAAATAAAACCTAAACCTAAAAAATAAACCTAAAAAATAAAACATAAAAAGAACCTAAATCTTAAACCAAAAATAACCTAAACCTAAATAAAATAAAATAAACATAAAAAATAAAATAAAATAAAAAACTAAATAAAATAAACCTAAATAATAAACCCAAAAATAAAACCTAAAATATAAAATAAACTCTAAACTTAAAAAAAAAACCTTAAAGCTAAAATAAAAATAAAATAAATGTAAACCTAAACTAAAGTAAACTAAACTGAAATAAAATATCCTATACCTAAACCTAAAATAAACTAACCCTTAACCTTAACCTAAACTAAATAAAATAAAATAAACTAAAGATAAACCTAAACCTGAACTAAAAAATAAAATCTATAAATAAACTTAAAATAAAAACCTAAAACCTAAACCTAAAAAATTAAATAAAAACCTAAACCTAAACCAAAAATTAAAAATAAAACCTAAATTTAAAAAATATAATAAAAATAAAACTAACCTAACAATAATCATAAACCTAAATGTAAAATTAAAAAATGAACTAAAATTAGAAAACCAAAACTAAAATAAATAAATTAAACTAAATTAAAATAAAATAAACTAAAATAAATAAAAATTAAACTAAATAAACTTAAACCAACCACTTTACTAAATTAAAAAAATTTAAAAAAAATATAAAAACCCTAACCCTAAACCATAAACCCTAAAATTAACTCAAAGCTCTAAACCCAAAACCCTAAAACCTACAACCCTAAACCTAAACCTAAAACCTAAACTAAACCCTAAACCCTAAACCTAAACTAAATAAATTAAAACCTTAAACCCTAAACTAAACCCAACAACCTAAACCCTAAACTAAACACTAAATCTAAACCCTTAATGCTAAACCCTAACCCCTAACCTAAAACCTAAACTAAATAAACCCTAAACCTAAACTAAAACCCTAAACCATAAACTAAAACTAAATCTTAAACTAAACTAACCCTAAACTAAAACACTAAAATGAAAATAAACCTACATAAACTAAACTAAAATAAACTAAACCCTAAACCTAAACCTAAACCATAAACTAAACCCTAAAAAATAAACTAAAACCTAAACCTAAATAAAAACCTAAATAAACCTAAACCTAAAAACCAAAATTAAACTAAAATAAACTTAAATCTAAACCTAAACCCTAAAATAAATTAAACCAATTCCCATAAATAAGCCCACTAAACCCTAAAATAAATAAAAACTTAAAATAAAAAACCATAAAAAAATAAACCCAATAAATTACATAAAATTAACCTAAATACCAAACCCGAAACCCTAAAACCTAGACCTTATACCCTAAAATTAAACTAAACCCTAAATCCTAAACCCTAAACTCTAAAAACCTAAACCTAAACTAAATAAGACCTAAAAATAAAATAACTAAATAAAACTAAACCTAAATTCAATAAAAAAATAAAATTAAAAAACCTAAATTAAAACCTAAATCTAAACCTAAACATAAACCGAAACTTAATTTTAAAAATAAAAAAACAAAAAACAAAAATTGAACTAAAATAAAAAAATAAAAACATAAAGTAAACTAAGCAAATAAAATAAGCCTAAAAATACAAAATCTAAATAAAAAACTAAACATAAAATAAAAATAAAATAAACTTAAATAAAATAAAATAAAAACTAAATAAGAACCTAAACCTAAAAAAATAAACTTAAAATAAACATAAAATAAATAAAAAATAATACCTAAACCCTAAACTAAAAAAAACCTAAACCTAAAATAAACATAATAAAATAAAACTAAACCTAAACTAAAATAAATAAAAACTAAAATATACTAAACCTAAACACTAAACTAAATAAAATAAATTAAAGATAAACCTAAACCTAAACTAAAAAATAAAACCTAAAAATAAACCAAAAATAAAATCATAAAACCTAAACTTAAAAAATATAATAAAAACCTATACTTAAACCTAAAATTTAAAACCTAAACCTAAAAAAAATAAAATAAAAAAAAACAAACTAAAAAAAAATAAATATAAACCTAAACCTAAACTAGAAAAAAATAAACTAAAATAAAAAACATTAACTAAATTAAATAAACCTAAAGTAAATAAACTAAAATGAATAAAAAATGAACCTAAATAAAAATTAAAAAAATAAACTAAAATAAAAAAAACTAAATAAACCATAAATAGTAAACCCTGAATCCTAAACCCTAAAATTAACCCTAAACCCAAAACCCTAAGCATACAACCCTAAACTCTAAACCCTAAACTCTAAATAAAAAAATAAAAAAAATAAAAAAAAACCCTAACCCTAACTCATAAACCCTAAAACTAACCCTAAATCCTAAACCCAAAACCTAAAATCTACAACCCTAAACCCTAAACCCTAAACTCTTAACTAATACTAAACTCTAAACCCTAAAACCTAAACCCTAATGCTAAACCTAAACCCCTAAACTAACCTTAAACCTTGCTAACCCTAAACTCTCTAAACCCTAAACTTTATATAAAAACTAAACTAAAGCATAAACCCTAAACCCTAAAAAACCCTAAACCTGAATCCCTAACCCAAACCCCAAAAACCTAAAAGCATAAATCCTAAAACCCTAAACCCTAAACCTAAAACCTAAAATAAATAAAAAAATAAAACCTAAACCCTAAACTAAGGAAAACCTAAACATAAAATAAAAATAAAATAATCCTAAACCTACACTATAATTAACTAAACTAAAATAAATAAAACCTAAACCTAAACCTAAAATAAACTAAACCTAAACCCTAAACTAAATAAAATAAAATAAACTAAAAATAAACCTAAACATAAACTAAAAAATAAAACCTAGAAATAAACCTAAAATAAAAAAAACCTAAAACCTAAACCTAAAAAATAAATAAAAACCAAAAACCTAAACCTAAAGATAAAAATAAACCTAAACCTAAAAAAATAAAATAAAAATAAAACTAAACTAAAAAATAAACATAAACTTAAACCTAAAAAAATAAACTAAAATGTAAAAACCTAAACTAAAATAAATAAACTAAACTAAATAATAAAAAAATAAACTAAAATAAATAAATAAAAACTAAATAAAAAAATAAACCTAAACATACTATTTTTCAATTTAAAAAAAGACCCTAAACCCTAAAACCCTAAACTAAACCCTAAACCTTAAACCCTATACTAACACTAAACCTTAAACTAACCCAAAACCCTAAACCCTAAACCTAACACTAAACCCTAAATCAAAACTAAACTAAACCCTAAACCTAAAACCCTAAACCCTGCCCTAAACCTAAACCCTAAACCCTAAACCCTAAAATCAACCCTAAACCCTAAAACCTACAACCCTAAACCTAAAACCTAAATACCTAAACCTAAAATAAACCTAAAATAAAATAAATAAAAAACCTAAACCTATATTAAATAAATAAAATAAAATAAAATAAAAACTTAAACCCAAACTTAAACATAATCTTAAACCTAAAAATAAAATGAAATAAAAAATAAATACAAAACTAAAATATAATAAATAAAAACCTAAACTAAACTAAAAAGTAAAATAAACCTAAAAAATAAAAACCTAAATAAAATAAAAAATAAATGTAAAATAAAAATAAAATAAACCTAAAATAAAATAAAGTAAAAACTAAACCTAAAAATTTTTTTTCATAAAACTTAAAACTAAATAAAAAAATAAAATCTAAGCCTTAAAAGAAAAAAAAACCAAAACCTAAAATACACAAAATAAAATAAACCTAAACCTAAATTAAAATAAAGAAAACATAAATGTAAACATAAATAAACTACACCTAAACCTAAAACTAACCTAAATAAAATAAAATAAACTAAAAATAAACCTAAACCTAAACTAAAAAATAAAACCTAAAAATAAACCAAAAATTAAAACCTAAAACCTAAACCTAAAATAAAATAAAATGTAAACCTAAAATAAAAATAAAAAAAAAACCTAAACCTAAAATAAAATAAAATAAAACCAAACTAAAAAATAAAATAAACCTAAACTAACCTAAACTAAATAAAACCAAAATAAAAATAAAACCTAAATAATAAAACCTAAATAAACTAAAATGAATAAACTAAATAAAAAATAAAAAATAAAAAAATATAAATAAAAAATAATAAACTAAAACAAATAAAAAAAATAAACTAAATAAACTAAATATAACTAAACATACTGGTTTATTTAATTTAAAAAAAAACTAAATCATAAACCCTAAATCCAAAACCCAAACACTAAACCCTAAACACTAAACCCTAAACCCTAAAAAACCCTAAACCCTAAACCCTAAATAAAAAAATTAAAAAAATAAACCATAAGCCTAAACCCTAAACCCTGAAACTAACCCTAAACCTTAAACCCAAAACCCTAATGCCCAAATCTTAAACCCTAAAACTAGCCCGAAACCCTAAACCCTAAACTTTGAACCCTAAATCTTGAACCCTAAACCATGAAACCCTAAACGTGAAACCCTAAACCCAAAATAAACCCTAAAAGCTCTAAACCTAAACCCTAAAGCTAAACTAAAAATAAACCCTAAACCCTAAACCCTAAACCCTAAACCCCAAACCCTTAACCCTAAACCCTAAACCCTAAAAACCTTAAAACCTTAACATAAACTAAATAAAACCTAAATATATAATAAATAAAAAACCTTAACCTAAATTAAATAAAAATAATAATATAAAATAAAAACCTAAATTAAAACATGAACCTAAACCCAAACCTAATCCAAAAAATAAAATAAAATAAATAAAAAATAAATAAAAACTAAAATAAAAATAAAATAAAAACCTAAACTAAACTACAAAATAAAATAAACCTAAAAATAAAAAACCAAGATAAAATAAAAACTAAGCATAAACTAAAAACTAAATAAACATAATATAAACTAAAATAAAAACTAAATAAAAACCTAAACTAAAAAATAAACTTATAAATAAAACCTAAAATAAAGAAAAATAAAACCTAAACTAAAAAAAATTAATCCTAAAATAAAAAAATAAAATAAACATTAACCTAAACTAACATAAACTAAACTAAAATAATTAAAACCTAAATCAAAATGTAAAATAAATTAATCCTGAACCCTAAACTAAATAAAATATAATAAACTAAAATTAAACATAAACCTAAACTAAAAAATAAAACCTAAAAATAAAGCTAAAATAAAAACCTAAAACCTTAACCTAAAAAAATAAAATAAAACCTAACCTAAACCTAAAAATAAAAAATAAAACATAAACCTAAAAAATAACTTAAAAATAAAACTAAACTAAAAATAAACATAAACCTAAACTTAAATCTAAAAAATAAACTAAAATAAGAAACCTAAACTAAAATAAATAAAACTAAAATAAATAAATAAAATAAATTAAAAATAACCAAGAAGTCTAAATAAAAATAAAAAATAAAATGAACTAAAATAAATAAATAAAACTAAATTTAAACCTACTAGTTTACTTAATCTAAGAAACCTAAATTTAAACCCTAAACTCTAAACCCTAAATCCTAAACCCTAAATCTAAACCTAAACCCTAAAACTAACCCTAAACCCTAAACCCTAAACCTACAACCCTAAACCCTAAACCCTAAACCCTTAACACTAAAAAACCCTAAACCCTAAATAAAATAAAAATAAATAAATAAATAAATAAACCCTAAGACTAAACCCTAAACCCTAAAACTAACCCAAAACCCTAAACCCTAAACACTAAAATCTAAAACCTAAACCTAAACTAAATAAAACCTAAAAATAAAATAAATTAAAAAATCTAAAATAAATAAAATAAAAACCTAAACTAAAAGCTAAACCTAAATCAAAAAATAAAATGAATTAAAAAATTAAAGTTAAACTAAAATAAAATAAATAAAAACATAAACTAAACTAAAGAAATAAATTAAACCTAAGAATAAAAAACCTAAATAAAATAAAACTAAATGTAAAATGAAAATAAAAAACCTAAAATAAAATAAAATAAAAACTAAATAAAAACCTAAACATAAAAAATAAACCTAAAAATAAATAAAAAATAAAACCTAAACCCTAAACTAAAAAAAGTATGCATAAAATAAAAATAAAATAATTAAAACAATATAAACTTAAACCTTAAATAAAATAAAATTAACTAAGATAAATAAAACCTAAACCTAATCCTAAATTAAACTAAACCTAAACCTAACCTAAAGTAAATAAAATAAAATAAACTAAAAATAAACCTAAACTAAACTAAAAAATAAACCTAAAATAAAAAACCTAAAATATAACCTAAAAATATTATAAAAGAGTAAACCTAAACCTAAAAATAAAAGATAAAACTTAAACCTAAAAAATAAAATAAAAATAAAACTCAACTAAAAACAAAACCTAAACCTAAACCTAAACCTCAAAAATAAACTAAAATATAAACCTAAACTAAAATAAATAAGCTTAAAATAAATAAACTAAACTAAATAAAAAACCAAATAATAAAAAATAAAATAAACTAAAATAAAATAAATAAACTAAATAAACCTAAACCTACCACTTTACTTAATTTAAAAAAAAACCATAATCCTTATATCTTAAACCCTAAACCCTTAACCCTAGATCTGCAACACTAAACCTACAATCCTAAACCACAAACTATAAACCCTAAAGCCTATAAATTTCTAAACCGTAAAGTATAAAAATTCATAAACCCTAAACCTTAAACCCTAAACCCTAAACCTTAAATCCTAAACCCTAAATCTTAAAATCATAAGCCATAATAAACCCTAAACCCTAAACCCTAGTTGAGTTGATTTTTATGAAAGGTGATCTTAAAGAAGTCAATGAAGAGGTTGCAAAGTGGTGGTGAAGTTGTTGGTCTTATTATGCCTATTGATATGTGGTTCCTCCAGCAACATTGGTTTGATCCTTCATGACTTCTTTTTTTCTAGGTTCTCAACATCCCAACAGAGATCAACGAGGGTACTGTTGAAATTATCACTCCAATTATGCTAATTAAAAAAGGATAAGGTGGGATCTTCATAGGCTACTCTCCTCGTTGAAGGCATATCTTATGGCCTCATTCTCGGCCTATGTTTAATGATGGTTGGTGTTCACCCAGTGAAGATGATCATCAAGAAGTTTTGGTTTTTCAATGTTCACTTCTCTCTCACTAGCCATCTCTTATCCCACCCTTGCTGCAATGCCCCACATGTTCATCAATGCTTGCAAGAATGTCCTCACCTTGGATTGATTACACATATGTGGGTGAGAAGTTTAAGCTATAAGGATCATAGTATATCTTGCGCCTGAGCGTTGCTTTTCGCTACTGCTACTCTCGTTATGGAAGAGAAGAAGGAAGAGCCTATGAGGAATCGATGATGATGGGTTTTAGCTTATTCAACCAAGCTTTGTTGGACTTCTATAAAATTAACTTTTATTGACTCTAGTTAAATCATTTTGTGAAATACTATTTTGTCAATTTTTTGAATTGCATTTTATTTTATCCTATTTTATTAGTTGATGAGGATAAAGTCTTGTTTGATTTGGTAATTTCTTTGTTATGAAATCATTTGGGCTTTTTTATATAAAAACTCTAAACCTTAAACCCTACTCTAACCCTAAACCATAAACCCTAAACCCCAAACCCTAAACCTAAACTTAAAGTAACTAAATAAATTAAAAAATAAATTTAAACCCTAAAACTTAATAAACCTAACCTAAACCTATTCCCTAAAAATGGCCAAAACCATAATGACAAGAACATCACCATCAACCGTGCTCACCTAGATCCGGTGGAAAAGAAGGTGACAGCTATCGTTGGGGTGGTGGGGATCTGAGGTGGGTTATGGAGGTGGTGGTCGAGCAGTGGTGGTTATGGACGGGAGGAGCAACTGGAGGTTACAACATGGGGGGGTGCTGAGAGATTGAGGATGATGGTGGATCCCGCTACTTGAGAAGGTGGGGTTCTGATGGGAGAGAAATTGAAGCCTATCCATCTGCCGCTTATGGAACTGTGTCTTCATAGAGACAAATAAGTTATAGATTTTTGATTTTCTATGTGGGCTTATTTTTGATCTATGTCATCGATGTCTTAGAGAACTTGTGTGTTACTTGGTTGATGAAATTGAAAAGAAGAAATGTTGAATATGAATTTGTTCTTTATTATAAAACATAAAAAAACCTTAAACCCTAAACTAAAACTTGAACCTAACCTAAAACCTAAACCATAAACCCTAAAGCCTATAAATAATAATAATAAAAATACCTTAACCCTAAACCCTAAACTAACAATCCTATAACCTAAACCTTAAACCCTAAAATCCTAAAACACAAACCCTAAACCCTAAACCCTAAACCCTAAACCCTAAACCCTAAAACCCTAAACCCTAAATCCTAAACCCTAAACCCTAAAAACCTAAGAACCTAAACCTAAACTAAATAAAACCTAAAACTAAAATAAATAAAAAAACCTAAACATAAATAAAATAATAAAATAAAATAAAATAGAAACCTAAATAAAAACCTAAACGTAGACCTAAACATAAAATGAAATAAAAAATAAAAATAAACTAAAATAAATTATGTAAAATCTAAACAAAACTACATAAAATAAAATAAACCTAAGCATAAAAAACCTAAATAAAATAAAAACTAAACATAAAAAAATAAAATAAACCAAAAAATTTAAATAAAAACTAAATGAAAACCTAAAATTAAAAAATAAACCTAAAAAAAAATAAATAAATAAAACCTAAACCCAAAACTAAAAAAAACTAAACCTAAAATAAAAATAAATTAAACGAAATAAATTAAACTTAAACCTAAACTAAAATAAACTAACATAAAATAAATAAATCCTAAACCTAAACCTAAAATAAACTAAACCTAAACCTAAACCTAAACTAAATAAAATAAAATAAGAAAAAAAAACCTAAATCTAAAGTAAAAAAATAAAACCTAAAAACAAACCCAAAATAAAAACATAAAACCTAAACATAAGAAAATAAAATAAAAACCTCAACCCAAACCTTAAAACAAATAAACCTAAACCTAAAAAAAATAAAGTAAAATAAAACCCTAAACTAAAAAAATAAATAAACCTAAAATAAATAAACTAAATAAAATAAAAAATAAACCTAAGTAAAAATAAAATATAAAATAAACTAAATAAACCTAAACCTACCGATTTGCTTAACTTTAAAAGAAAAGAAAAACCTAAACCCTAAAACCTAAGCCCTAAACCCTAAACCTACAACACTAAACCTATAAACCTAAACCTTAAACCCTAAACCCTAAACCTTAAACTGTAAACCCTAAACCCTAAGCCCTAAAAATATAAACCCTAAAAGCCTAAACCCTAAACCATAAACCTTAAACCCTAGTTAAGCTAATTTTTATAAAAGGTGATCTTAAAGAAGTCAACAAAAAGGTTATGAAATACAAAGTTGGTGTTGCTGCCCGTGTTGATCTTGTTGCACCTATTAATATTGTGGTTCCTCTAGGCAACACCAGTCTAGATTCTTCATAGACTTCTTTCTTCTAGGTTCTCAACATCCCAACTAAGATAAAAAGGGTACTATTGAAATTATCACCCCAGTTGAGCTATATAAAAAGGCAATAAGGTGGGATCCTCAGAGACTACTCTTCTCGCTAAGCTGGGGATTAGGCCATTCTCTTATGGCCTTGTCATCCAGTTTGTGTATGATGATGGTACCATGTTCAATCCTGAGGTGATTGAGCTCATTGAAGATGATCTCATCGAGATGTTTTTGATGACCCTTTTAATGATCATTTCTCTCATTAGCCCTCTTATCTCACCTAAAGACCCCACATGTTCATCAACGCTTACAAGAATGTCCTCATCATGATTTCCACCGACACACATACCCAGAAGGTTAAGGTTAAGGAGTATTTGAAAGTTCCTAGTAAATTTAATGTGGCTATTGTGCCTAATGCTTCTACCACTCCTACTACTGTTATTGGTTCGGCTGCTATAGTGGAAGAGAGGAAGGAAGAGCCTGCTAAGGAATCAGATGATGATATGGGTTTTAGCTTATTCAATAACGCTTTATTGGCCTTCTATAAAATCAAATTTTATTGTCTCTGGGAGTTAAATCATTTTGTGAAATACTACTTTTGAACATTTTTAAATTACATTTTATTTTATGCTATTTTCTTAGTTATTAAAGGATAATGGCTTATTTTATTTGGTAATTTCTTATTTATTATGGAGTCATTTGAGTTAAAAAAACCCTAAACCCTAACCCTAAACCTCAAACCCTAAACCTAAACATAAAGTAACTAAATAAATTATAAAATAAAACAAAACTCTAAAACCTAATAAACCTAAACCTTAAGAATGGGCAGAACCCTAATTGTAGGAACACCACGATCAACCAGGCTCAATTTAGATCTAGTAGTGGAGGCGAAGGCGGAGGCGACAGTGGAGGCAGAGGTGGCTATTTTTGCAGTGGTGGTGGTGGATCTGGAGGTGTTGGTGGATTTGGAGGTGGTGGTTGGAGTAGTGGTAGTTATGGAGGCGAGAGGAGCGACAAAGGTTACAGCCGTGGTGGTGACGGAGGTTACAATCATGGTTATTGTGACATTTGGTTATTATTATAGGTTGTTGGTATTTTAGTTGTTCTTTCTTGTCTATCTTGGGTGATCTTGGCTCGATGGTTTTTGTTGCATTGACTTGGGTTTTCTACCGTGGTGGTTGGCTAAGAGGCTATGTTGGTCGGTTGAATTATTGGTTGTCTCTATTCAATGGTTTTGGCTATTCTTTTGCCTTCCTTGGCTACTAGGGTCCTTCCTTTATTGGTTACTAATGGGCTATATGGATGCCCTTGTGGATGTTTTACTTAGTTGCTTTGGTTGGAGGACTTTAGGGCTTTGGAATCTTTGTTGCCTTTTCTTGTTAGACTTTTGGTGTCGATCGATCCTTTGCTAATCCTTTTGAATTGGGAATTTTGGTTTCTAGTGATTGGATGTCTTTGGCCCCTTTCTGGCCTTGGATGTTTTTGTATCGTATGTTGGTGCTGGTTTTGGTGGTGCTACTGGTTTCATTAGCCCAATGATCCTCAGAACTGGGTTGCCGGTTTATGATTGACCTATCGTGGGTTTTGTTTAGTGTGTTGGCTACTAGTATCAGCTATGCTGGCTATGATGGCTTTGTGTTAATCACCTCCTCTCTCTAGTTGGTAGCCTTACATATGATTGTAACCCTTCTTTAAGAAGTTTGGATGCTCATATGTATTGTTTCCCCTTGAATGATCTTAACTGAGCCTGCACCTTCTCTTCCTTAGCTCTCTCTTATTGCTCCCTTAATCCTTATTCTTTTTAGCTTTGACTTTTGCCTTGGTAGTATTTTTGCAGATTTCTTTTACAGGTTTGAACTTTATAGAGGGACAGGTCATTTCTTAGTCATCCCTAGTGTTGTTGTTGTGGATCTTGCCTATCTTGCTTTCACAAACTAATGAACGATTGCTGACTCAATCTTTTTCTATTTTTATGTTTTATTTTAGTGTTACTCTATGTCCCTTCACTTTTATGCTTTTTAGATGTTATTTTTGCTCTTTTGATTTCTTTTCTTCTTCTAGTGTACTTAGATGGGGTTTAACTCTTTAGGTTTCTAGCTCTATGAGATAGATTTCTAAGCTTTATGCCTTTAAGGACATTGTATCTTTTACTTTATGGTAATAAAAAAAACCCTATACCCCTAAACCCTAAACCTAAACCCTAAACCCTAAACCCTAACCATAAACCTAAAATTAAAGTGACTAAAGATTAAAAAAATAAAGCTAAACCCTAAAACCTAATAAACCTAAACATAAACCTAAACCCTAAAAATGGCCAAAACCTTGACGACAAGAACATAACCATCAACCAGGCTCAGTCTAGATCTGACGATGGAGGTGAAAGAAGAGGAGGCAATTATCATAATTGTGGTGGGGGATATGAAGGTGGTGGTTGGAATAGTGGTGGTTATGGAGGCGGGAGGTTTGATGGAGATTATAGCCATGGTGATGACAGAGGGAGAGATCGAGGATATGATGGTGGATCCCGCTACTCGAGAGGCCGAAATGGTTCTGATGGGAACTGGAGAAAAAAATGGCCTATCCATTTGTTTATAAATGTGTCTTTATAAGAGATGGTTCTACTATCTAAGGTTTTGATTTGCTCTATGCTCATTTTTTTATCTATGTCATCCTGAGTCTTAAAAACTTGGTGTGATACTTGGTTGATCAAATCAAAAGAAGAAATGTTTAATATGAATTTGTTCTCTAAAAAAAAATCATAACCAAAACCTAAACCTAAAACCTAAACCCTAAACACTAAACCCTAAACACTAAACCCTAAACCCTAAACTCTAAACCCTAAACTAAACCCTAAACCCTAAACCTTGAAATAAACCCTAAACCCTAATCCCTAAAAGCTAAAACCTAAACCTAAACTAAATTAAACCACAAATAAAATAATAAATAAAAAAGCCTAAACTAAAATAAAATAAAATATTAAAATAAAATAAAACCTAATCTAAAACCTAAACCTAAACCTAAAGAAAATAAATTAAAATATAAATAAAAATAAAATAAATAAAACCTAAACTAAACTAAAAAATAAAAAACCTAAATAAATAAAATAAACTAAAAAATAAAACTAAAAAACCAAAATCTAAAAAATAAACATAAAATAAAATAAAATAAAACCTAACTAAAAAAAACAACTAAACCAAACTAAAATAAACTAAATTAATAAATAAAAAAACCTAAACCTAAAATAAACTAAACCTAAACCTAAATAAAACCCTAAACAAATAAAATAAAAATAAACCTAAACCTAAACTAAAATAAATAAAAATAAACCTAAATTAAAATCTAAAATAAACTTTAAAATAAAATAAAAATTTAAACCTAAAAAAATAAAATAAAACTAAACTAAAATAAACCAAAAAAACAAACTAAAATTAAAACCAAACTAAAATAAACCTAAAATAAATAAACTAAACTAAATAAAATAAACATAAACCTAAGTAAAAAATAAAAAATAAAATAAAAAAATAAAAATAAACTAAAAACCAAAACCTAAACCTAATAAACTAAAATAAACCCTAAACTAACCCTAAACACTAAACCCTAAAAAAACCTAAACACCTAAACTCTAAAAGCTAAAACCTAAACCTAAACTAAATAAACCTAAATATAAATAAAAAAACATAAAGTAAAATAAAATAAATAAATAAAATAAACCTAACTAAAATTAAACTTAAACCTAAAAAAGAAAATAATTAAAAATAAAACAAACTAAAATAAAATAAATAAAAACCTCAACTAAACTAAAAATAAAAAACCTAAATAAAATAAAAAACTAAACCTAACATAAAATAAATAAAACTAAAAAATAAAACCTAAAAAAATAAATGTAAAATAAATAAAATAAAACTAAACTATAAACTAAAAAAAAAACCTAAACCTAAAATAAAAAAATAAACCTAAACCAAAAAAAAAAATAAACTAAAGTAATAAAAACATAAACCTAAACCTAAAATAAACTAAACCTAATCCTAAACCAAATAAAACAAATAAAAAATAAATTAAAATAAACCTAAACCTAAACTAAAAAAATAAATACTAAAAATAAACCTAAATTAAAATCTAAATAAACCTAAAAAATAAAATAAAACCTAAACTTAAAAAACAAAATAAAAAATAAAACTAAACTAAAAAATAAACCAAAACCAAAATTAAACAAAAAATCAAACTAAAATAAAAAAACTAAACTAAAATAAATAAACTAATAAATAAAAAAATAAATAAAAAAAATAAGAAATAAAATAAACTAAAATAAATAAAATAAACTAAATAAACTAAAACCTAATAGTTTACTTAATTTAATAAAATTAAACAAAAATTAAAAAAACCTTAACCCTAAACCCTAAACCCTAAACCTACAACCCTACACCCTAACCCTAAACCTTAAAACCCTAAACCCAAAACCCTAAATCATAAAACCTACAACCCTAAACCCTAAACCTAACACTAAACCTAAACCCTAAAACCTAAAAAACCTAAACCTAAACCTAATAAAATAAAATAAAATAAATAAACCTAAATAAATTTAAATAATAACAAAAAAAAAAAAACCTAAACCCCTAAAAAAAATAAATAAAATAAAAAATAAAACTAAACAAAATAAAATAAATAAAAATAACAAAATAAAAAATGAAAACCAAAAAAAACCTAAACTAAATAAAATAATAAAAAAATAAAATAAAAAAAGGAAAACTAAAGAAAATAAACATTAAACTAAAAAAATACTAAACCTAAAATAAACAAAATAAAATAAACCTAAACCTAAACTAAAATAAATAAACCTAAACCTAAAATAAAACCTAAACCTAAAGTAATCCTAAAACCTAAAAAACCTAAACTAAAACCCTAAACTAAAATAAACCCTAAACCCTAAACCCTAAACTAAAACCTAAACCATAAATACTAAATAAAATAAACCTAAACCTAAATAAAACCTAAAAACCCTAAACTAAAACTAAAAAATAATCTAAACCCTAAATTAACCTAAACCCTAAATACTAAAACCTAAACCCTAAGCCCTAACCCTAAACTAAAATTAAAAAAGCTAAACCTAAACTAAAAATATAAATAAAAAATAAATATAAATAAAAAATAAATAAATAAATAAAAAAACCTAAACTAACCTAAACTTGAACCTAAATAAAAAAATAAAATAAATAAAATAAAACTAAACTAAAAAACAAAAAAAACCTAAATAAAATAAAAAACTAAACCTAAAATAAAATAAAATAAAACTAAATAAAAGCTAAACCTAAAACAAAGATAAAATAAATAAAATAAAACCAAAATAAACTAAAAAAACTTAAACCTAAATAAAATAAAATAAACTAAAAAATAAAATAAAAATAAATAAAACCTAAACCAAAACCTAAAATAAAAACCTAATCCTAAACCTAAACCTAAACCTAAAAAAATAAACTAAAATAAACCTCCTAAACTAAAAATAAATCTAAAATAATTAAAATAAAAAATCTAAATAAACCAAAAAATAAAATAAAACCTAAACCTAAACAATAAAATAAAAAATAAGACTAAACTAAAAAAAATAAACTAAAACCTAAACCTAAACCAAAAAATAAACAAAATATAAATAACTAAAATATAAACTAAACTAAATAAAAATAAACATAAACCTAAATAAAATAAATAAATAAATAAACTAAAATAAATATAAAAACTAAATAAACCTAAACCTACTACTTTAATTTAAAAAAATTAAAAAAACTAAACAAAACCTTAACTCAAACCCTAAACCTAAACCCTAAACCCTAAACCCTAAAAACTAAACCCTAAACCCTAAATCCTAAACCCTAAAACCTAAACCCTAACCCTAAACATTAAACACTAAACCTAAACTAAAAAACTTAAAACCTAAACCTAAACCAAATAAAACCTAAAATAAAATAAATAAATAAACCTAAACCTAATAAATTAAATAATAAAACAAATTAAATACATAAAACTAAACCTAAACTAAACCTAAACCTAAATGTAAAAATAAAATAAAATAAAATAAATAAATAAACTAAATAAAAAAATAAATAAATATTTAAACTAAACTAAAAATAAATAAACTAAAATAAAACCTATAAAATAAAACTAAATGTAAAATAAAAATAAAATAAACTAAAAATAAAACTAAAAAAAAACCTAAACCTAAAAAATAAATAAAAAAAAACCTAAATAAAACTAAATAAACTAAACCTAAAATAAACAAAAAATAAAATAAATAATAAACTAAAATAAATAAAATAAAAACCTAAAACCTAAACCTAAATCTAAATTAACTAAACCTAAACTAAAACCTAAACCTAAACCCTAAATCCTAAACCTAAACTCTAAACCCTAAACCCTAAACTAAATAAACCTAAACTAAATAAACCTAAAAACCCTAAACCCTAAAAAAACCTAAAAAAACCTAAACCAAAAATAAATAAAACCCTAAACCTAACTAAAACCTAAACCTAAACTAAACAAACTAAACCCTAAACCTAAAACCTAAAACTAAACCATAAAATAAACTAAAACTAAACAAAACCAAACCTAAACACTAAACTAAACCTAAAAATAAAAATAACATAAATTATAAAAAATAAATAAAATAACTAAAAACCTAAACCTAAATAAAATAAAATAAAACCTAAATTAAAACCTAAACCTAAACCTTAACCTAAGCCAAATGTAAAAATAAAATAAAATAAAAAATTAAAACTAAACTAAAATAAAATAAATAAAACCTAATCTTAAAAAATAAAATAACCTAAAAGTAAAACCTAAATAAAATAAAACTAAACATAAAATAAAAAATAAAATAAACATAAAGATAAAAGAAAAACTAAATAAAAACCTAAACCTAAAAATAAACCTAAAAAAATAAATAAATAAAACCTAAACCCTAAACTAAAAAAAAATCTAAACCTAAAATAAATAAAATAAAATAAACTAAACCTAAACTAAAATAATAAACTTAAATAAATAAATAAACTAAACCAAAATAATCTAATCCTAATCCCTAAAAATAAAAAAATAAACTAAAAAAATAAAGCTAAACCTAAACTAAATAAAAACCATAAAAAAATAGAAAAACTTAAAACCTAAACCTAAAATAAAATAAAAAACTTAAACCTAAACTAAAAATAAATAAAATAAAACTCAAAAAAAATAAATCTAAACCCAAAAATAAATAAATAAACATAAATAATAAACCTAAATAAAATATAAATAACTAAATAAATAAAAATAAACTAAATAAATTTAAATCTAAAAAAAAAACCCTAAAATTAACCCTAAAAATCTAAACCTCCTAAACTAAACCTAACCTAAACCTAAACCTAAATCTAAAACCTAAACCCTAAACCCTAAACCTAAACTAACCCCTAAACTAAACTATAAACATAAACCTCTAAATTCTAACCCTAACCTAAACCTAAACTATAAACTATAAAACCCAAAACTAACCCTAAATTAAACCTAAAGTTTATACCCCTAAACTCAAAACCCTAAACCTAAACTAAACCTAAACTAAAACCTAAACCATAAAAGCTAACCCTAAACTAAACCAACTAAACCTAAGTTAACCCTAAACACTGACCTAAACCTAAACTAAAACCCTAAACCTAAAGCTAAACACTAAACATAAACCCTAAACCCTAAACCCTAAAAACCTAAAAACCTAAACTTAAACTAAATTAAACCAATAAATAAATAAACCTTAACCTAAATAAATAAAATAAAATAAAAACCCAAACTAAAACCTAAACTTATGGCTAAAAATAAAATAAAATAAAAAATAAAAACTAAACTAAAATAAAAAAAAAATAATAACATAAACTTAACTAAAAAATAAAATAAACTTAAAAATTTAAAACCTAAATTAAATAAACTAAATATAAATTAAAAATAAAATAAACCTAAAATAAAATAAAATAAAAACTAAATAAAAACCTAAACCTATAAAATAAACAAAAAAATAAACAAAAAATTAAACCTAAACCCTAAACTAAAAAAAAGAGAATAACCTAATCCTAAAATAAACAAATTTAATTAAACTTAAGCCTAAACTAAAATAAACTAATCTAAAATAAATAAAACCTAAACCAAAACTTAAAATAAGCTAAAGTTAAACTCTAAACTAAATAAAAGAAAATAAACTAAAAATAAACCTGAGTTTAACTAAAAAAATCCTAAAATAAAAACTTAAAACTTAAATAAAAAATTAAAATAAAAACCTAAACTTAAACCTAAAAAATAAATTAAAATAAAATTAAACTAAAAAATAAACATAACCCTAAACCTAAACCTAAAATAGACTAAAATAAAATACCTAAACTAAAATAAATAAACATAAAATAAATAAATAAACTAAATATAAATAAAAAATAAAATAAAATAAATAATAAATCAAAAATAAAATAAATAAACATAAACCTATACTTAAATGTTTTAAAACCCTAAACCTAATTTAAAACCCTAAACCCTAAAACAAACCCTAAACCAAAACCCTAAACCTAAACCCTAAATCTAAACTAAAATAATAAATCCAAAACCTAAACACTAAACTAAATCCATAAACTTAAACCTAAACCTAAACCTTAAACCCAACCCTAACCTAACTAAAATCAAAACCTAAATTAAACTAAATATAAACCTAAACAAAAAAAACTAAACTAAAGCCATAAGCCTAAACCCTAAACTAACCTAAACCCTAAGCTAACCCTAAACCCTAAACCCTGAATACTAAAACCTAAAAACCCTAAACCCTAAATCCTAAACACTAAACCCTAAATTCTAAACCTAAATCACCTAAACCCCTAAACCTAAGAACCTAAACTTAAACTAAATAAAACCTATAAAAATAAAATAAATAAAATAAAATAAAATAAAAACCTAAATTAAAACATAAACTTAAACTTAAAAATAAAATAAAAAATAAAAAATTAAAATAAAATAAAGAAAAACCAAAACTATACTAAAAATAAAATAAATTGAAGAATAAATAATCTTAATAAAATAAAAACTAAACATTAAATAAAATAAAATAAACTTAAAATAAAATAAATTAAAACTAAATAAACTAAACCTAAAACCTAAAAATAAATAAAAAACCTAAAAAAAATAAACCTAAACCTAAACTAAAATAAACTAAATTAAAATAAATAAACCTAAACTTAAAATTAAACCTAAACCTAAACCTAAACTAAATAAAATAATATAAACTAAAAATAAATCCAAACCAAAACTAAAAAATAAAACCTAAAATAAACCTAAAATAAAAAATTAAAAGCTAAGCCTAAAAAATAAAATAAAAACCTAAACCTAAACCTAAAAATAAAAAAGAAACCTAAATAGAAAAAATAAAATAATATTAAAACTCAACCAAAATATATACCTAAACCTAAACCTAAAAAATAGACTAAAATAAAATACCTAAACTAGAATAAATAAACTAAACTAAATAAAAATAAAAAATAAAATAAACTAAAATAAAGAAATAAAATGAAGTAAACCTAAACCTACTAATTTACTTAATTGAAACAAAACCCTAAAACCAAAAATCCTAAACCCTAGCCCCTAAACCCTAAACCATAAACTCTAAAACTAACCATAAACCCTACACCCTAAACCTACAACCCTAAACCCTAAATCCAAAACCCAAAACCCTAAATAACCCTAAACCCTAAACCCTAAACTCTAATATTAAACCCTAAATTCTAATAGCATAAATCCTAAAACCCTAAATCGTAAACACTAAACCCTACACCCTAACCCGTAAACCCTAAATCCTAAACCCTAACCCTAAACCATAAACCGTAAACCCCAAACCCTAAACCTAAACCTAAAGTAACTAAATAAATTAAAATAAATATTAAACCCTAAAACTAAATCTAAACCTAAACCTAAACTTAAGAATGTTCAAAACCTGATGACAAGAACATCACCGCCAACCGTCCTAGATCTGGTGGAGGTGAAGGCTGAATGGTTATCGCATTGGTGGTGGGGATTTGAAGGTGCTGCTGGATATGGAGGTGGTGGTTATGGGCGCAGGAGGAACAACGAAGGTTACAGCCATGATGGCGATTGATAGAGAGATTGGGGATACGATGGTGGATCCTGCTACTCGAGAGGCTAAGGTTCATGGGAACTATAAACTATACAACTGCCACTAAACCCTAGAACCCAAGCTAAAACCCAAACAAACCCTAAACCATAAACCTTAAACCCTAGGAAGCTAAAAACATAAACTTAAACTAAATAAAACCTAAAAGAAAACCTAAACTAAAATAAAATAATAAACTAAAAACCTAAACCTAAAAAGAATGTAAATATAAAATAAAAAAAGACTAAAATAAAATAAATAAAAACCTAAACTAAACAAAAATAACCAAAAATAAAATAAAAAGCAAACTTAAAATAAACATAAAATAAACCTAAAATAAAATAAATAAAAACTAAATAGAAACATAAAACTTAAAAAATAAACCTATCAAAAAAACCCAAAATCGTAAATAAAAAAAAACTTAAACCTAACATGAAATTAAAGTAAACATAAACTTAAACCAAAATAAACTAAACCAACATAAATAAAACTTAAACTTAAACCTAAACTCTAAATAAATTAAAATAAACTAATAATAAACCTAAACCTAAGCTAAAAAATAAAACCTAAAAATAAAACTCAAACAAAAACCTAAAACCTAAACCTAAAAAAAATAAAATAAAAAACCTAAACCTATACAATAAAATAGAAATAAAATTAAACTAAAAAATAAACCAAAACATAAACATAAAAATAAAAAATAAACTAAAATAAAAAACCTAATCTAAAATAACTAAACTAAACTAAATAAAAATGCAAATACAAATAAATAAAAATAAAAAATAAAATAAACTAAATAAACATAAATCTACAAGTTTACTTAATTTAAATAAAATAAAAAATTAAAAGATTAAAAATATAATAAAAATAAAAACCCTAAACCTTAAACTTTAAAACTAATCCTAAACCCTGAACCCTAAACTTATAACACTAAACCCTAAACCTTAAACCATAAAATCATAAACCCTAAACCCTAAAGTTTAAAACCCTAAACCCTAAACCTAAACCTAAACTTAAATATAAAACCATAAGACCTTAAACCTAAACAACCTAAAACCTAAACCCAAAACCCAAGCTAAACCTAATCCAAAACTACCAAACCTAAACCTAAACATTGAACCCTAAACCTTAACACTAAACCATGAAGCTAAAACCTAAACCAAAACTAAACCTAAACTAAACCCTAAACCTAAACCCTAAACCTAAACCTAAAAATAAACACTAAACTAAACTAAACTAAACTAAACTTAACCTAAACCTAAACTAAAAGATTAAAACCTAACTAAACTAAATTAAACTTAAATATATAATAAATAAAACCTAACCTAAATAAAATAATAATATAAAATAAAACCTAAATTAAAACCTAAACAAAACCCAAACCTAATCCTAAAAATTAAATAATATAAAAAATAAAACTAAAATAATAATAAAATAAAAACTTAAACTAAATTACAAAATAAAATAAACCTAAAAATAAAAACTTAGATAAAATAAAACTAATTGAAAAAAATAAAGTAAACCTAATATAAAAATAAATAAAACTAAAAACCTAAAGTAAAAAATAAACCTATAAATAAAACCTAAACCTAACTAAAAAAAAAATCCTAATCCTAAATTAAAAAAAAATAAAATAAACATTAACAAAATAAAATACACTAAACTAAAATAATTATAACCTAAACCAAAACATTAAATAAACTAAACCTAAACCCTAAACCAAATAAAATAAAAATAAACATAAACCTAAACTAAAAAATAAAACTTAAAAATAAAGTTAAAATAAAAACCTAAAATCGAACCTAAAAAAAATAAAATAAAAACCTAAACCTAAACATAAAAATAAAAAATAAAACTTATACCTAAAAATAACTTAAAAATAAAAATAAACCCTAAATCCAAAACCCTAAACCCTAAACCCTAAACCCTAAACCCTAAAACTAACCCTAAACCTACAACCCTAAACCCTAAACCCTAAACACTAAAAAAACCTAAACCCTAAATAAAAATAAAAAATAAGTAAACAAATAAAACCCTAAGACTAAACCCTAAACCCTAAAAATAAACCAAAACCCTAAACCCTAAACTCTAAAAATCAAAAACCTAATCCTAAATTAAATAAAACCTAAAAATAAAATAAATTAAAAAATCTAAAAATAAATAAAATAAAACTTTAAAGTAAAACCTAAACCTAAATCTAAGAATAAAATGAATAAAAAAATTAAAATTAAACTAAAATAAAATAAATAAAACCTAAACTAAACTAAATAAATTAATTAAATCTAAGAATAAAAAACCTAAATAAAATAAAAACTAAATGTAAAATGATAAAATACCTAAAATAAAATAAAATAAAATAAAATAAAAAACCTAAACATAAAAAATAAACCTAAAAATAACTAAATAAATAAACCTAAACTAAAAAAAAAAACTAAACATAAAATAAAAATAAAATAAATAGAATAATATAAACCTAAACCTAAACTAAAATAAACTAAACTAGGATAAATAAAACCTAAACCTAATCCTAAAATAAACTAAACCTAAAATAAATAAAATAAAATAAACTAAAAATAAACCTAAACCTAAATTAAAAAATAAACCTAAAGAAAATCCTAAAACCTAAACCTAAAAAAAATTAAATAAAAGCCTAAACTTAAACCTAAAAATAAAAAAAAATTAAAATAAAACTCAATTTAAAATAAAACCTAAACCTAAACTTAAACCTAAAAAATAAACTAAAATAAAACCTAAACTAAAGCCTAAAATAAATAAACTAAACTAAATAAAAAAAACTTAAATAATAATAAAAAAATAAAATAAACTAAAATAAATAATAAATAAACCTATACCTACCAGTTTACTTAATTTTAAAAAAAAAACCCTAATCCCTATATCCAAAACCCTAAACCCTACAACTAACCCCAAATCCTAAACCCTAATCCCACAACACTAAACCTACAATCATAAATTATAAACTATAAACCATAATGCCTATAAATTCCTAAAACCTAAAGCCTAAAAAATCCTAAACACTAAACCTTAAACCCTAAACCCTAATTCCTAAACCCTAAACCCTAAAATCATAAACCATAATAGACCATAAAACTTAAACTTCGATTGTGCTAATTTTTATGAAAGGTGATCTTAAAGAAGTTAGTGAGGAGGTTGCAAAGTATGTCATGACCCGTGTTGGTCTTAAATTGATGTTATGGTTCCTCCAGAAACATCGGATCCTTCATAGACTTCTTGCTTTCAACATCCCAACAAAGATCAACAAACTGCAAATTTTCACCCCGCTTATGTTGATTAAAAAACATCGTGGAATCCTCAAAGATAAACCATTAGGCCATTCTCTTATGGCCTTATCATTTAGTCTATGTTTGATGATTATATTGGTGACTCAATGAAGATGAACTCATCGAAGTTTTGGCGCCCTTTCAATGACTATCTCACTAGCCCTCTCTTATCCCACCCTTTCTGCAGTGCCCCACATGTTCATCAATGCTTACAAGAATGTCCTCAATGTTGTGATTGCCAATGATTACACATACGCACGAGCTGAGAAGTTTAAGGAGTATTTGAAGGATCTTAGAAAATTTACTATGGATCTTGTGCCTGATGCTACTACTGCTATTGTGGAAGAGAAGAAGGAAGAGCCTATTGAGGAATCTAATGATGATATGGGTTTTAGCTTGCGCTTTGTTGGATATAAAATAAAATTTTATTGACTGGGAGTTAAATCATATTCTCAAATACTAATTTTGTGAATTTTGAATTGAATTTTATTTTATCTTATTTTATTAGTTGATAGGATAATGTCTTGTTTGATTTGTTAATTTCTATGAAATCATTTGGGTTTTATAAAAACTCTAAACCTTAAATCCTAAACCCTAAACCCTAACCTTAAACCCTAAACCCTAAACCCCAAACCCTAAACCTAAACCTCAAGTAACTAAATAAATTAAAAAATAAATTTAAACCCTATAACCTAATGAACCTAAACCTAAACTTAAACCCTAAAAATTGGCAAACCCATGATGGCATCACCATCAATGAGGCTCAAACTTGGAGGCTAAGTTATTGTTGTGGTGATCCGGAGGTGCGGTGGATATGGAGGTTGGTAAACAAAGTTATGGACGTGGGAGGAGCAACGGAGGTTACAATGATGGTTGTGCTAGAGGGAGAGATTAAGGATACAATGGTGGATCCTTCTACTTGAGAAGCAGGGGTGGTTTTGAGAGGAACTTGAGAAACTAAAGAACATTCTAGCCGATTTGCTGCTTATGGAACCGTGTCTTCACAATAGAGACAGTTGAAGTTATCTAGGGATTTTGATTTTCTCTATGCGTGCTCAATTTTTATTTATGTCATCTAATGTCTTAGAGAACTTGGTTTGTTACTTGGTAAAATCAAAAGAAGAAATGTTGAATATGAATTTGTTCTCTATTAAAAACTCAAAACCTTAAACCCTAAATTAAAACTTGACCCTAAACCTAAAACCTAAACCCTAAACCCTAAAGCCTAAAAATAATAATAATAAAAAACCTTAACCCTAAACCCTAAACCTACAACCCTATAACCTAAACCTTAAACCCTAAAACCATAAAACCCAAACCCTAAACCCTAAACCCTAAAACCCTAAACCTTAAGCCCTAAACCCTAAACCCTAAAAACCTTAAAAACCTAAACCTAAACTAAATACAACCTAAAAAATAAAATAATAAATAAACCTAAATAAAATAATAAAATAAAATAAAATAAAGAAACAAACCTAAGACTAAACATAAAATAAAATAAAATAAAAATAAACTAAAATAAATTAAGAAACCTAAACAAAATAAAATAAAATAAAATAAACTAAGCATAAAACTAAAATAAAATAAAAATTAAACATAAATAAATAAAATAAACCTAAAATAAAATAAAATAAAAAACTAAATGAGAACCTAAACTTAAAAAATAAAAAAAAATAAAGCCTAAACCCTTAAACTAAAAAAAAACTAAACCTAAAATAAAAATAAATTAATCAAAATAAATTAAACTTAAACCTAAACTAAAATAAACTAAACTAAAATAAATAAAACCTAAACCTAAACCAAAACTAAATAAAATAAAATAAATAAAAAAGAAACCTAAACCTAAACTAAAAACAAAACCTAAAAATAAACTTAAATTAAACACCTAAAACCTAAACCTAAAAAAATAAATAAAAACCTAATCCTAAACCTAAAAATAAAAAATAAAACCTAAACCTAAAAAAAACTCAACTGAAACCTAAACCCAAAAATAAAAATTAAAGTAAAATAGTAACTCTAAATAATAAATAAATAAACCAAAAATAAATAAACTAAAGTAAATAAAAATAAAACTATAAGCCTAGTAAAAATAAAATATAAAATAAACTAAAGAAATAAAATAATTAAACTAAATAAACTTAAACCTACCCGTTTATTTAATTTAAAATAAACACTAAATCTAAATATCTAAAATAAAATAAAAAATAAAAATAAATAAACCTAACCATATTCCTAACCTCCCTAAACCTAAATTTTATAAACTAAACCCTAAACAAACCAAAAAACCTAAACCCTAATCTCTAATCCCTAAACCCTAAACCCTAAACCCTAAACACTAAACCTTAAAGGCCATAATCCCTAAACCCTAAACACTAAACCCTAAACCTAAACCTAAACTAACTAAACCCTAAACCTATCTCAACCCTAAACACTAAACTAAGCAAACCCTAAACCTAAAAAAAAAAACCTAAAACCTAAATATAAATAAATAAATAAAATAAATAAAAAACTTAAACCTAAATAAAATAAATAAAATAAAATAAAATTAAAACCTTAATTAAAACCTAAGCCTAAATCAAAATTTAAAATGAAATAAAAATTCAAAATAAATGAAACTAAAATAAGTTAAAACCTAAACTAAACTAAAAAATAAAATAAACCTAAGAATAAAAAACCTAAATCAAATAAAAACTAAACATAAAATAAAACTAAAATAAAATAAAATAAAAATTAAATAGAAACCTAAACATAAAAAATAAATTAAAATAAAACCCAAACTGTAAACTAAAAAAAACTAAACCAAAAATAAAAATAAACTATACCTAAACCTAAACTAAAATAAACTAACCTAAAATAAGTAAAACCTAAAACTAAATCTAAAACAAACTAAACCTAAACCTAAACCTGAACTAAATTAAATAAAATAAACTAAAAATAAACCTAAATATACACTATAAAATAAAACCTAAAAATAAACCTAAAATAAAAACCTAAAACCTAATCCTAAAAAAATAAAATAAAAACCTCAACCTAAACCTTAAAAAAAACCTAAACCTAAAAAATAAAGTAAAATAAAAACCCTAAACTCAAAGTAAATAAACCTAAAATGAATAAACTAAACTAAATAAAAATAAAAAATAAACCTAAGTAAAAATAAAATATAAAATATAAAATAAAATAAAATAAATAAAAAATATACTAAATGAACTTAAACCTACTGATTTGCTTAACTTAAAAAAAAAGAAAAACTTAAACCCTAAAACCTAAGCCCTGAACCCTAAACCTAGAACTCTAAACCTACAAACCTAAACCTTAAATGATAAACCCTAAACCCTAAACCCTAAACCTTAAACTGTAAACCCTAACCCAAAACCCTAAGCCCTAAACCACAAACCCTAAACCCTGGTTGAGCTGATTTTTACAAAATGTGATCTTAAGGATGTTGGCAAAGAGGTTATGAAATATAAAGTTGGTGTTGCTACCCATGTTGATCTTGTTGCACCTATTAATGTTGTGATTCCTCCAGGCAACACTGGTCTTGATCCTTCACAGACTTCTTTCTTCTATGTTCTCAATATCCCAATTAAGATCAAAAGGGTATTGTTGAAATTATCACTTTCGGTTGAGCTATAGGGGTGGGATCCTCAAAGGCGCTCCTCGCTAAATCGAGGATTAGGCCATTCTCTTATGGCCTTATCATGTAGGTATGATGATGGTTTCATGTTCACTCGAGGTGCTTGAGCTCACTGAAGATGATCTCATCGAGAAGTTTTTGATGGGCCTTTTGATGATCACTTCTCTCTCACTAGCCCTCTCTTATCCCACCCTTACTGCAATACCCCACATGTTCATCAATGCTTGCAAGAATGTCCTCGCCATCATGATGATTACACACACATACCCATAAAGCCAAGAAGGTTAACAGTATTTGAAAGATCCTAGTAAATTTAATAATTGTCGATTCCTCTACTACTCTACTACTAATGTTGCGTGGAAGAAGAGGAAGAGCCTCTTGAGGAACCGATGATGATATGGTTTTCAGCTTGTTCGACAAAGCTTTGTTGGCCTTCTGTAAAATAAAATTTTATTATCTCTGGCAATTAAATCATTTTGTGAAACACTACTTTTGTACATTTTTAAACTGCATTTTATTTTATCCTATTTTCATAGTTATTAAAGGATAATGTTTTGTTTGATTTGGTAATTTCATGTTTGTTATGGAATCATTGAGTTAAAAAACCCTAAACCCTAAATCCCAAGCCCTAAAACTAAACCTAAAGTAACTAAATAAATTAAAAAATAAACCTAAACCATAAAACATAATAAACCTAAACCTAAACACTAAGAATGGGAAGAACCCTGACGATAGGAACACCACGATCAACCAAGCTCAGTCTAGATCTAGCGGTGGAGGCGAAGGTGGAGGTGGCAGTTATTGCAGTAGTGGTGGGAGATCTGAGGTGTTGGTGGATTTGAAGGTGGTGGTAGAAGTGGAGGCGAGGAGTGATGGAGGTTACAACCATGGTGGTGACGGAGATTACAACCATGGTTATGACATTTGGTTATTATTAGGTTGTTGGTATTGGTTGTTCTTTTCTTATCTTGGGTGATCTCCTGATGCTATTAGTTTTACACTTGGGTTTGTGGTGGTTGGCTAAGAGGCTATGTTGTCACTATTGTCTCTATGTTCAATTTTTGGCTATTCTTTTGCTTTTCCTTGGCTACTAGGGTCCTTCTTTTATTGGTTACTAATGATGGGCTATTCTCTGGTGGATGCCTTATGGTTGTTTTACTTAGCTGCTTTGGTTGGAGGACTTTTAGGTGGCTTTGGAATCTTGGTTGGCTGCTTTTCTTGCTGGAGCCTTTTGGTGTGTTGATTGATCCTTTGCTATTCCTTTTGAATTGGAAATTTTGGTGGCTATCTTTGGCCCCCTTTTGTGTTTCTTGTCCTTGGATGTTGGCTTGTATTAGGTATGTTGGTGCTGGTTTTAGTGGTGCTACTACTTGGTTTCATTAGCTTGCCCAATGATCCTGCTATAACTTTTGGGTTGCTTGCTTTATTAGATTGGCCTTATGTGTTTTTTTGGTGTGTTGGCTACTGGTATCAGGTATGCTGGCTATGATGGCTTTGTGTTACTCACCTCCTCTCTCTAGTTGGTAGCCTTACATATGATTGTAACCCTTCTTTAAGAAGTTTGGATGCTCAAATGTATTATTGACCCTTAAGATGATCTTAACTTAGCCTGCACCTTCTCTTTCTTAGCTCTCTCCTTTTGCTCTCTTAATCCTTATTCTTTTTAGCTTTGACTTTTGCCTTGGTAGTATTTTTGCATATTTCTTTTACAGGTTGGAACTTTACAGAGGGACTGGTCATTTCTCAATCATCCCTAGTGTTGTTGTTGTGTGGATCTTGCTCATCTTGCTTTCTGAAAGGAATCATGAACTGTTATAGACTCAACCTTTTTCTATTTTCATGTTTTATTTTAGTGTTACTGTATGCCCTTTCGCTCTTATGCTTTTTAGAAGTTGTTTTTGCTCTTTTTCTCTTATGCTTTTTAGAAGTTATTTTTGCTCTTTTGTTTTCTTTTCTTCTTCTAGTGTACTTAGATGGGAGTTTAGCTCTTTAGGTTTCCTGTAGCTTTGTGAGCTATAGATTTTTAAGCTTTACACCTTTTAAGGACATTGTATCTTTTACTTTTATGGTAAAAAAAACCCTACACCCTAAACCCCTAAACCCTAAACACTATCCCTAAACCCTAAACCCTAAACCTAATGCTAAAGTAACTAAATAAATTAAAAATTAAAGCTAAACCTTAAAACCTAATAAACCTAAACATAAACCTAAACCCTAAGAATGGCCAAAACCTTGACGGCAAGAACATAATCGTCAACCAGGCTCAATCTAGATCTGGCGATGAAGGTGAAAGTAGAGGTGGCGGTAATCGTAATGGTGGTGGAGAATCTAGAGGTGCTTGTGGATATGGAGGTGGTGGTTAGAGCAGTGGTGGTTTTGGAGGTGGGAGGAGTGAGGGGGTTATAGCCATGGTGGTGGTGGAGGGAGTTATCGAGGATATGATGGGATCGCTACTGAGAGGCGTGGTTCTCGATGGGAACTAGAAAAAAAAATGGACTGCTGCTTATGGAAATGTGTCTTTATAGAAGAGATGGTTCTAGTTATCTAATGTTTTTAATTTTCTCTATGCATGCTCATTTTTTATCTATGTCGTTGCTTGAGTCTTAGAAAACTTGGTGTGTTACTTGGTTGATCAAATCGAAAAGAAGAAATGTTGAAAATGAATTTCTTCTCTGTAAAAAAAAATCATCAACCAAAACCCGAACCCTAAACCTAAAACCTAAACCCTAAACACTAAACCCTAAACACTAAAGCCTAAACCCTAAACTCTTAACCCTAAAACCCTAAACCCTAAACCCTAAACCTTAAAACCTAAACTTTAAACCCTAATCCCTAAAAAGCTAAAAACCTAAACCTAACTAAATTAAACCAATAAATAAAATAAATAAAAAGCCTAAACCAAAATATAATAAAAATTAAAAAAAATAAAAACCTAAACTAAAACCTAAACCTAAACTTAAAAAGAAAATAAATTGAACAATATAAACAAAATTTAAATAAATTAAATAAAAAGCTAAAATAAACAAAAAATAAAAAACCTAAATAAAATAAAAATTAAGCCTAACATAAAATAAAATAAAAACTAAATAAAAACCTAAACCTAAAAAATAAACTTAAAAATAAACAAAAAATAAAACCTAACTATAAACTAAAAAAAACCTAAACCAAAACTAAAATAAACTAAAGTAGAATAAATAAAACCTAAACTTAAACCTAAAATAAACTAAACCTAAACCTAACCCTAAACTCAAACCCAAAAAACTCTAAACTCTAAACCTCAGGTTCTCTTTGGCAATTTTGTGTTCCTCAAATTTTCTTTCTAATGGTTTGGCAGCTCCTCATCGTGATTGCTATTTTCTTGCTTGGTTGCACTTCCTCTCTCAGCTTGGTTGCTTATGTGCCTCTCTCTAGTCATTCAATGGTGGAGGCATCGCTCTATGCCCAATCGAGCCCGTCGCTTCTGGATGTGCCAGCTTTGCCCTCTGATCCTAAAGGTACTTTGGTTCCGATTTCATCAATGCACGGCCAAGTCCTTTAAGGATGCTCTTTTCCGGTAAGATCCCTAACTCTAATGCCTCTAACTTAATTTCAACCTCATTACGTGGATTGCCGGTGTCATGTGTTGACGGGATGTGGAGAAATTAGCTAAGCCTTTTGAGTTCTCTTTTGGTAAATTCCCTCTAAGGTGCCCTACTCTAGATAATATCTCGATCTTTCCATAGCTTAAAGCTTTGAGTCTTCACTATCAGATTGATCCTCGACATATCCTCATTATCAAATGATTTAGATTATTCTCGTGTCTTTGCTCATCGCCCTATTTTGTGTATAATTATCAAATGCTCTTAAAATGGTCCCCTTTTGATGTCAAAGAGGAATCCCTATTGTTCCTTTATGGCTTGCTTTTCCCAACATGAGAATTCACTATGTTACTCACCAAGTTTTTTTGCGTGCTCTATTTGAACCCTTCAAATTGATCAAGCCATCGCCACTAGATCTCAACCATCTATTATTTATCTTGGTTGAGATTGACATTACCAAAAAATACCCCAAAGAAGTTTGGATCGGATCAAAAAAATTCAGATATAATCAGAAAGTAGAATTTGAAAATTTCCCTGTCTTTTGCACTCATTGTAAGATCCATGGTCATGATCATTCTAAATACTTTGTGCTACACCCTAACCTTAAAAAGAATATACCATAGGATACTAATACCTCTCTTGGAACTGGGAAAACTAATAAGTTAGCTTATGTGCCTAAAGCTACTCATAATGGAATTCACCCTCCTACACCTACCCCTTTATTACCTACGATTTGTCTAATGAAAACAGAGCTTGGTATAAATACTACTATTGAGGTGTGTGCAGAAACTAATGATAACTTACCTAGCACTACTCCTACTTGTAATAATTTGGCTTCTCATGATAATCCTTTGCTTCATTTGAATATTAAAGACAATTTGAATGGGAATCTTAGATTGGATCAAAATAATGTTGATCCTTTGGTGTCAGACCAAAATTTGAATATGCATCATGGTAATGAAAATGATATTTGTACTATTAATGGTGCAAGAACCTCCCCTTCTATTTCTCTACAGAGTGATACGTGCAATCCAAATTTCTCATTCTAACTTTGATTCAAGAAGGAGAAATCACCACTACTAAAACATTGATTGATACTACTCTATCGGATACCAAAACCAATCCCTTTGATGGAGATACTTTGGATCTTGATAGACCCTTCAAACTATTATTAAAAAAATCTTATAAAGCCAAAATGACTAATAATAACTCCACTAGAACGCATGTTCTCTAACACCTCACAAATAATTATGTCCTCCTCTCCTTTTCGTTTCATTTTTTCTTACCTTTTCCTTTCTAGTTTTTTTATTATGATTAATTTTCTTATTTGCAATATCCGGGGTTGTGGGACTCTCCCTATCCGCAACCATGTTGGGAGCCTCTGTCGCACTCATAATATTAAATTTCTTGTTATTATTGAGCCTTTCATTAACTCTTCCAAGATTGCCCATGTTGCTAGATCGCTTGGATTTCAAAATTTCTTCTTCACTCTTAATAATAAAATTTGGTATTTTTGGAATAATTCCATCACCATTTCCATCATCGATGATCTTGATCAATTGGTTAATGTAAAAATCTCATTAGGTGAGTTTTTGGCTTTTGGTTCCTTTATCTATGCTTCTTGTAATAGAGCGGTAGGAACATCCGTGGAATCACTTAAGAACCTTAGCCTCCTCGGTTAACCTTCACGGTTGGTTGGGGGGTGATTTCAACACTATCATTGCTTCTTGAAAGGAGGGAGGATGTTCTCCTAACCTCCATTCCATGGAAGACTTCTCTAATATGATCCTAGATTTGTCGATTGACATTAGTTTTTTCAGTGCGATTACGCATTGGCATAACTCTAGACTTTGGCGGCATCTTGATAGGACCCTCTTTAATTCTCTTTGGATCAATCAATGGCCTCTTACTTGTTGAGCATTTGAGCGAACTTTTTGTAATCATGCTCCTCTTTTGTTCTATCAAAACTCCCCTTAACCCTTCTACTCCCTTTTAGATTCCAAAATATGTGGACCCAACATGGCAATTTACTAATGTTGTTTTCACTAATTGGATGGCTCCTGTTCACCCAGATAATTCCGTTAAAGGCATGATTCGGTTTTGTCTTAAGCTCAAGAGGCTTAAACAAAACCTCAATTAGTAGAACAAGCATATTTTTAAAAATCTTTTTACCAATCTTAAAGCTATGGAACAAGTGGTTTGTTCTCTTGAAGAGGCTATCTTAACTGATTCCTACCAATAGACTAAATCAAATCTCCAGAATTACTAATTTTAAGCATAGTCAACTTCCCATTAATTATCTGGGCTCACTTTTTAAAGGCGGAAAAGATCTCATCTTTTTTGATGACCTTATTCAAAAATATCTAATAAAATTTTGGTTTAGAATTTCATTTACTCTCTTTTGGTGGTAGGCACCTTGATTAAGAGCCCTCTTAATTCCATGCCTTTATATCTCATCCAAACCATTGTCGACCATTTCTATCATCAATTGAGCGTCTCTAAACAAAATTTTGGGGCTCAATACTTTCTAAAAAATGCCTTTGGACCTCTTGGTTTAAAAGTTGTGGCACTTTTGATGAAGGTGGTCTTGGTTGTAAATCCATAAAAGAAGCTATCAATGCCTTTTCCTATAAACTCGTGGAATTTTAGAGTAATCATAGTCTTTGGGCTAATTTCATGACTAAATATTGCTAGGTAAACACCCCTCATTTGTCCCTTTAAATTTGATTCTCCGTGGAAAAGACTTTGTTCTGTCAAATGGGATCTTTGAATCCTTAATTTTTGGGGCATTAACTCGGTACTTCTTTCTTTTGGCAAGATAAGCTGGTGGAGGTGGATCCATTGATGACTCTCCACCCATTCCTTCACTATTAGAGTAAACTCTTTCTAGCATAACAACAAGTGGAATAATAGTAAGCTCTTGATTTTATCCCTTTTACTTTCTTGAATATGGTTTCTACTATTCCTATCACTCCAAACAATCAAGACCGATTCTCTTTAAGCTCTCACATAATGGTGATTTCAACCTCAAAAATGTGTGGCTCCACATTAAAGATACTCATGATTACTCTATGTGTTCTCCAAACATTGGAATAACAATATCCCTACTTCTTATTACATCTTCTGCGAAAAATTTTATCCTGTTGATTCCTTGTTGTGGGAAACTTTTGTACCCTCTTATGATCTTGTTTCCATAATGAGAATGTTAATCATGTTTTTTTTGTCAATGGGGCCATTTCTTCAAAACTTTGGATTTGGTATGATGATCTTTTTCTGTCAATTTCAATGGCTCTCTTACTTTATATCAACTTCTTGAAGTCTATTTTGATAATATTATTACAGTCACATTAAAGTCATCATTCTTATCACTCTTATCTAGTTCATATGGATGGATCAAAATGATGCAAAACATCGTGGGATCCCTATGAACCATGTGAGGATTATTGCTAGAACTAAAAACAAAATTTGTGACTTGTTTAAAGCCAATCTTATTCATTACAGACAATTCAAAGGCTGTAAATTTGTGGCCAATAAACTGAGTTTTATTCTGCCTGACCAACCTTATTGTCCAAATGACACGATTATTTATTGGTTTTATTATCAGTTGGGCTATTTTTGCTATAGTTAGTTTTATTGCGGTTAATTTTTTTTGCTCACATCTTTGTAGCTCTCTTCATCTTGTTACATTTGTCATAGTCGAATTCTCCTCTTTATTTTGGGCTCATTTTATGAACTCTCTACTCTTAATGGCTTCTCCTATGGTCAACTTGTGGTATCCCCTTTCTTAGTTGTTCTTGAATTGGACCCTTGAGGCTCTTGGCTATCTCTTGTTTGGACTTATGTCCCATGCTCAGAGTTTGGTGTTACTAGGAATTTCATTCTTTGAGATCCTTGGGATTATCCATCTTCTTGGTTCTTTACTAATGCTTTTAGGTGGACTCTTGCCGACGTTAGATTCTTGCCTTGGTTGTTATTTGGATTACTCCATCTAGTCTATGGGGCTTTTGTGCAGTTTGCTCAAACTCCCCTTTGAAGTTGTTGATTCTTTGGGTGGATTTTGCTTTGAACCCCTTAATGGTTTATTATATGCCTATCATCTTAATTCATTATTTTACTTTATTTCTTGCTTTCTCCATCTTCTTGTAGTTAAACTTGTTTTATTGCAATATTTATCCTGGATGGGTGGCTTTATGCTGGCTGGTTCTTATTATCTTGGTTGTTTCTTGTCTTAGATTTTTGCTATCTTGGTTTTTTGACTCCTATGTTGGCTCAATCCATGGTATAATTTACGGGTCTATCTTTCGCAAGTTGTTTCTGACATTATTGTTCTTAGGATTTTTGGTGTTTGCTATCTGGATTGCTGCATTCAAGATACCTATTATTATGCTATATCTACTTGGTTGTCTATGGTTTTGTCTACTCGATTGTGTGGATTTATGGCCAACTTGCTATCCTTTCTGTCTTGAATGTTGTTGTCCTAATTGTTATATCGTTTGGTTTTGCCTTGTTTTCTTGTCTTATTTTCTTTGGATTCTAATGATGATACTCATTTGAATCCAATTTTTATCTTTTGTGGTGGGTTCCATTGTGGCAATAACCTCTCTGTTTGGCTCTCAATGACTGTGTTGTTCTCATCCGGCGCTTTCATCACCTTAGTTATGTTCTTCATTTCTTTGTTGTCTCTATTCCTCTCAATTCGGTTAGGTTTGTTTTGTGTCTTATGCATTGTTTATCTTGATTGGATGGTATTATGGCGATTCTTGCCTGTTGTCTTCTATCTTGGTTGTTTGTTAATCTGTATTATTAGATTTTTTTCTGAATGGTTACTGGCGATGTAGCTCGATTGTATTCATTTGGTGCCTTTTTGGTTGGTTTGCGCCTTTTCCTGTTCGACTATCTTTGCTGGATATTGATGGTTTCAACATGTTGCCTTCTCCATATGCTCTTTCGATTATTTGTTCGATTGTTTTGGTCATTGGTGTCACGATTTTCCTGATATGATCTATATTTCTATCTCTTGGGTTTCTAACCTTTGCTAGGTCTTCTTGATTCTTGTCCCTTCCTATCTTGTTGTGGATCTTGATTTCTTTCTTGCCTTGCTATTTGTCTTGGTTATCTCTTTGTCTTATTTTTGGATTCTAATGTGGATCCTAATTTGTATCTATTTTGATCTCCTCGGTGGGTTCCAATCTTTGCTAACTATTTTATTATTGGGTTGTTTTCTAATTGTCCTTTTTATTTTTTTTTATTGTTTATTTTTTTGATATATTTGTGATCTACATTACCCTTGTTGTTTTATTCTCTGGGTTTAGGCTTATCTACTTTCTCCTTGGAATGCAATCTATGTCCATGTCTCTTGTTGTGGTGTCTTGGTCTTCTTGCCTTGTTTTTTTTTCTCTTGGTTATTTCTTTCATGTTTTTTAATTCTATGGATCCTATTTGGGATCATCTTGGAATGCAATCTGCGGTCCTTCTTTGTCGCTTTGGATGTCTTGGCTGTGCCTTTGGCTATTTTTGGTCTTGTTGTCTATTTGTCATGTTTTTTGATTTTAATGTGGATCCTATTTGGGCTCCCAGATTTCCCATTTGGGATCGTTAGGTTTGTCTTTTGCCTCTTGAATACAATCTCTATTATTAAGGTGGTACTATCAACTTCTATTTTTCTTTTGCCTTCATTTTTTTTGATTCTCGGTCTTAGTTAGCTTCTTCTTCTTGGTATTATTCATTATCCTTGTGGGTATTTTCTTTGCTTTTGGTTTCTTTTGCCTTACAATTGTTTTTTGCCAACTATTGATATGGATACTAATAAGGGGCATGTTCCAATCTACATTCTTTATTTTGATTGGGCTCATTTTATGGACTTTACATCTACCTCAAGGCTGTACTTCTGGCCTGAAAGATTCATTTATATATTATATAATTGGGATGGTGTAACTTATAGACTCATTGACTTGCTTAGCGAGATTTATGAGCTACCTTCTTGTTTTCATATGGATGGTTTTATCTTTATTTCATATATAAGTATCCATGTGGTGGTATATGGAGGATCATTTTTTCATGGGATCACTCATTTACAGACTTGTAATTTTCTCTTTATATTCTTTATAGTTTTGTTTAGGTTCTTAATAAAGCCACAAGACTTTCAACAAGCTATTATCTTCTCGTTTGTTGGCTATGATGGTATGATTCCACTCTCTTTTGGTTTGGTAGTAGCTCTTGTGATGTAACCCTTCTGAAGTTTGGATGCGATATTTGCATCTGCCCCAACTTAGTGTGGTATTTGAGCCTTATCTATTCCTTACTATCATTCTTAGATTATGTTGTTTTTCATTCATCCTAACTTTATCTATTGTATTCTCTCTTATCATATTTTGTGATTCTCTCTTACAAGTTTGCTCCATATTGTCATGCATTCTCAAGTTCTTGAGCAATTTTAACCTTTCTTTGGCTTATTATGTTTATCTACTTGTATGTTTTGATTGCTTTAAGGTCTTCCTTTGCTTTTGGATGTACTTAGATAGGATTTACTCCTTGATTGTAGCTCTTTGGTGATGGTTAGTTTATCCCCTTTGACTTTAACCCACTTTTGCACAATAAAATACCCTACATGGGGCTTCCTTTAAAAAAATAAAAAAAAAATAAAAAAACCTAAACCTAAACCCTAAACAAATAAAATAAACTAAAAATAAACCTAAAGCTAAACTAAAAAATAAATCCTAAAAATAAACTTAAATTAAAATCTAAAGCCTAAACTTATAAAATAAAAATAAAAACCTAAACCCAAAAAATAAAACAAAAATAAAACTAAACTAAAAAAATAAAACCTAAACTTAAACTTAAATAAACAAACTAAAAATAAAAAACCTAAACTAAAATAAATAAACCTAAAATAAATACTAAATAAAAAATAAACATAAACCTAAATAATAATAAAAATAAAATAAATGAAATAAATAAATAAATAAACTAAATAAATAAAACCTATGTTTTCTTAATTTTAAAAAAATAAAAAATTAAAAAAAACTTAACCTAAACTAAAAAAAATAACTACCTTAAACCTACATCCCTACTCCCTAAACCTAAACCTTAAAAATCTAAACCACAACCCTAAACCCAAAACCAAAAAAAACCCTAAAAAAAAAAAAACCTAAAACCTAAAAAACTATAAAATAAAACAAAATAAAATAAATAAAATAAAACTAAACCTAAATAATTAAATAATAAAATTTAAAACTAAACAAATAAAATATAAAATAAAATTAAATAAAAAAAATAAAATAAACTAAATAAAATAAATAAAATCTAAAATAACTTAAAATGAAATAAAATATAAACCTAATAAATAAATAAAATAATAAAATATCTAAATAACTAAACCAAAAAATAAACCTAAATAAATAAAAAAAAACCCAAACTAAAATAAAAAACACTAAATAAATAGATAAAATCCTAAACCTAAATAAACTACTAATAAATAAACTAAATAAAAAAAAACCCTAACCTAAATCTTAAATCCAAATCATGAATCACCCTCTACACCCCAAAACCTATCCTCTCCTATAACCTCCCAAACCCTACCCAAATTATCTTACACTCCTTACCTAAACCAAAAAATGACCTACCCAAACTCACAACTACACCACAAACTTTAAATCCAACTCCCAAACCCTAATAAACTCCAAAAAAACCTTAACCTGACCCTTCTATTAACTAAAAAACCTAAACATAAACTAATAAATATTAAAATAAAAAAAATAAATAAAATATAAATAAAATAAAATAAAACTAAACTATAAACCTAAAACCTAAAAAAAAAAAATAAATTAAATAAAATAAAATTAAATAAATAAAACCTCACTAAATAAAACCTAAATAAAATAAAAACTAAACCAAATAAAATAAAATAAAAGCTAAACCTAAAAATAATAAAATAATTAAAAAAAAACCTAAACATAAACTAAAAAAAAAACCTAAACCAAATAAAATAAAATAAACCTAAACCAAAACAAAATAAACTAATGTAAATAAATAAAACTAAACATAAAATAAATAACCTAAACCTATAAACCCTAAACAAATAAAATATAAAATAAACATAAACCTAAATTAAAAATAAACCTAAAAAAAACCTAAATTAAAACATAACTAAACTAAAAATAAAATAAAACTTAAACCTAAAAATAAAATAAAATAAAACTAAACTAAAAAATAAATCAAAACCTAAACTTAAACCAAAAAAACAAACTAAAATAAATATACCTAAAATAATTAAACTAAACTAAATAAAAATAAAATAATAAAATAAACTAAAATAAATAAAAAATAAACTAAATAAACCAAAACCTATGAGTTTACTTAATTAAAAAAAAAATTAAACAAAAATTGAAAAAAAAAACTTTAACCCTAAACCTTAAACGTTAAAACAAACCCTAAACCCTAAATGTACAACCCCACACCCTAAACCCTAAACTCTAATTCTAATAAAACCTACTACCCAAACCACACCAAATCTAAAATCATAAACCTAAAAACCAAAATAAACCTAAAATAAATAAACATAAAATAAAATAAATAAAATAAACTAAATTAGACCTAAATGTAAAATAATATAAAATAAAAAATAAAAAATAAACTAAAATAAAATAAATTAAATTTAAACTAAAATAAAAAATGAAATAAACTTGAAAATAAAAAAAACCTAAATAAAAAATTATATGAAAATAACAATAAATAACCTAAAAAAGGAAAACTAAATAACCTAAACCTAAAATAAACTAAATAAATAAAAAACTAAACAATAAACTAAAATCTAAACCAAGATAAACAAAATAAAATAAACCTAAACTAAACTAAAATAGTAAACTAAAATAAAACATAAACCTAAAAAAAACCCAAACCTAAATCCTAAATCTAAAATGCAAAACCCTAAAACCCACAATCTTTAAATAAAACCCACAAACTCTAAATCTTAATCCCTAAATCATAAAAAAGTAAACCCAAAAGAAATCCTAAACCCAAACTCAAACTACCTAAAAAAAAAACCCAAATCTTAAAACCTAAAACTAAACAGAAATAAAACCCTAGCTAAACTAACTCCAAAAAGCTAAAATCTAAAACCTAAATAAATAAAATCTATAAATAAAATAAAATAAAATAAACATAAAGTAAAATAAAATAAAACCTAAACTAATACTAAATAAACATAAACCTAAAACAAAATATTAAAAAATAAAAACTAAAACAAAATAAAATAAAATAAAACTTAAATTAAACTAAAATAAAAACCTAAATAAAATAAAACTAAACTTAAAAAATTAAAATAAAACTAAATAAAATAAACCTAAAAAAATAAACATAAAAATAAATAAATTAAACCTAAATAAATAAAAAGAACATAATCCTAAAATAAAGATAAAATAAACTTAAAGATAAACTAAAATAAACTAAAGTAGAATAAATAAAACTTAAACCAAAACCTAAAATAAACTAAACCTAAATCTAAACCTAAACCCTTAATAAATAAAATAAACTAAAAATAAATGTAAACTTAAACTAAAAAATTTATCCTAAAAATTAACTTAAAATAAAAAACTGAAGCCTAAACCTAAAAAAATAAAATAAAAATAAAGCTAAACTAAAAAATAAATTAAAACCTAAACATAAACCAAAAAAAAAACAAAAAAATCTAAAAAATATATAAAATAAATAAAAAATAAACATAAACCTAAATAAAAAAAAAAAAACTAAATAAATATAAAATAAACTAAATAAACTAAAATAATGTTTATTTAATTTAAAAAAGTAAGATTAAAGAAAAAAACCCTAAAAAATAAAACTAAATCTAAAACTAAAACCTAAAACCCAGACCTTAAACCTTAAACCTAAAAAACTGAACCCTAAACCCTAAAACTAAACCCTAAAAAACCAAACCCAAAACTAAAACCCTAAACCCTAAAAAAACTAAACCTAAACTAAATAAAATCAAAATAAATCAAATAAATAAAATAAACCTAAATAATTAAATAATAAAATAAAAAAAAACTTAAACTTAAACCTAAACTAAAACCTAAATCTAAACTTAAACTATAAAATTAAAATAAATTAAAAAAATAAAAACTAAACTTAAAACAAAAAAATAAATAAAATTTAAACTAAACTAAAAAAAATGAATAAACTTGAAATAATAAATAATATAAAATAAAAATTCGTAAATAAAAAATAAAATAAACTTTAAAAAATAAAACTAAATAAGAACTTAAACCTAAAATAAATATTAAAAAACCAAACTAAACTAAAAAACTAAACAAAAAATATAAAATAAAATAAACCAAATTAAAATTAATAAAACCTACTAAATAAATCCCTACCACAAACCCTAAATTATAAACTTATAACCCTAAACCTACAACCCTACCACAACCTAAAACTAACTGAGCCCAAAACCACAACTAAATAAAATAAATAAAATAAAAATAAAAAAAATAAATTAAACTAAAATAAATATAAAATAAACTAAATAAATCTAAACCCAGTTTATTTAATTTAAAAAAAAAGTAAATAAAGATTAAAGAACTAAATCTTAAACCCAAAACTAAATCTATAAAAAACTGCCATAAACCCTAAAAACTAAACCTAAAAACTAAACCCTAACCCTACCCCAAAACCTAAACTTAAACCCTAAAATCTAAAAATTAAATAAAAAAAATCAAATAAATCAAATAAATAAAATAAACTTAAATAATTAAATAATAAAATAAAATAAAATAAACAAACTAAACCAAAATCTAAACCTAAATAAAATTAAAATAAATTAAAATAAAAACTAAACTAAAACAAATAAAGAAAATTTAAACTAAACTAAAAAAATGAAATAAACTTGAAATAAAATCTATAACATAAAGTTACATAATAAAATAAAATAAACTTAAAATAAAACTAAATAAACTTAAACCTCAAAATAAATATTAAAAACACAAACTAAAAAAACTAAAACCTAAATAAAATAAATAAATAAATAAATAATTAATAAAACTAAACCTAAACCCAATCTAAAATGAACCAAATATAAACTTCCCTAAACCACAACCTAAAACCACAAAAACTATAAATAAAACCTAAAAAAACCACAATAAACCACAAATCTTAAACCCAAACTCCCAAACTCTAACTGACTCTACCCATACTAAACTCCAAACTTTAAATCTAAACTCTAAAACCACCTAAAACTACCACACTTCCTAACCAACCACTCTAAATCTTAATCCTAAAATACACTAAACCACAAATAAATCACTACTCAACCCTATCTACCCTAAACCCGATCCACTAAATAAAGAAACCTAAACTAAAATAAAAAAACATAAAATAAAATAAATAAATAAAGAAAAGTAAAATAAATAAATCAAAAAAATAAAACCTATTAACCTAAACATGAACCTAAACCTAAAATAAATTAAAATAAAATTACCAAAATAAAATAAATTAAAACTAAACTAAACTAAAAAAATAAACTAAACCTACATAAAATAAATAATAACTAAAACACAAAAATAATGGAAAATAAAATAAAAAGATCAGACTAAAAAACCTAAACCAAATAAAATAAAATAAACCTAAACCTATTAAAATAAATAAAACCTACCAAAACCTAAAATAAACTAACCTAAACCCTAAAATAAAATAAACAAAATAAACCTAAAACCTAAAAAACAAATCCTAAAAATAAACTTAAATAAAAATCTAAACTAAACTTAAAAAAAAATAAAATAAAACCTAAACTAAATAAAATAAAATAAAATAAACTAAAAATAACCAAAACCTAAAATAAAATAAATAAAATAAAATCTAAACTCAAATATAAACTAAATTAAATAAAATAAACATAAAATAAATAAAATAAAATAAGAAAATAAACTAAAATAAATATAAATTAAACTAAAAAAACTCTAGTTTATAATTTAAAAAAATAAAATTAAAAGAAAACCTTAACCTAAAAATCCCTAAATCACTAAAATAAAAACTAAAACTAAACCTAACCTCTACCCTAAACTTAAACCCAACTGAGCCCTAACCCACCTAAACCTAAAACTACAACCCTATAAAATCTAAACTAAATCTTAACTACATAAATAAATAACCTCTAAATTAAATAAAATAAACCTAATTAAATAATATTAAATAAACATTACTACCTAAACCTAAACTAAACCTAAACCTAAATAAAAATAAAATAAAAATAAAAACTATAAATAAATAAAATCTAAATAACTAAATAAACTAATAAAATATAATAAACCTAAATAAAATAAACCTAATAAACTAAATAATAAACCTAAAATAAATAAACCTAAACCTAAAAACTAAAAAATAATAAATACATACTAATAATAAACCTAAACTAAAAACCATAACTATAAAAAAACTCATACCACTGAACACCTAAACCTAAATAAAACCCTAAACCCTCCCCAAAACCTCCACTCCCTACCCATCTTAGCCCTACTAGCCTACCACATGACCCTCCATGACTTTCCTGACCTACCCTACCCTACCTTTTAACCAACCTAAACCCCCTACTAAACTCTAAATAAACCAAAATAAAAACCACCCTAAACCAAATTTAAACTACCTGACCCAAACCTACCAAACTACCTCCATCCCTATAACCTATAAAATCACCAAACAAACTAACTAACCTCTCTAAATAAACCTCACTCTCCTAAACTCTAAACCCTAACCCTACCCCAACTCCTTATTGTAAACCTAAAAAACCCTACCCTCCACCATCCAACTAACCTAAACTTAATATTAAAAAGTAAATTGAAACCCTAAAAGCTAATAAACCTAAACCTTAAGAATGGGCAGAACCTTGACTGCAGGAACCTCACCGCCAACTAGGCTCGGTCTAGATCTCTTGGTGGAGGCGAAGGTGGAGGTAGTGTTTATCATAGTTGTGGTGGAGGATTTAGAAGTGCTGGTAGATATGGAGGTAGCAGTTATGAAGGAGGGATGAGCGATGGAGGTTACATCCATGGGGGTGGTGGAAGGAGAGATCAGGGATTTGATGGTGATCCTACTGAGAGGAAAGTGATTCATGGGAACTGGAGAAATTGAAGAAGCGACCAATCGATCTCGCTTATGGAACTGTCTTTATAGTAAACCTATTCTATTTATCTTGGGTTTTGATTTGCTTTCATCTGCTCATTTTATCTATGTCATCTTTTATGTCTTAGAAAACTTGGTGTACTACTTGGTTGATGAAATTGAAAGAAGAAATGTTAAATCTGAATTTTATTCTCTATTAATAAACCATAAACCTAAATCCTAAATCTAAATAAAACCTAACACTTAAAACCTAAACCCTAAACCTAAACCACCTAAAAATAAAACCCAACCCTAAACACTAAACCCTAAATCCTAAACCCTAAATCCCAAAACCAACCCCAAACTAAACCCCAAACCATACCAACTATAAACCCTAAACCTTAAACTAAAAAAAAATCCAAAAAAGCTAAACTAAATAAAAAACCTAAAATAAAATAAATAAAAAAACCTAAACCTAAATAAAATAATAATAAAATAAATAAAACCTAAACTAAAACCTAAATCTAAACTGCCTAAATAAATTAAAATAATGATAAAAACTAAAAATAAAATAAAATAAATAAACCTAAACTAAACTAAAATAAAATAAACCTAAAATAAAAGCCTAAAAAAAATAAAATTGAACCTAAAATAAAATAAAATAAACTTAAAATAACATAAAACCTAATCCTAAATCTAAAATATAAAATATAAAAATAAAATAAAATATAAAAATAAAAAATAAACTAAACCTAAACCTAAACTTAAAAAATTAATTAACATAAATAACCTAAACAAAATAAATAAATAACTAAATAAAATAAAAATAAAGTTAAATAAAATAAAATAAAATAAATAAAATAAATAAATAAATAAAGTAAATAAACTTAGCATCGATGGACTTAATTTTTTTTTAAAACCCTAAAATAAACCCTAAACCTTAAACCTAAACCAACCCAAACTTCCCTAAAACCTTAAACCTAAACCCTAAATAAAATCCCAAGCCTAAACCTAAACCTAGACCCTAAATCCAAACCCTAAAACTTAAATAGTAAACCCTAAATCCTAAAACCCTTAATCCTAAACCCTAAACTAATCTTAATCCTTAAACTAACCCTAAATCCTAAACCCTAAACCCTAAAGCCTAAACCTTAAACCCTAAACCTTAAACCCTAAACCTTAAGCTTAAACCCTAAACCCTAACCCTAAACACTAAACCATAATCCATAATCATTTCACTTTGGATTTCTCTCTTAATATGCGAATTCAATTCATTAATAATTAATTCCTTTTTGCTATGGGTGCTTTAGTTGGTTGACCATTGAAAGTTGATCAGGCAACGAATACAAAATCTCATCCCTCACTGGTTTGAATCCTTATGGAATTGGACATTACTAGAAACACCCAAAAGAAATGGTTGGGACTGAATTACTGTTACATGCGATTGAATTTGAAAATTTCGTCTTTTGTTCTCGCAAAATCCAGGTAGTGATAATTCTGAATGTTTCATTCTTCATCCTCACGTAAAAAAGAATATCCCTGTTAAGGAAACTTTTATTCCTAACCCTAAGCCGACCATTATTAAATATCAAAAAGCTATTTCAAAAATAAAGAATTTTTTTGAAAGTTCCTAAGGTTTTTTATTACCTCTTACTGCAATTGAAGGCTTATAAATAATAATTTTCTAAACTTTTGGATGATGATTCTATATCCTTTGATTATCTACATCCTTCTTGGTTTTAATTTATGAAAATGAAGCTTTAATTGAAAATATTAATATGGTTCCTGATAATCAAGTTGCAAAATAATTCTAATTTTCAAGCAGTTGATTTAAATTCTCAAAAGATTTGGTTTTGTCTAATAATTTAGGGTTGAAGAGGAAGGGGTGTTCACACTTTCCTTCTTAACAAATATGTTTTTGCTCCTCATGCTACCCAATCATTTTCCTTTAAGAATTTCTATTACCTTGGAAGAAGGAGAACTCACTTCTCTGAGACTTCTCCTAAATCATGACTAATGTTGCTAAATCCTTCTCGATGATGATTATATGGGAAAAATGGTTTCCAAACTTATCATGCTAATAAGAGAAAGAATGTTAAAAATTTCCCTCCAAAATTGTCAAAAATACTATATTTGCTGCGATCTCCCTCTCCTTTCTTAATTAAGCTTTTCTTAAACCCAATTTATTTCCTTATGTTTAATTTTATTATTTGGAATGTTAGAGGGATCAGTACTCTCTCTATTCATAACTGTATTAGAAATCTTTGTAGAGTTTATATATTTCTTTACTTATTGTTCTGGAGCCCCTTATTCATGCTAATAAAATTAACCATGTTGCTAGAATGATTAGTTTCAATAAATTTTTATCTAATGTTTGTAATAAGATTTGATGTTTTGGAATAATTTTGTTGATATTTCTATTCTTGATGATTTTCAAAAGGTAGTCAACAATCAAATCTCTTAAGGTCATTATTGTGTTTTGGTCTCTTTTGTTTATGCATCTTGTAATAGATCTGGTAGAAATTTTCTTTGGGATAATTTGAGGAATTTTTCTACATCTGTCAATAAAACTTGGTTTGTTGGAGAGGATTTCAACATTATTTTATTCTCTTCTGAACAAAGTGTTGGTTGCTCTCTTAATATTCATTCCATGGAAGAATTTTGTAATATGATCCTTGATTGTAATTTGATTGATATTGGTTTTAGGGCTTCTAATTATACTTGGTAAAACTCTAGACTTTGGCAAATGGTTAGATCAAATTCTTTTTAACTCATTGGATTACTCAATGGCCTATTACTTATATAGATCATTTAAGCAACCTTGTTTGATCATGCTCCTCTTTTGGTTTCTATTAAAGATACTTATAATATATTAAAGAATTTCTCTCCTTTCAGATTTTAGAACATGTGGATTTAGCATATTAATGTTGACATCACTTTTGGAGTGAGTTCTCAACCTACTCTTCTTAGACCTAGGGATCTTCTAGACACTAAGACTTCTTTAGCCATGAGACACTTCTAGTGGTTAGGTGAACACTTAACCTAAACCTAAAGACATAGAAGGGTTAATCATAGGATTAGACTATGCCTTATGAATTAAAGAGACTCGCCTATCCTAAACCTAAAGACATAGAAGGGTTAATCATATATTTCTTTACTTATTGTTCACCTTCTCAAACCAAACCTCAAATTCAATTCAAATATGAAAATATAAATTCAAATGCTAAACAAATGATTTAAGCCCATGATCGAATCAAAAATTGAAATCCTTCATATGACCCATGATTTATCTTATGGACTTAGCCTTAGCCAAATCCAAATCAATCCAAATTCAATTAATTTTCTCAAAGATCAACTCAACCCTTCAATCAATTTATCAAATTCAAACTCAAACTAAACTTCAAATCATGATCCAAACCTAAATCCAAATCAAAATCAAAACCTTTAAGCCAATTTCATGGACTTAGCCAAGTTCAACCTAAAACCAATCACTCAATCAATCATTCAAAGTTTTTTATATAATCATAATCAAAACAATCAAGTAAATCAGTCATATTAAATTCAAAATCAAGTGCAATTTTAGTCAAGTTTAAGCCTAAATTAAATCAAATCATGATTTGAATGTTAAGTTACTAATATGTATAAAAAGAAAGTGATAATAATAAATAACAAATTTTAATTTAACATATAATCAATTTGAAATCTAAAATGAACTACAAAGAGAGAGAGAGAGAGAGAGAGAGAGAGATTAAACTAATTCTAAACATCAAACAAAATTTATTCAATTAAATCAAAATAAAAACTATAAATAAATGTTATATATATATATATATATATATATATATATATATATATATATATATATATATATATATATATATATATATAATATATTAACCATTAAATCAAAATAATTAATTTATCAAATTATGAATCCAAATTATCAACAATTATTAATCATAATTAAAATTATCTTATTTAATACACAACTTATAAATTTTCATTCAATTATTTACTAAAGTTATTAAAATTTTGTAAAACTTTTAAAATCATTTATTTAAAAAAAATCAAGTTTCACTAACTTTTTTTAAAAAAAGTGAAAAAAACAATACTATTAAATGACCTACTCCTTGCTAATTTATGTGAGCATGACAATATATGAAAAAATGCAAAGAAAAAAAGAAATAAAAAATGGGAACATGGGAGAAGTTGGGGCATGTAAGACAAAGTTGGCATCTCTCTCTCTCTCTCTCTCTCTCTCTCTCTCTCTCTCTCTCTCTCTCTCTCTCTCTCTCTCTCTCGGTTAGCAAAAAACAGACACAGAAAAACAAAAAATGAGGCCTTGTCCTTTTTCTCCTCTCTCTTCTGGCAAGAGAAGCCAAAGCCCTCTCATTCCTACTTCACTTGAGAGTGGATCTCCCATCCCAACCGGTCCTAAAAAAATAAAAAAGAAAAAATATCTCTAAGCACCTCTCCTTCGTTGGATGCAAAGCTTAAAGCAAACTCTCTCTCATGTCCATCTCTTCCTCTCAACCAAGTGAAGCCTAGCCGACCCAAGCAGCATCCATGCCTCCCTCTTCCTCTAGTAGGTGACCTCTCTTCCCTCACTTTCTCCAAAATTGAGACACATAGTAGCATGCAGTAAGCAGCTAATTAAGACTTTTTTATCCCAACTAGGCCCCATAAATCTGGCTACCTACATAAAGTACATGAGACATGCCATGAATTTTTTATTGATTGATTGAACCATTCCACTCGCATAGCCTAGCTGTCAGTGAACTATCCTTCTATGCCTCCATCCTCCTTCATAAAGACTGTGACTTTCTAGCTCCAAGCATTGGTCTCATTCTTCATTGCTTCTCCCATTGCATCGCTGGTCATAGAAGAACCCCTTCAAAATCCTTCGCTGGATGGTTCTCTAAATTTAGCGCAAAGAAAGAATCCCAGACTAAAATTATCAAGGCTAGTGATATGGTCCTCCAAGAGCCCACCGTTGAGGTCTCCTTGGAGGAGATCAAATCGAAGAAGATCCAAAAGATCATAGATTACATGATTACAGTTATCGAAGGATCGATACTACTCCATTGGTATTCCTTTGAGGGAAATGAGCTGAATGACCATGGTGCAAGTATTGATGTAGAAAAGTATGTTAGGGGTTTAATTACCAAGAAAGCCATCCTCAATGATCTGTACACAAATTCCAAATCAAAGGAACTATTGGTATCTCCTGGAGGGTTCTTTAATGATCCATAGTAGTATGCTCAGCTTCTAGAGGATTTTGAACCTAATGTTCTCAATGACATAACACATCATATTGTAATCTGTGTGGAGATTATTATTCTTGAAGACACAAAGGAATACATTAGCTACGCTCTTAGGAGTGAAACTGATGCACAAGACCATCGACCTTTTAATCTCTGGTGATAATTAATCCAAAGCTTCAAAAGAAGGGAATCAAAATAGCTTTGTTCTTTGAAAGTTGTTGAATCATTAATGGATTTAGAGCTATGGTAGAGCAGCATCTGCAAGTGAAGGTCACAGGTCACGATCATTTTGGTCAACCTATCAAAATTGCTGATTCTAGATGGATGGCTCGCATATTATAACATGAGTTTGATCATCTAAATGAGACTATATGTGTGGATAAGATTGTTCTGAGAACATTTAGAAAAGTCAAGAATTTTGATTTTCCTCTTCCAGTAAGATGCCAAAATCCAGTTGTCCATGAGCAAGTTAGGAGGAAGCAAACCATAGGAGCAAAGAAAAAGAATGCTAGCTAAAGTATTGATATGACCCAACAAGCACCTCAATAGGGCTTCATTTCTTCCAAATGAAGCCACCTCTTGGTCAGAATCCATTAGACATTAACTCCGGTGAGGTATAATTCTTAAATGCTTAGGGATCTCATGTTTGATGTGTTGAATGCAAGCATCATTAGGATCCAACCTTTAGAGCATGTGCACTTTACTTTTAATCATTTTGGCGAGTTTAGAGACAAAAGTAAGACCATTCATTTTATGTGTTTGAAGTGAATAGTTTTGATTAGGTCAAATGGCATAGTGATTTGATTGCACCTATCAAGCCATGATTAACTCAGGCCATTTGATCTTTGATTGAATGATCACAATTAATCTTATATTTTATTTATTATTAAATTCAATCATATCTAAAAAAAGGGTTAATTAATCTTTAGAATAAAAAAATAAAGAAATAATATGTGATCAAACAAAATCTAAAAAATGTATAAATTAAATTATCATAAAATTAAAGTAAAACTTTGTATAAAAAAATTAACTAAACCAATAACATTATTAATATTATAATCAAATATGAAAATTTGTATGGACACAATTTATTAATGTCAATTATAAAAATCAATTCAATCTAATTGTTATATGTTCATCCAAAAGTCAAAAGAAATTTTGTTATGAGACATATTCTTAATTATAATTAATTTAACTATTAATTACAATTAACTAAGCTTTATTTGATTAGTTATTCATATAAAATATTGGAGGAAAATAACTAGGATATCTTTCCCATTTGGAGGATAATTAATCAATTTTGCATATTAAGTAAGAGAAATTGATTAATTAATTAATGATTTGATTAATCAAATTAAAATTACAACCATATCGATCTTCATTAATTAATTCATGGGTAGATCTTTAGGTGTTTAGTAGCCTAAAAGAGTTAATGAAATAATGATTTATCCATATGTGTGGAAAAAAATAAAAGTAATTAATTAAGTTTCTTAATCTAATTAATCAATAATTATGAGCTAATTTCATTAGACACTTTCATTTCTTAATAATTGCAAGTTATTTTCCATGCATATCATGTTGGCTCATAATTATTTAATTAATTATTTTAAGGTAACATAGGTAAGGGTTAATTAGTAGATTTAATGCATATTACAACCTAATTAATCCATAAAATCCACTTAATTACATTTTTTTAAACAAAATCAATTCACAAACGTGGGAATGTGTTAGGATCAACAAACTTTTCTTCATTTCATTAAATCAAATTGAAACATAAAAGTTAAAAGTGACATAAGAAACTTTGGTTTCCTATTATGATTTTATTTGATATGATTGTCCTTATGAATTAATTTAATTGAACAAGATCATGTGTTCATGTTTTGTTATTCTTCTCCAATCATATTAAATGTTGTATATCATTTGATTTATGCATTCATATTTTAAAAAATTAACTAAATCAAATGGTTCCTTTTATGCTAAGCTTGCATCTGTTGATCTAATTTAATATATGTGTGGATATTATCACTATTATATCAAAGTTATTTTCAAAAGTTTATAAGTCAACTATTATATTTAGAGTGATAATAGTTATAAATATTTTTTTAAGCTTGCATGTGTCTATGGCTTAGAACATGTGATATGGAGTTCTCTTTCTTTAGTCTATATGGATTTACATAAAGTTTGAATGTTAACATGTGTATAGTCCATTTGAAAAGGACACAACATTTGTTTGGATTCATTCCTAGGTCTTTCCATGTTAGAATTTAGATAGAACTTTAGCTCACATGTATAAATAATTTAATTGAAAGAAATACAACTTTTGCATGATTTTCCATTCTTGTAGTCACTTGTACATTCATGTGTTTTCAAGAATAATGGGTATATCTAGTCTGGACATTCTGGGGATGCAAGGCTTTAAGTAGCCCCGAGGAGGGTTTTACCTCACTCCGTTAGTTTAACAATGGTGAAGTATCCTCTTAAAACATTTTTACATTTCTATGTACATTTAGCTAATGAATGAAAATTTTCTATTCAACTTTAGCTCACATGTATAAATAATTCAATTTAAAGAAATATAACTTTTGCTTGATTTTTTGCTCTTGTAGTCATTTGTACATTCTTGTGTATTCATGAATACTGGTTATATCTAATCTGGACAATTCAGGGATGTGAGGCTTTAAGTTGCCCCAAGGATGTCTTTACCTCATCCCATAATTTAACAATGGCCAAGTATCCGCTTAAAACTTTTATACACTTGTATGTGTATTTAGCTAATGAATGAAAATTTCATTTTTTACAAATATACACATCTACAATCATCTTCTAAGTGTGCTAAAACATATTGTATGTCTAGGTATATTTAGGATTAATATCATATGCATGTTAGATGAGATGGAAATCAATGATTGAACAGATATCATGTGATAGTAATTCATTTGAATTAATCTTAAGATGCTTTTCATATTAAATAAGATTATTTAAAGTGAGCCTAAACTTAGGATTAAGTTAAAATGTCTAATAAGCCATTCACTAAAGAGAACTAAATAAAATTAACATGGTTTAGAAAGTGGCTTAAGGTAAGGAACAAAGAGGGAAATCCTCTTTTCTTTTTTTTATAACACTTAGTTGCTATGTAATCAAATGAAATAAAAGAAAACATAAATTAAAATTCTCAAATCAATTAAATAACTTTAAGTGAAACTAGCCCTTCATGTTAAATTAAATCCTTCTATACTTAGATAACTACAACTCTAATGCCTAGCAAGACATACCACACAAGACTTAACACACACATTAGAATTAAGTCACTACTTCTAGCTTTATATTAGGGCGGTGTTTGGTATGATGTATATTTTGGTTTGTGAGGTATTATTGTTGACTGGATCTTAGGGTGTATGCCTCGTAGACTAGATGGTAGGCTATGATTAGCCTAATCATGTTTTCTACATGGGATTATGCTTAAGGGGCCTCTTAAAAATAAATATAAATGCCCTCTTTGTAGGTTGCTTAATCCCCTAAGCATAATCCAAGTTAGGATAGTTGGACTTGGTTAACCATGTGCATAGTGCTAAGTCCAAATTATGATATAATTGCTTGGGATTGTATGTATGTTTAACTAACATCTATTCGGCAAGTGTAGTTAGATTTACTTTTCCTAATATAATTTTTCCAATTAAGAATTAGGATTAGTGCTATGGGGATAAGGATGAGCAATGGCTAGAAGGCTTTGTCTGAGGCCATGTGATGCCTTTGAAGTGGAGCAAATCAAATCGGAGGAAAGAAATGAAGACATGTAGAATGAAGAATGAAGACCCATATCATTCATTCATTATAAATTATAATTATTATTTTGTAATTTTGGGTTGTATAAGGGTAGCTTGGCTACCCATCTTTCTTTTGAGTTGTACTGTATTTGACGCATCAACCTTTTATGTTTTCATGATAGTTATAGAAATTGGTTAATGATTTATTTAGGATTTATACTAGAAATGGCATGCTTTTCATAGTTTCTTAAATGATTGATGTTTGAATGTGTGGCCGATTAGGCTCATTGGGAAAAATAAATCTTTTACCCAACTAACTCATAACTAAAGTTTTAAATAATTCATAACCTCACATAAAGCCTAGGCATTAAATTAATATAATAAAAAGATTTGGTAACCCCTTAGCTAAATGTTGTATATCTCACATCATGCATGCATATTGCTTCACTCTTGCTAAGAGAGGGTTTCCATCCTTTCACGATAGAGGAAGGCTTGACCTTTGAGGGCCTCCTCTATGGAGGAAAATAGCTCTTTCTCATTGATTTAGCTAATAATCTAACTTCATCATGCATATAGGCATACAAAATGCCAAAACTTTTATCAAAATAATGTTCTTAAAATAAATTAATATTTGAAATATTTGCATTTGTAGATTAATTCATTACTCATACCACTCATGCTCTAGTCTCTTAGGGAGTGGGTTTAAGTACTTTTATCTCTTTCTAAATTAATAATAGCCTAACTATCTTCCAAATGCATAATACATGCCTACGTGGTTCAAAAATTGTAGGAGTAGTTAGCTGGCGGCCACTCTAGACAGTTATAAGCCCAGTAATCAGGTGGTTTATTCACTATTGTGGAGGTAAACCTTATGCCCATTTTTTCTTAGACTTAGGTCATGCTTTGGCTTTTACCAAAGCTCCCTAGATATAGGGTCTGAGGTTGCTATTTCCTTTGAGCTACTAGCATAAATCCTCACCACTTAGATATTTCCATAACTTTATTTTATTTGATTATAAATCTTAGCTTTATAATAAAATATTAACTTCAATAAAATTAATCTCTTCAACTTCAAACATATAAAGCCCAAGTATAGAATAGATTGGAATGCTCACTAGGATTCCTAGTATCATGAGCATTTCTTACTCATTCCCTTTGGCTTAGATAATAAGTCTTCTCCTTGAACAATCATAATTTATTTTCCTATACAAATAATCCTTCGATAGTCTAGCCTTGAAATCTTTAAAGACCTTAATTTCTACTTTAATTGGGAGTATTCCTGAGGAATTCCCATTCCTTAAGATGTAATTAATTATGGGGGCTTGATCAATAGGGAACTTAATGAGCTCAGCTTATAATAAACCCTACTTTACTTCTCCATGTAAAGTAGGAGAAAGATCTGTAGTATATTTAAAGACCCATCATACCTTAGGAGTCTTTATTAAGTGATTAAGTTTAATATAGGGTGATGATTTCTATCTTTTGAGATAGTGCATCATTCCTTAATATTGTATTTGATCACTTCAATAAGTACTCCCTCAGATCTGCTTGGTGTCCCACTTCTAAAATATAAACACCATAATTAAATTTTTAATGTTGTGGCTAAAAATTGGAAAGCTCCTATATATCCTGATAATTTGATTAGGGGGATGAATAGGCTCTAGTTTAAACTAAAATGACTGAAACAAAATCTAGTTTGGTGGAATAAGTTTTATTTTAAAAATCTTTTTGCTAATATCAAGGATATGGAAAATTTGGTTTGTGATCTTGAAGTTTACATTATGATGGAACCTTCCAAGATTATGGACTTAAATGAGGTGAAGGATAAACTTGTTAATTTCAAAATATGGAAGAAACTTATTGGCATCAAAAAGCTAGTAAACATATTACAGGATGGTGATAGAATACTATGTATTTATATGCTTTAGTTAATAAAAAGAGAGCTCTAAATAATATTCAAAAAATAAAAATGATAATGGAGAATGTATTATGGAGAATAATGATATTAAGGATTTGGTTATTAATTATTTTAGAGATATGCTTAATAAGAGATTCTCTTATGAAGCTATTTCTAAATTACGTTAGATTCCTTCTATTATTACCAATGTTGAAAATGCTTTGCTTACTATTTTGCCTAATGAAGATGAAAATTTTAAAGTTCTTAATAGCATAAACATAGATTATGTTGCTCGTCTAGAGGGTTTCATTAGTCAGTTTTTTCAAAAATGTTAATTTATTATTAAAAATGATTTGATTGATGTTATGGTTGATTTCTTCATTGGTAATCCTTTTACTAGGTATTTTTCCAACACTTCTATTGTTCTCATAACAAGAAAGATAATTTGGACTATTGGAGTGAGTTTAGACCTATTAGTATTTGCACCTTCTTCAATAAGCTAATTTCCAAAATTATTTCCAATAGGCTTAGTTCTTTTCTTTATAAGATTATCTCTCTCAACTAAACTTGTTTTGTTAGAGGAAGATCAATTTCTTATAATATTTTACTTTCCTAAGAATTAATTCATGATTTTGATGTTAATACTAGAGGTGGAAACATTCTTCTCAAATTTGATATTAACAAAGATTTTGATAATATCTCTTGGGATTTCCTTTTTCATGTTTTGAATTTATTTGGGTTTTCTAATAAATTTATTATTTCGATTAAAAATTGTATTAATAATGCCTAGTTTTTTATTTTGCTTAATGGGGAAACTTTAAGTTTCTTTCCATCCTCCCATGGCTTAGGGCAAGGGGATCCTTAATCTCCTACTTTATTTATCATTAATGTTGAATACTTATCTAGGAGCATGAATGATTTATTCTTAAATAATTGTAATATGTATTACAAAACTATTGGTGGTCTTCTTGTTTTCTATTTAAGCTTTGTGGATGATTTTATTATTTTTTGCAATGCTTTTATTCATCATATGAAGAATCATAAGAATTTTTTAAATACATTTGGTAGAGAAAGTGGTCTTACTATCAATGATAACAAAAGCTTTTTTATTACTTCTTCCAGTATCTACAATAGCAAATCAATCACATCCTTCATATCACTAATTTTATCTATCAACATTTACCTCTTAAGTACTTGGTTGCCCCTCTCTTTAAAGGTCCAAAATGATCACATCTTTTTGATGAGTTAATTCAAATAATTTTAAATAAAATTTCTGTTTGGGAATTTCATTTAATCTCCTTTGGTGTTAGGCTCACTATTCTTAAAAGCACTCTCAATTCAATGCTGCTTTATTTGATTCAAACTATTATCCCCACTAATGTTCGCTTGCTTAATAATTTTTTTTGTGGATCCAATAATTCTACTAAAAGAATGCATTGGACTTCCAGACATAAATGTTGTGGTCCTTTGGGTGAAGGTGGCCTCAGTTGTAAACTAATTCATGAAGCTATTAATGCCTTCTCTCATAAGCTTTGGTGGAATTTTAGAAAGAATGATAACCTTCGGGCTAATTTTCTGATGAAAAACTAATTTTGAGGCAAATACCCTCTTTCCATATATCAACTTCTTGAAGTCTGTTTCCAAAAAAATTGTGAAAGGTCATATCAAAGTTCTAGTTGCTATTACCCCTTATCCTTTTAGATGGATATAAATGATGCTAAATATTATGGTATTCGATGAGCCATAAAGGATCCTAGCTAGAACCAAGAAGAAATTCAAGCTCTAATGTAAATCTTATTAGTAACATTCAATTTCTGGTTATAAATTTATGGCTAAAAAATTGGGTATCATTTTACGATGTTGACTCTTATAAAGAGCTAGGATTATCCATTGGATCAAACCTAAAGAAAATTTGATTAAAGTGAATACTGATGGTTCTATTACTTCCAATAAATATGGTTGTGGTGGCATTCATAAGAATTCTAAAGGTACTACCATTTGTGCTTTTGCCTATCCTCTCAAAGCCTATTTTGTTATCTATGTTGAGCTTATGGCTCTCAATAAAGCTATTGAGATTTATTTGAATAAAGGTTTCCTCATGAATTTAAGTTGATGCATTCTTGCTTTTTTGACATGCTAAACTCTAATATAGAAATGCTGATTTATTTGTCTTCTTAATCATCTTGAAAATCTTCTTTCACAAGTTTGTTATAAAATTTTCCTTATCCTATGTGAAGGTAATGCTTGTACTGATTTCTTGACTACTTTAAGTGCGAACTTAACTGATTTAACTTTATTTGACAATCAAAATTTGCCTAAATGTTTAAGGGGTTTGGTCAACTTGGATAACACTGGATTACCTTACCTCAAATTATAATTTTCTTGGATTTGTAGTTTTTTGATTAGCCATTGCTTTTGGTTCCCCTTTGTTAAACCTTCTTTGGGTTGTGGCCATTTTCTTATTTTCACACTTGGGCCTATGCTAGGTTTTGTTTTTGAGCTCTTGCTTTTGGGTTGGTCGGGTGGTTAATACCTAGTGGTTCCTATTTTTTCTATCTAGGTTGTTTTGGTTTATTCAGCCTGGTGGATGTTGTTTTCTGGTTGGATGATTATTGTTACTTGGTTGTTTTTGGTGACCTTCATTTGGGTGGTGGCTTTGCCTACTATTTTCTGTATGGGATTTTCCATATCTCTAAGCTAGTTGACTCCTTAGCTGAGTTGAATTTTCTATAACTGTGGTGGTTGGCTGGGTGGGCTGGCTCTGTTGGCTAATTTATCCGCTTCTATTGGTGGTAGACTGGAGAGGATGTTAGTGATCTAATTTTGGATTGGATTGGCAAGGTGAAGGTTATTTTTTGACTATTTTTTCTTTTTTTTTGTGGATTGGGTTTTTGTGGTCAGTTTTGCTAGCTTGGGTTTGTTTCTTTTGGTTATGGTTTTGGCCTCTTCATGTAATGGTCTTCCTCTCTTGGTTGCAGCTACTTTTGTTTTTGTTGTTATTTTGGGTTCGATGGTTGATGGCTATTTAGTGGCCATTGTTTTGCTTTAGGATCTGGTGACTTGGTTTGGTGTATTAGTGCCAAACTTGGCTATGGTTATGATGCTTGCACTCATTGATATTTCTGCTCCTTTTTACTGTTGGCTATGGTGGTGTTCCTATTGTACTGTTGCTCCTCCTGATGGATGGATTTTAGTCAGTCTTATCGGTCTTTGCTCCATTTTATTTATGATTGGTTATTCACCTCACCTGGATCAAAATTTATGCTGCTTTGGTTGGGTTTGGTGGATGTTGTTTGGTTCTACCTTTTCTTGGTTGTCTTGGGTGGTTTTGGCATGATGGATGCTATTGGTCTTTTCTTGATTTGGATTTTCTCTTCTTGTGGTGATTGGTGGAGGCTATGTTGTTTGTTGGTTGGTTGGATGGGTGGCTATTTTGGCCTTTCTTTCCTGCTCTATTGGTGACATGTTGGTTGGCCTGCTCCTACTATGGTTCTCTTCTCTTGGCTACTACTGCTTCCCTTTTTTTGGTTTGGGTGACAACCTTGCTGCCTTTCCTGTTTGCTTGTGGAGGACATGAGCTCTTGTGTTTTTTTTTCTTTTTGGTCTTGGTTTTTTTTTGGTTTGTGTTGTTAAGGTCATGATGCTTGCTCCCTTTGATGTTACGATTCCTCTTTTATGGTGGCTTTGGTGGTGTTCTTACTATACTGCTGTTGTCCTTGATGGTTGGATGATTTTCTGCCTTATTGGGCTTATTTATTTTGGTGGCTTTATGGTTGGCTATTATGTCTCTTGCTTGGAGGAGTTTTACTTTAGGTTGGACTTGGGATGATGGGCTATAAGAGGTATCGCAATGATTGCCTTGATGTTTCCTCTCTATCTTCTTTTCTGGTAGCATTATATGTAATTGTAACCCTTCTTCGAAAGTTTGGATGCTTACATATAATGTTGCTCCTTGAGATGATTATAATTGAGCCTGAGCTTTTTCTTTACTTTGCTCCTTTTCTTTGCTCATACTCTTTATGCTTGCTTAATTGTACTCATCCTTTCATTAGTATGTTCGATTTCTTTTATTTGTTGGGAGAATCTTCGGTGGATCATCTTTGGTATCAAAAGGACCTAGTGGATGTTCTTTGTTGCACATTGATCAATTGTTGTTGGTGATTTCATTTTGCTTTTGCTTTTGATATTTTTTTTCTTATATTATTGTAATAGTTAGGGGTTTTTCTCTTTAAGACTTATTGTTGCTCTTTGAGCAATAGTTCAGAGATTTAACCCCTGCAAGGACTTTGCACATTTTCTTTGTTGCAATAAAATTCTCCTAATTTTCCTAAAAAACTGTAGACCCTAAAAAGCTAAAAACCAAACCTAAACTAAATAAAACATAAAAATAAAATAAATAAATAAAACCAAAACCTAAATAAAATAAAAATATAATAAATTAAAATTAAAACCTAAACCTAAACCTAAAAAATTAAATAAAAAATAAAAATAAAACTATAATAAAATAAATAAAAACCTAAACTAAACTAAAAAAATTAAAAACATAAATAAAATAAAAAGTAAACCAAAAATAAAAATATAATAAACCTAAAATAAAATAAAATATAAACTAAATAAAAATCTAAACCTAAAAAATAAACCTAAAAATAAAACCAAAAAAAAACCTATACCCTAAACTAAAAAAAACCTAAACCTAAAATAAAATAGAATAAACTAAAGCTAAACTAAAATAAACTAAACTAAAAAAATAAACATAAACCTAAACCTAAACCTAAACTAAATATATAAAATAAACTAAAATAAATGAAAACACTAAAATAAAATCTAAAATAAACCTAAAATAAAATCTTAAAACCTAAACCTAAAAAAAATAAAATAAAACCTAAACCTAAATAAAAATAAAATAAACCTAAACTTAAAAGAACACTAAACTAAAAATATGCATAAACCTAAACCTAAACCTAAAATAAACTAAAATAAATAAACTAAACTAAAACATAAATATAAATTAAAATAAATTAAATTAAAATAAATAAAATAAACTAAATAAACAAAATAAACTAAACTTACAATTTGATTAATTTAAAAAAAAAATAAAAAATAAAAACCAAAACCCTACCTAAACAAATTAACCTAAATCTTAAACTCTAAATTCTAAACCTAAACCCACTGACCTACCCTGAGCCAAACCCAAACCTAAACCTAAAAACTAAACCTGACCCTAAATCTTAAAACTAAACCACTAAAACCCTAAAACCTAAACCACAAAACCCTAAAACTAACCCTAAACCCTAAAACCCTAAACCCAAAACATAAGCACTAAAGCATAAATCTTAATCCTAAACCTAAACCTAAAGCACAAAACATAAAATCTTAAACCTAAGCCCTAAATCTTAAACCCACAAACCCTAAACCCAAACAAACCTAAACTAAAGTAACTAAATAAACTAGAAAATAAACCTAAACCCTAAAATCTAATAAACCTAAAAAACCTAAACTAAACCCAGAATGGGGTGAACCTTGATGGGAACATCCATCAGCAGACTTTGTTTAAATCTAGCAGTGGAGGTGAAGGCGAAGGTGACCGTTATCACAGTGGTGGTGGGGGATCTGGAAGTAATGGTGGATATGGAGGTGGTGGTCGAATCAATGGTGGTTATGGAAGCGGGATGAGCGACGGAGGTTACAACCGTGGTGGTGGTGGAGAGAGAGATTGGGGATATGATTGTGGATCCTGCTACTCAAGAGGTCCGAGTGGTTCTGATAGGAACTGGAGAAATTGAAGAATAGTCGATTAGATCTGCTGCTTATGGAACTGTGTCTTTTCAGTAGAGACGGTTCTAGTTATCTAGGGATTTTCATTTGCTCAATTTGTGCACATTTTTTATCTATGTATGTCTTAGAAAACTTGGTGTGTTACTTGGTTGATGAAATCAAAAGAAATGAATGTTGAATCTAAATTTGTTCTCTGTTATAAAAAAAAACTAAAAACCCACAACTCTAAACTAAAACCTTTACCCTAAACCTAAACCCTAAACCCTGAATTTTAAACCCTAAATACCCTAAACTGTAAACTGTAAACCCTAAACCCAAAACCCTAAAATGCTAAACCCTAAACCCTAAACCTTAAACCCTAAAAAGCTAAAAACCTAAACCTAAACTAAATAAAACCTAAAAAAAGCTAAACCAAAATAAAATAAAACTAAAACCTAAACCCAAACCTAACCTAAACTTAAACCTAAAAATGGAAATAAAATAAAAAAAATAAAAACTAAACTAAAGTAAAATAAATAAAATTAAAACTAAACCTAAAATAAAAATAAAATAAACATAAAATAAGATAATATAAAAATTAAATAAAAATCTAAACCTAAAAATATAAACCTAAAATAAACCTATAAAATAAAATAAAAAAACTAAACCCTAAATTTAAAAAAAACCTAACAAAATAAAAATAAAATAAACCTAAACCTAAACTAAAAAATTGAAAAAATAAATACAACAAAACCTATAAAATAAACTAAACCTAAACCTAAACCTAAACTAAATACAATAAAATAAACTAAAAAAATGAAAACATAAACTAAAAAATAAAATGTAAAATAAATATAAAACCTAAAACCTAAAATTTAAAAAAAATAAAATAAGAACCTAAACCTAAACCTATAAGTAAAAATAAAACCTAAACTTAAAAATTAAATAAAATAATACTAAACTAAAAAAATAAACTAAATCTAAATCAAACCTAGAAAATAAATTAAAATAAAAACCTAAACTAAAATAAATAAATCTAAAATAAACTAAACTAAATAAAAATAAAAAATAAACTTAAATAAAATAAAAATAAAATAAATTAAAAAAATAAACTAAATAAATAAATAAATAAACCTATCATTTAATTTTAAAAAAATCCATAAACCCTAAATCCTTAACCTTGAACCTTAAACTCTAAACCCTAAACCTACAACCTTTGTCCACAAACACTAAACCTAAACCCTAAAAACCACGAACCCTAAAACATAAACCTTAACCCTAAACCCCTAAACCATAAACCCTAAACCTAAACCCTAAACCTAAACCCAAACTAAACCTAAAACAATTAAATAAATTAAAAAATAAACTAAACTAAACACTAAGAATGGGGCGAACTTTGGGAGAACATCTTATCAACCATACTTGGTCAGATCTAGTGGAGGCGAAGGCGGATCGGGAGGTTATGCGGTGGTGGTGGGGATCTGAGGTCTTGGTGGGTATGGAGGTGGTGGTCAAGCAATGGTGGTTATAGAGGCGGGAGGAACAACGGAGGTTATAGCCATGGTGGTGGTGGAGGGGGAGATCAGGAATATGATGGTGGATGCCGCTACTCGGGAGGCCATCGTGGTTCTGATTAGAACCGGAGAAACTGAAGAACAACCGATCCGATCTACTGCTTATGGAATTATGCCTTTATAGTTGAGATATTTTCTAGTTACCTTGGGTTTTTGATTTGCTCTAAGATTGCTCATTTTTTCTATGTCATCACTTGTCGCTTAAAAAACATGGCGTGTTACTTGGTTTATGAAATCAAAAGAAAGGTTGACTTGAATTTATTCTCTAAAATAAAATAAAATCACAAACCCTAAACCCTAAACCCTAAACCCTAAAACCCTAAACTCTAAACCCTAAACCTTAAACCATAAACCCTAAACACCAAACCCTAAATCCTAAGCCCTAAACCCTAAAGTAACCCTAAACTTTAAACCATAAACCCAAAACCCAAAGCCCTAAACTAGAAAGCAAACCCAAACTAAACCTAAATATAAACCTAAAACAGACCCTAAACCTTAAACCCACAAAACTCTAAATCAAACCCTAAACCCACAAACCCAAACCTAAAAACTCCACAAACCTGAGCCTAAATAAACCCTAAACACTAAACCTAAACCACTGCCTAAACCCAAACTCAAACCCAAGGTTAAACCCTAACACAAAAACTTAAAACCTAAACCTAAACTAAATAAAACCTAAAAAAAAATAAATAAAAAACTAAACCAAAATAAAATTAATAAAAAAACCTAAACTAAAGCCTAAACCTAAACCTAAACCTAATAAACCTAAACCTAAAAATAAAAATAAAAGAAAATAAAAAATAAAATCTAAACTAAAATAAAATAAATAAAAATCTAAACTAAACTAAAAAATTCAAATGAACTCAAAAAGAAAAAAACCTAAATAAAATAAAATCTAAACAACAACAACAACAACAACAACAACAACAAGCCTTAATCCACTAGGTAAAATGAATCCAGTCTCCATTGTGTCTATTATGTGTCTCATCTAATTCAAGTATACTAAGATCATTATTTATACATCTTAACCAAGTCTAGGTCTACCTACCTTTCTTAACATAAGGCAAATCTAATGCATACTCTCCTAATCTCATACTAACGCTTTATGTGGCCAAACCATCTGCGACTCTCCTAATCTTAAATGAGCTACTCCAACTTTTAGAACAAACTCATTTGGCATTCTATCTTTAAAATAAAACCACTCATCCACCTAAGCATCCTCATCTCTGTAACACTTAGTCTTATGCTTCTCTAAACATTGCACCATAAGTCATTGAGTCTTACCACCATCTTATAAAATTTTCCAGTTTAAGTGGAACTTTTCATCACATAATAGGCCAGGATGCATTCCTCCACTTCAACCATCCAACTTGAATTCTACTAAATAACATCTCCATCTATTTCACCATCATTTTGGACAAGCCTAAATATCTAAACTCTTATTAATGACTTGATCTAAAACCACAACACTATCACTAAAACTCTAAAATTACACTCCATATAAACATAAAATAAAAATAAAATAAACTTTAAAAACATATAAACTAAATAAAAACCTAAACCTAAATAATAAACCTAAAAGTAAAAATAAAAATAAAAAAAAATAAACCCTAAACTAAATAAAACCTAATAAAATAAAATAAAATAAACTAAACTAAAATAAATAAATCCTAAACCTAAAAGAAACTAAACTAAGCCTAAACTTAAACTTAATAAACAATACAAACTAAAATAATGCTAAACCTAAACTAAAAATAAAATAAAATAAAACCTAAACCTAAATCTAAAAAAATAAAATAAAATTTATGAAACCAAAAGTACAAAATAAAATAAAGTAATACTAAAAAAAAAAACATAAACCTAAACTTAATCCTAAAAATTAAACTAAAATACAAAGCCTAAACTAAAAAATAAACAAAAAAATAAATTAACAAAGGTAAATAAAAAAAATAAACTTATTAAAAATATAAAATAAACTGAATAAACCTAAACTTATAAAACTCTTAACCTAAACTAAACCAAACTAAAACCTAAAAAATAACTAACTCTAATCCAAAATGCTAAAAACCATACCCTAGCCATAAACCTAAACCTAAAAGCTAAACTATAAAATAACCATAAAACAAAAATAAACTAACTAAATCCTAAAAAACCTAAATAGAAACCCTAACCACAAATGAGCCCAAATCCTAAAACTAAACCTAAATGATAAAACCACTCTCCACACCTAAACTAACCACTAGGCCCAAATCCTAAAAACTAAAACAAACCCAGGCCCCGCCCAGACCAACTGACTACCCTGAGCCCTACTCCTATAACCCACCTACTAAAATACTAAATGATAACTTCTAAATAAAAATAAATAATAAAATAAAAACTAATCTGACCCAGGCCTCACTACATAAACACCTCTAAACCCTATAAAATATAAATAAAATTAAAACCTAATAAATCATACCCTAAACCCTTTCACTCCAACCCCCCAACTAAAACCCACCATCCATGTGCTCACCTAAACCTAAAACTATAAAACCATAAACCTTAACCAACTTAAACTTACTAAAATAAAAAAAAAAATAAAATAATTAAAACAAAACTAAATAAAATAAATTATAAACTAAAATAGAGCAATTAAAATTAAACCTAAACATAAATTAGTACTAAGCTAAACTAAAATAAAATAAAAATAAAAACTAAACTAAAATTAAAACAAACAAAAACTAAAAAAATAAACAAAATAAAATCTAAATAAAATAAAGTAAACCTAAAATAAAATATAATAAACCTAATAAAATAAAATAAATACTAAATAGAAACTAAAACCTAAAATAAACCTAAAACAAATAAAAATAAAACCTAAACAATAAACTAAAAAAACCAAAACCTAAAATAAACAAAATAAAATATGCCTAAACCTAAATGAAATTAAGCTAAACTAAAATAATTAAAACCTAAACCTAAACCTAAAATAAACTAAACCTCAACCCTGAACTAAATAAAATAAAATATACTAAAAATATACCTAAACCTAAACTAAAAAATAAATCCCAAAAATAATCAAAAAATAAAACCTAAATACTAAAAAAAATAAAATGAATACCTAAACCTAAACCTAAAATAAAAATAAAACTAGACCTAAAAGAAAATAAAACTAAACTAAAATTAAACATAAACCTAAACTTAAACTTAAAAATTAAAATAAAAAAACCTAAAATAAATAAAATAAACTAAATAAAATAAAGAAAATACCATAAATAAATAAATAACCCTAAACCTACTGGTTTTCTTTTTTTTTTAAAAAAATCCTAAACCCTAAACCCAAATCCTAAATCCAAACCCTACCTAAACCAAACTAGCCAAACCTCTAAACCCCTCCCTAAACCTACCCTAAAACTAAACCTAGAAAATAAAAAACAAACCTAAAATAAATATAAATACCTAAACCAAAATAATATAAATAAAATCAAATAAAATAAAATAAACTAAAACCTAAACCTAACCTTAAATCCTAAACCTAAAATGAAAATAAAATAAAAAATAAGAACAAAATTAAAATAAAATAAATAATAACCTTAACTAAACTAAAAAAATAATAATCCTAAATAAAATAAAAACTAAACCTAAAATAAAAATAAAATAAACTTAAAATAAAATAAAATAAAAACTAAATAATAACATAAATAAAAATAAAAATAAAAATATACCTAATTAAAAATAAATAAAATAAAATAAAGTAAAATGAATTAAAAATAACTAAATAAACCTAAACCTACGAGTTTACATAGTTTAAAAAAAAAATAAAATAATAAAAATAATAAAGAAACTAACAAACCCAGACCCTAAAACTAACCCTAAATCCTAAACCCTAAACCCGAAACCTATAAATTTAAATCCTAAACCCCATAACCTATACTCTAAACCTTAAACCTTAAACCCTACAACCCTAAATCCTAAACCCCAAACCATAAACCCTAAACCCTAAACCATAAACCTTAAACCCTAAAAACTTAAAAACTTCAACCTAAACTAAAGAAAACCTAAAAATAAAATAAATAAAAAAACTTTAAACCTAAATAAAATAAATTAAAAACTAAAATAGAAACCTTAATTAAAATTAAACCTAAACATAAATTAGTACCTAAGGCTAAACTAAAAAATAAAATAAAAAATAAAAACTAAACTAAAATTAAATAAACAAAAATCTAAACTAAACTAAAAATTAAAATAAACCTTAAAATAAAAATCTAAATAAAATAAAAAGTAAACCTAAAATAAAAATATAATAAACCTATAATAAAATAAAATAAATACTAAATAGAAACTAAACCTAAAATAAACCTAAAACAAATAAAAAATAAAAACAACAATAAACTAAAAAACTAAAAATAAAATAAAATATGCCTAAACTAATAAAATTAAGCTAAACTAAAATAATTAAAACCTAAACCTAAACCTAAAATAAACTAAACCTCAACCCTGAACTAAATAAAATAAAATATACTAAAAATATACCTAAACTTAAACTAAAAAATAAATCCCAAAAATAATCCAAAAATAAAAACCTAAAAACTAAACCTAAAAAAATAAAATGAATACCTAAACCTAAACCTAAAAATAAAAAATAAAACCTAGACCTAAAAAAGAAAATAAAACTAAACTAAAAATTAAACATAAACCTAAACTTAAAAAAATTAAAATAAAAAACCTAAAATAAATAAAATAAACTAAATAAAATAAAGAAAATAAATAAATAAAAAATAACCCTAAACCTTAGTTTTCTTAATTTTTTTAAAAAATCCTAAACCCTAAACAAATCCTAAATCCAAAACCCTAAACCTATGCCCTAAACCCCAAACCTAATAAACTAAACCCTAAACCCTAAACTAACCCTAAACCTAGAAAGCTAAAAACCTAAACCTAAAATAAATATAAGTACCTAAACCAAAATAATATAAATAAGATCAAATAAAATAAAAATACGAACTAAAACCTAAACCTAACCTTAAACCAAATCCTAAACTTAAAATGAAAATAAAATAAAAAATAAGAACAAAATTAAAATAAAATAAATAATAACCTTAACTAAACTAAAAAATAATCTAAATAAAATAAAAAATAAACCTAAAATAAAATAAAATAAACTTAAAATAAAATAAAATAAAAAACTAAATAACATAAATAAAAATAAAATAAAATATACCAAATTAAAAATAAATAAAATAAAATAAAGTAAAATGAATTAAAAATAACTAAATAAACCTAAACCTACGAGTTTACATAGTTTAAAAAAAATAAAAAAATAAAAATAATAAAGAAACCTAACCCTAAACCCTAGACCCTAAAACTAACCCTAAATCCTAAACCCTAAACCTATATTTATCCACCCTAAACCAAAACGCCAAAAAGGCCTCAAACCCCTAACCCTAAACACAAAAACTAATACCTACACCCTAAACCCTACCATCACAATAAATCCTAAACCCACCCTAAAACCCTAAACTAAATCTTAAACTAAATAAAAAAATAAATAAAACCTAAACACTAATAAAATACTAAAATAAAATAAAACCTAAACTAAAACCTAAACCTAAACTAAACCTAAACCTAAACCTAAAATAATATAATAAATAAAACTAAACTAAATTAAAATAAATAAAATCCATGCCAAACTAAAATAAAAAACAAAATAAAATACTAAATAAAATAAAATTAAAAAAATATAAAAACTAAACCTAAAATAAATAAATAAATAAAACCTAACCATTAAAATAACTAAACCTAAATAAACTAAATAAAATAAACCTATCCCACTAAAATAAACTAAACTAAATAAATAAAATCTAAACCTTAAATAAACTAAACTAAAACCCTAAACTATATAAAATAAAATAAATCTAAAATAAAACTAAACTAAAATAGAGACCAAAATAAACTAAAATAAAATCTAAAACCTAAACTTAAAAAAAAAAATAAAATAAACCTAAACCTAAACATAAAAAAATAAAAAAAATAAACCTAAACATAAAAATAAAATAAAAAATAAAACTAAACTAAAAATAAATAAAACCTAAACTAAAATAAACTAAAATAAAGAACCTAAACTAAAATAAATAAACAAATATAAATAACCTAAACTAAATAAAAAAAATAAACCAAAATAAAAATAAAAAATAAAATAAACTAAAATAAATATAAAATAATCTAAATAAACCTAAACTTATCAGTTTTCTTAATTTTTTTTTTAAGAAAACCTAAACCATAAACTAACCCTAAACTCTAAAACCCTAAACCTAAACTAAACTACACAAATAAACTAAACAACCTTAAATCCTAAACCATAAACCCTAAATAAAAAAAATTAAAAAAATCATAACCCTAAACCCTAAACCCAAAATCCTAAAACAAATCCTAAACCTACAACCCTAAATGTTAAACCCTAAACCCAAAAACCTAAACCCTAAACCCTAAACCCTAAAAACCTAAAACCTAAACCTTAAACCTAAAAAAAAAATAAAAAATTAAATAAAAATAAAAAATAAAAAATAATAATAAATAAAAAAAATAAAAAATTAAAAAAAATAAAAATAAATAAATAAATAAATAAATAGTAAAAAATAAAATTTAAAATTTAAAAATAAAATTAAAAATAAAATAAAATAAAAAAATAAAAGAACCTTAAACCCTAAAACTTTAAACCCTAGCTTTAATCCCAATTCCTAAATCCACAAACCCTAAACCCTAAAAAAAATAAACCTAAAAGAAACCTAAAATAAAATATATAAAAAATATAAACCTAAATATAATAAAATAAAATAAAAACCTAAACTAAAACCTAAACCTAAACCAAACCATAAACATAAACCTAAACCTAAACCTAAAAAAAAATTAAATAAAAAATAAAAACTAAAATAAAATAAAATAAATAAATACCTAAACTAAACTAAAAAACAAAATAAACCTAAAATAAAAATAAACAAAATAAAATAAAACAAAATAAAAACTAAATAAAACCTATAAAAATAAATATAAGAATAAAACCTAAAAATAAAAAATAAAACCTAAACCCTAATTTAAAAAAAAGGAACCTAAACTTAAACCTAAACCAAAATAAAATAAACTAAAATAAATTAAACCTAAAATAAACTAACCTAAAAATTCGATCAGATCTGCTGCTTATGGAACTATGTCTTTATAGTAGAAATGATTCTAGTTATCTAAGGTTTTTAATTTGCACCTATGCGTGCTCAATTTTTATCTATGTCGTCACTTGTGTCATAGAAAACTTGGTGTGTTACTTGGATGTTGAAATCGAAAAGAAAAAATGTTGAATATGAATTTGTTCTCTATTAAAAAAAAAACTTAAACCCTAAACCCTAAATAAAACCTGAACCTTAAACCTAAAACCTAAACCCTAAACCTTCACTAATAATAAAACCCCAAACCCAAGCCTAAACACTAAACCCTAAACCTAAAACTAAAACCCAAACCAAACCCTAAAACCTAAATCCTAAACCCTCAACTATAAATCCTAAACCCTAAACCCCAAACCCCAAACCCTAAACTCTAAATCCTCTACCCTAAACCATAAACCCTAAACTCTAAACTAACCCTAAGCCATAAACCATAAACCCTAAAAAGCTAAAAACCTAAACCTAAACTAAATAAAACCTAAAAATAAAATAATCAAAAAAACATAAACCAAAATAAAACAAAAAAAGAAAATAAAATAAAAACATAAATGAAAACCTAAACCTAAACCTAAACCTAAAATGATAATAAAATAAAAAATAGAAACTAAAATAAAAGAAAATAAATAAAAACTTAACTAAACTAAAAAAATCCTAAATGAGAGAAAAACTAAACCTAAAATAAAAATAAAATAAACTTAAAATAAAATAAAATAAAAACTAAATAAAAACCTAAACCTTAATAATAAACCTAAAAATAATTAAAAAAATAATACCTAAACCCTAAACTAAAAAAAATGTAAACCTAAAATAAAAATAAAATAAAATAAAACCTAAACTTAAATAAACTAAACTAAAATAAATAAAACCTAAAATCTAAAATCTAAATAAACATAAACCTAAACCTAAACTAAATAAAATAAATTAAAATAAAATTAAACCTAAACTAAACTAAAAAATAAAATCTAAAAATAAACCTAAAATATAAACCTAAAACCTAAACGTAAGAAAAATAAAATAGAAACCTAAACCTAAACCTAAACCTAAAAAATAAAAATAAAACTAAACTAAATAAACCTAAATTAAAATTAAACCTAAACCTAAAATAATAAAAAAATACTAAACTAAAATAAACCTAAACTAAACTAAACCTAAAAATAAACAAAATAAAACATAAACTAAAATAAATAAACATAAAATAAATAAACTACTAAATAAAAATAAACCTAAATAAAATTGGATAAACTAAATAAACACTACCGGTTTAATTAATTTAAAAAAATAAAATAATAAAATAATAAAAAACTTTACGTTAAACCCTAAACCCTAAACCTACCCTAAACCCTACCCTAAACCCTAAACCCCCTAAACCTTAACCTTAATCCTAAAACCCTAAACCCTAAACTCTAAAGCTACCTCTAAACCCTAAACCATAAACCCCAAAGCCTAAACCCTAAACCCAAAACCCTAAACACTAAACCCTAAAAACCTAAAAACTAAACCTAAGAAAAATAATAGAGATTTCATCTACAAATGATTAGCCTAAATTTCTCTAATATAGATAAAAATGGTATGAGCTTTATATGCCATAGTAAAATGCCTTTCTCAAGTTTCATAAAGATGCTAAAGGTTAGCTTTTTGTTCGTGGACAAATGAAGAATGAATCTACTTAAGTTCAGACACCTAAGTGTCCATTTGTGAGAAATCCTCTTCTATAGCTGAGATAGCCTATCTAATAATAGAACTCATCTCTAATTAATATTGTCTTCTCAACTGCAGCTCTTTTAATTTAGCAGATATGTCGAGGAGCTAAATATGTGCTTTAAAAAGCTCTCTTTAGTAGGATTTCAATGCTTTGAGATTGTGCTCGAGATGTTGGCGAATTAGGGAGACTTGATGCAAAGTATTGCTGAAAGAGATTTTTACAATAGTGATTATATCTGACAAAATCTCTTGATAAGTAGTGCAAAACTAGAATAATTCAAACTCAATATCTCTGCATAGAGATTTCCAAAACTATAGCTCTCTTACTTTGAGGCTCAATGCGGCAACATAATGTAACAAATAATTCACATAAAAACAAAAGAAGGAAAGCTCAACTAAAACTCCTAAGTCAATGCTTAGAAAGGCATAGTGTGAGAGATTTAGGACACTCATAGATTTTTTGCTGACATCTAAAATATGATTTAAAAGAGATTTTGGATCCCAACATAGTATCTATCATCTTTTCTATTTTTCTTTTATTTGAAGTAGTGTTAATTCATTTAGATGTATTCATTTAAATTTGACTTAATGGTGGAAAGAATATTTCATACATTTGACATTATTCTAAGTGCAAGAATTTTTTATGTTATTTGAAATCTAAAGTTTGATGAAAAGCCACATGCGAATTAATTTTATGTAGTGTCTCTTTTAAGTTTAGGGCTCAAGTCGATCTAAACCTAAACAACATTAGCTTAACCTTTCCCTAATTTTAGAAGAAAACAAGAATACTTCAAATTTGTTTATGCTCATTTATAATTTTGGGTGTTTGCTTTAGCAAGTAAAACTCTAAATAATTGATCTTAGTAAGATAAAGATAAGTATTTTTTTAACAATAATTTCATTTCAACCATGTAATAACTTATTCTAATCCCAATCTTCCAGGATCTTTAATTCTATCTATTAGATTTTTATTTAGCAGTATGTTATAGTTTTATAAATCCTAATATTCAAGGCTCAACAAACCCTAAACCCTAAACTAATCATAAACCCTAAATCTTAAAACTAACCCTAACCCCTATACTCTAAACCATAAACTTACAACCCTAAACCCTAAACCATAAACCCTAAAACCCTAAACCCTAAACCTAAACCCACAAACCTAAACCACAAACTATAAACCTAAACCTAAACCCTACTAACAAACCTAAACCACAAACCCTAAACCCTAAACCCTAAACTAAAACTAAAAACCCTGATTTCCTCTATGCGTGCTCATTTTTTATCAATGTCATCACTTGTGTCTTAGAAAAATTGGTGTGCTACTTGGTTGATGAAATCGAAAAGAAGAAATGTTGAATCTGAATTTGTTCTCTGTTAAAAATAAAAATAAAAAAACCAAAAACCTTAAACCCTAAACTAAAACTTGAACATTAAACCTAAAACCTCAATCATAAACTCTAAAAAAAAGCCAAAACCCTAAATAAACCCTAAAACCCTAAAATAAACCCTAAACCCTAAACCATAAACACAATACTAAAAAAATATAAAACTAAACCCAAAATAGTAAAAAAAACTAAACTAAACCTAAACTAAATAAAACAAAATAATAAATAAATAAAACCTAAATGAAAATAACATAACAAAATAAAATAAAATAAAACATAAACTAAAACCTAAACTTAAACCCAAAGAAAAAAAACTAAACTAAAATAAAATAAATAAAATCTAAACTAAATTAAAAATAAAAACCTAAATAAAATAAAATTTAAACCTAAAATAAAAATAAAATAAAATAAAACTAAATAAAAACCTATACCTAAAAATAAATATGAAAAAAACCTAAACCATTAACTAAAAAACCTAGCTCTAAAAAGAAAATTAAACAAAACAAAACCTAAACTAAAATAAACTAAACTAAAATAAACAGAACCTAAATCTAAACCTAAAATAAACTAAACCTAAACCTAAAAAATAAAATGAAATAAACTAAAAATAAACCTAAAACGTAAACAAATAAAATAAAATAAAAGCTTAAACCTAAACCTATAAATAAAAAAATAAAACCTAAACCTAAAAAATTAAATAAAAATAATTCTAAACTAAAAAATGAATCTAAACCTAAACTTAACCTTAAATAATAAACTAAAATAAAAAACCAAAACAAAAATAGATAAATGAAGCATAATAAAAATACAAATAAACCAAAGTAAAAAATAAAATAAACTAAAATAAATAAATAAATAAGTAAATAAACTAAATAAATGTAAACCTACTAGTTTTCTTAATTTAAAAAAATAAAAGTAATAATAAATAAATAGACCTTAACCCTAAACCCTAATCCCTAAAACCCTAAACCCTAAACCCTAAACACTAAACCTAAACACTATGCCCTACCTATGTTATTTCTATGCATTGTATTAGTGTTCACTATGCTGGTTGCAATATTTATTTTGATGATATTTATCATCTTGGATGTTGTCTTTCTTTTTTTGGACCCCATAGCTTGACTTGCTCTCTTTGGAAACCATTTTTTGATTCAGCAGGGTTCCTTTGGTGGGATCTTGTTGTGGGAGGCTTTCTTCTTTTCTTCCACAAGCCAAGGTTATTTTTTGCAGGCTTTATTACAGGCTATTGCTGACCTCCTTACTCTTTCTGGCAGACTTATTATTATGCATAACTTTGATATTACTTCTTGGTTATCTTCCTATGCCTCATTTACTTTGCCTGAATGGAATCTCTGGCTTTCTGTTGTTTCTTTCTACACTGTTTATTCTTTGAACTGGATGGAGTTTCTTTAGATTGTTTCTAGATGTTTTGTTCAATAGATTCTTTTTGTGCAGGATGTCTTTGAGATTTGGGCTTTGGTCAATCTCTTTTCTTTTCCTGGAGAATTTGTTTCTTGTTTTCTCTTGTTCCCTGCAGGAATGGATTTGCATGTTTGCCTATCTTTTTGGTTTTTTACTTTGTTTTTCCTCTCATTCTGGGCCTTGCTGCTAGATTGTGTTCTCTGATTTGGAAAGGTCTTGTTATTTATTTTATTACTAGTCATTGGTTTTTTGGGACCTATTTCCAGAATGTTATCTTTGTGACTTATGGATGTTTTTGATTCTTGATTTTCAACTATTTGTGTTATTATCGGCTTTCGGTTGTTTTTGATCCT
>CM038221.1:184481326-184803990 GCA_021442155.1 Cymbidium sinense
TATTCTAAAATAAAACCTAAAAAAATAAAAAAATAAAACCTAAACCATAAATTAAAAAAAAGTAAACCTAAAAAAATAAAATAATCAAAATAAAATTAACTTAAACATAAACTAAAATAAACTAAATTAAATAAATAAAACCTAAACATAAACCTAAACCTAAATCTAAACTAAATATAATAAAATAAATAAAAAATAACCCTAAGCTAAACTAAAAATTATAACCTAAAATTAAACCTAAAATAAAAATCTAAAACCTAAACTTAAAAAAATAAAATAAAATTCTAAAATTAATTTTACAAATATAAAAGAAAACCTAAACCTTAAAAATAAAATAAAAATAAAATTATATATAAAATCATACATAAACCTGAACCTGAACCTAAAAAATAAACTAAAATAAAAATCTAAACTAAAATTAAAAAAAATAAAATAAAATAAATAAAAAAATAAAATAAACTAAAATAAATTAAAATAAACTAAATAAACTAAACGATTATACTTAATTTAAAAAAAAAATAAAATAAAAAATAAAAATAAATAAAAAAAAAACAAACCTAAGCCCTAAACCCTAAAATTAACCCTTAACCTAAACCCTAAACCCTAAACCCCAAACCTAAACCAAAACCAAAACTTAAAAATAAAAAATAAAATAAAAATAAAACTAAACTAAAAAATAAACATTAAGAAAACCTAAACCTAAAAAATAAAGAAATAAAACCTAAACTAAAATAAATAAACCTAAAATAAATAAATCAAACTAAAAAAAATAAAAACCTAAATACAAATAATAAATTAAATAATATAAAATAAATAAAATTAAACTAAATAAACTAAAAACTTAAACATCTTGGTTTTACTTAATTTTTTTCATAAAAAAATCTAAACTCTAAACCATAAACCTAAATCCTAAACTAAACCCTAAAACTAAGCAAAACTTACAACCCTAAACCCTAAACTAACCATACACCCTAAACCATAAACTCTAAATCGAAAAACTAAAAAACCTAAACCTAAACTAAATAAAACTTAAAAATAAAATAAATAAATAAAACTTAAACCTAAATAAATTAAAAACTTAGACCCTAAACTTCAAAAAAAAAACTAAACCTAAAATAAAATACTAAACCTAAACTAAACTAAATGAACTAAACTAAAATATATAAAACATAAACCTAAACCTAAAATAAACTAAACCTAAACCTAAACTAAATTAAAAAATAAACTAAAAAACTTAAACCTAAAAATAAAACCTAAATAAACCTAAAATAAAATCTAAAACCTAAACCTAAAAAATAAAATAAACCTAAACCTAAACTAAAATAAAAAATAAAACCTAAACCTAAAATAAAATAAAATATAACTAAACTGAAAGTAAACATAAACTAAACCTAAATTAAAAATAAACTAAAATAAAACCCAAACTAAAATAAATAAACTTAAAATAAATAAACTAAACTAAATAAAATAAAAATAAACCTAAATAAAATAAAATAAAATATGCTAAAATAAATAAAAATAAACTAAAAAACATAAACCTGTCGGGTTTAAAATTTAAAAATAAACCATAATCACTAAACCCTACCTAAATCTCCACTAAACCAAACCCTAAACCCTGGGCCTGCCCTAAACCTGATCCTCCCTAACCACTCCTAAACCCTAACCCATACTGACCTGACACTTAACCTACCCACTAAAACCACTCCCTGGTGACCCCACTGACCCTGGATCCTGGGCCCTACTACCTGATCCCTCCTGAGCCCTAAACCCACCACCAACCTGTCCTCCACTCAGGCCTGATCACTGATCACTCTAACCTAAACTCCATCTAACCAACCCAAAACCAACCTAAACCAAAAATCCTGAGCCATGACCCTAGGCCATGACTAACCTTAAACCCACAAAAATCTTAAACCTACCATACTTGCCTACCCTCTAACCCTAGCCACCCAAACTCTAAACCCAAAGCCATGACCACAACCCTGAGCCTAAATCTAATAATTATACCAACCCTACTAAACACTAAACCCTAAATAAAACCCTAAAGACCTAAACCCTAAATCCTACTAAACTCTAAACCCTTAACCCCTAACCACAAATCTAAAGCCTAAAACCTAAACCTAAAAACCCTATACTATTGTGGCTGGCTATGCGCCACCTTGTTGTTTTTGATCGATTATTTTTCTAGTTACTTTTGGTTGTCCTTTCTCTCCTCATTTTGCTCCTCTGCTAGAGGAGTTATGTGACCTTAAGTGATCTTTATTATTTGGTTGTAGCTTGGAGAACTGTTTTCCTGAAGCTATATATCCTTTCTTTAGTGCTGTTCTAGATGAGTGTAATGTTGGATGCTTTTGGATTATTCTATCTTATGAAAATTGGGTGTGCCTCCTATGATATTGAGGTTCTATTTTTTCTTTGTGTTCTAAACTGGAATGCTGCGAACTACTGGTTGGATGTTTTTTGAACTTAGTTGATGATGAATCTATTAGGGTTCTTATTTACGACTATCTCTGGTTGTTGGATTATTTGTGATCCTAAAGGGATCTTACTTTTCTATTTTTGGTATATCTAAATTTAAAGCATTCTCATGTCCTTGGATTTGGATTGGTGGTATATTCTTTCCTTGGGATTTTTTTAATGTTTATGTTTAGATGGACTCTTTTTGTCTTTCATCTTGATGGTTCTAAATCTATTGATTTGAATCCTCGGCAATCTTGGTGGCTTGCAGGGTGAACTGCCTTGCTGGCTGCTTAGATTGGGTGTTCTAGCTAAAGAGTATTTACATTGCTATAATTTTCCTGATCTATTTGAGTCTTTATTTGAAATCGGCTACTTACTTTCCCATTCTTCTTTCCTAGTCTCTACCTACTAGGATTTTCATTTCTAGATTGTGGATGAACTTCTTACCTTTTCTATTTGGATGGTTTCCTTACTTCTTAACATTCTTGATGTTAGTCTTGTTGTTCGTCTGGATATTATTGTTTATGTTTTTTTGCATGTTCATTTAATGAATGACCTTATCAACTATGGTCCTCCTTTTTTCCTTTATTTGGTCTCTATTTAGTCCTTTTCCTATATTCTGAGGTTTACTCCTAGCAAATGTGTTAGCAATTCTTGGTGGTGGCTTTGGTGGTGCTCACTCTAGTCTAATGCTTTCCTGGTGGGTTACCTCATTATCTGCTTTGCTGAGTTTAATATATCTGGGGTTTGTGGTTATATTTACTATTTGAAGTTTTATGCAAGTTTGTATGATCATCATTAGATAAGGTGCTACTGAGGTATCTAGCAATGATGGCATTGATGTTTCCCACTCCTTCTTTTGGTAGTAGTTATATATTGTAACCCTTCACTTGAAGTTTGGATGCTTTATATATTGCTCTTAAGATGATTATAATTGAGCTGAGCCTTTTCAAAATCTTTTTACTTCTTTCTGCTCTTGTATTTTATGCTTAAGTAACTATTTCATTATTTTTGCTCATCCCTTTACAAGCTTGTTGCAAATCTCCGGTATAGGTTGGGGAACCTTTGCTCCTTGATTATGCTAGTTTTAAAAGGAGCAGAGGAAGTTTGCTGCTGATTTCAAGGATTATTTTTGGTGGATCTCTATTTCTTTTTTTATTAGCATACTTTCATTATCTATTGTATTAGGTAGTGAGCTTATCTCTTTAGGACTTTTTTGCTCTTTGAGCATTTGCTTAGAGATTTGCCCCTCTGGGACTTTACCTTTCTTTCTTAGCAATAATTTTTTTCTAAAAAAACCCAAAACCCTAAACCCTAAACTAAATCCCTAAATCCAATCCTAAACTCTAAACCATAAAACCACAAACCTAAACCTGCTCCCAAACATAAACCTACCCTACTACCCCCCTAAACCCCAACCACCCTAAAATGCTGACACCCTAAACCCTAAACCCTCCAAACCCCAATCTAAATCCTACCCTAAACCCTAAACCCTAAACCCTAAACCCTAAATCACAAAACAAAAAACCTAAAACTAAAACCTAAAAATAAAATATAAAACTTAAACCTAAATAAAATAAAATAATAAAATATAAAATAAACTTAAACTAAACCTAAACTAAACCTAAAATAAAATAAAATAAAAAAAATCTAAATAAAATAAAACCTAAACTAAACTAAAAATAAAATAAACCTAAGAATAAAACTAAATATAATAAAACTAAATGTAAAATAAAGATAAAATAAAATAAAAAAACTAAATAAAAAAAAAAAAATAAAACTAAAAATAAAACCTAAATATAAATAAATCATAAAACGGACCTAAACTAAAATTAACCTAAACCTATAAAATAAAATAAATCAAACCTAAAAAAATAAACAAAATAATAAAACTAAAACTAAAAATAAACTAAACCTAAACCTAAACTAAATAATAAAATAAATTTAAAATAAACATAAACTAACTAAAAATAAAACCTCAAAATAAACCTAAAATAAAATCTTAAAACCTAAACTAAAAAATAAAAATAAAATAAAATAAACACTACAAATAAAATAAAACCTAATCTTAAAAAAAATAAAATAAAATTCAATTAAAAGAAACCAAAATAAACTTAAATCTAAATTAAAATAAAACCTAAGCTAAAATAAATAAACCTAAAAGAAATAAACTAAATAAATAAATAAAAATAAACCTAAATAAAAATAAAATAATGTAAACTAAAATAAATAAAATAAACTAAATAAACTAAAATAAACCTAAACATCATTTATTTAATTTTTAAAAACCAAACCTACTAACCCTAAACCCTAAAACCATAAACCATACCATAAACCTAACCATAAAGCATAAACTAAAACCCTAAACCCCATAAACCCCACCTAGCCTAAACCCCAAACCCTAAACCTAAAGGTAAAGTAACTAAAATATTAAAAAATAAACCTAAACCCCAATAAACTAAACCTATTCTAAACTAGAATGGGAGAACCAAGAACATCACCGCCAACATGGCTTAGTTTAGATCTAGTGGTGGAGGAAAAGATAGAGGCGGAGGTTGTCATAGTGGTGGTGGGGGATCTAGAGGAGTGGATATGGAGGTGATATGGTCGGCGATGTGGTTATGGAGGCGAGAGTGCGGAGGTTACGTGGTGGTGGTGGAGGAGGAGATATGATGGTGGATTTTGTCACTTGAAGGCGGGTTATGGGTATTGGAGAAATGAAGAAACGGCCGTCGATCGATATGGAACTGTGTCTTTATAGTAGAGATAGTTCTAGTTATCTAGGGTTTTGATTTCCTATTGCTCATTTTTTATCTATGTTTTTCACTTATGTCTTAGAAAACTTAGTGTGTTACTTGGTTGATGAAATTGAAAAGAAGAAATATTGAATCAAAATTTATTCTCTATTATATAAAGAAAAAAATGAAATATCCTAAACCCTAAACTAAAACTTGAACCTTAAACCTAAAACCTCAACCCTAAACCTTAAACCATAAACCAATAACTCTAAACACTAAACCCTAAACCTACCTAAACCCTAAATAATAAACTCAAAACCTAAACCCTAAACCCACACAAACCCAAACCCACCCTCAAAACTAAAACCCAAACCCAAAAAAGCTAAAACAAACATAAACTAAATAAAACCTAAAATAAAATAAATAAATAAACCTAAATGAAATAAAATAATAAAATAAAATAAATAAAAAAATAAACTAAATTGAAACCTAAACCTAAACAAAAAAAAAAAGAAAAAAAAAAGTAAAACCAAAATAAAATAAATAAAACCAAATAAAATTAAAAAAAAAAAATATAAATAAAATAAAACTAAACCTAAAATAAAAAAAATAAAATAAAATAAAACTAAATAAAACCTAAACTAAAAATAAACCTAAACAATAAATATAAAATAAAACGCCTACTAAAACATAACCCTAAAATAAAATTTCAATAAAATTAAACATAAACTAAAATAAACAAGACTAAAATAAATAAAACCTAAACTTAAGCCTAAAATAAACTAAACTTAAACCTAAACCTAAACTAAATAAAATAAAAACCTAAACCTAAACCTTAAAAAATTAAAACTTAAGCTTAACAAATAAAATAAAAATAATACAAAATTAGAAAATAAATTTAAACTTAAACTTAAACCTAAAAAATAAACTAAAATAATAAACCTAAACTAAAATAAATAAACCTAAAATAAATAAATTAGACTTAATAAAAAGTAAAAATAAAATAAAGTAGAAAATAAAATAAAGTAAAATAAATAAAAATAAAATAAAAGAAATTAACTTAATAAACCAAAACCTACTAATTTTCTAACTTTAAAAAAATTAAAATTTAAAAATAAAAAAACCCTGAATCTCTGAGCCCTAGGCCTTCCACACCCCAGATCCCCAAACCCAAAGCTGAACTAAAGGCCACTGACCTTCTAAACTGAGGCCTGAATCCAGGCCCTGAGCCTACCCAGGCTTACCACAAGCCTGACCAACTGGGCCCTAAACTAAACCACTGAGCCCTAACTATGACCCTGGCCACCCTCTGGGCCCACCTTAAACTCCACTGACCCACTTCAAACCCACTACTGGGCCACTAAACCTAAACCTCTAACTGAGCCTGGGCCATGACCCTAGGCTGAGCCTAAATCTCTAACCACAGGCCCTAAACCTGACCTACTCCCTGACCCTAAAATCTAAATCTAAACCTATAAAAGAAAATGAAAATAAAAGGCCAATAATAGGTTAAAATAAATAAACTTTGAAATAAACATAAGCCAAACTAAAAAAATAAATTAAAATAATAAACATAAATAAATAAATAAAACTAAATAAAATAAAATAAATTGGATAAAAGATAAAATAATAAAACTAAAATAAAAAAATAAACTAAATAAACTTAAACTGATGGTTTTGCTAAATCTTAAAAAAAATCCACAAACCCCAAACCTACACTGAACTAGGCCTGAACAGGCCACAAACCCTCAAAACCCTAGAGGCTAAGCCCCAAAACCTTAAAGCCTAAACCCTGAGCCTTGATCCCTATGACCCTGACACTAAAACCAAAGCCTAGGCAGAATCTGTGACCCCTAAACCCTGACCCTAATCTAAAACCACAACCTAAAGCTAAAGCCAAACCTAAACCCTAATCTTGCAGCCCTAGCTAACTGCTATAACTAAACCTAAACAAACCCAAAACTATAAAACCTGACCCTAAACCAGGCCAAACCCAAACCATAACTGGGCCAGATGACCCCCCACAACCACACACAAACCCTAAAACCTAAAACCTAAACCTAAACTAAAAAAATCTAAAAAAAAATAAATAAAAATTTAAACCGATAAAATATGAAAAAATAAAATACTAAAACCTAAAGAGAAACCAAAATAAAATAAAATAAAATAAAGCTAATAAATACAAAAACAAACCTAAGATTAAAATCCTAAATAAAATAAAACTAAAGATAAAATAAAAATAAAATAAACTAAAACAAAATAAAATGTAAACCAAAATACAAAATAAAACCTAAATAATAGAAAATAAAACCTAAATTATAAACTAAAACACTAAACTAAAATAAAAATAAATAAACTATAATAAACCTAAACCTATAAAAATAAATTAAATTAAAATAAAACTAAACCTAAACCTAAATAAACTAAATCTAAACCTAAAAACTAAATAAAATTAAATAAATTAAAATAAATAAACCTAAAAAAAAATAAACCTATTAAATAAAATAAAACCAAAAACCTAAATTAAAATAAAATAAAACTAAACAAAAAATCAACTAAACTAAACTGAACAAAATAAGCTAAAATAAAACCTAAACTAAAATAAATAAACCTAAAATAAATAAACTAAACTAAATTAAATTAAAAATAAAATAAAATAATAAATAAATAAACTAAACTAACTAAATTTATAAAAAAAATAAAACCATAACCTAAGCCCTACCCTAACTAACCTACTAAATCATACCTAACTACCCCAACCTAAACCTAAGAAAAATAAAAACATAAAAAAATAAAATAAAAATAAAATAAACTAAAATAAACATAAAATAAAACCTAAACTTAGAAAATAAACTAAAATAAAATCTAAACTAAAATAAATAAACCTAAAATAAATAATAAATAAAAAATAAACCTAATAAAATAAAAAATAAATAATCAAAATTAAATTAAAATAAGATTAATAAACTAAATAAACATAAACCTTGTTTGCTTAATTGTAAAAAATCATAAACCCTACCCTAAATCCTAAACCCTAAACTATCTAAAACTAACCTACCTCCATAAACCCCCTAACTAACCCACCTTAAACCCTACCCAAACCCTAAACCTAAAAACTAAACTAAAATAAATAAAACCTAAACAATAAAATAAATAAAAAACTTAAACTTAAAATAAAATAAAATAAAATAAAACATAAATAAACTAAACCTAAACAAATAAATAAAATAAACCTAATCCTAATAAAATTCTAAACTAAAAAAAAATCTAAACCTAAATAAATAACCTAAACTAAACCTAATCCACTAAATAAAAAAAAACAAAAAACCTAAACCTAAACTAAAATAAAACCTAAAATCAACTTAATTAACATGCTAATATTTGATTTAATTACATTTCTTAAATTAACCCACAAAATCAACTTAATTACATTTACTTAAATTAAATCAATTCACTAATCATTTTAAAATAACAGGTTAATGATTTCTCTTCTTCGCTTTAAATCAAATCAAATCCAAAACTTAATTAATAAAGAAGCTTTGGTTTGATTTAAATAATCTTATTTGATTTTATTTTCCTTAAGAACTTGTTTGGTTAAATGAATCACATGCTAATATTTGATTGTACTCTTTATAATCATGTTAAATTTGGTATGTCATTTGAATTCATGCATCCATCTTTTCAAAATCAAGTAAAATAAAATTGATTTCCTTTATGTAACACTTAAGCTTGCATGTGTTGATTTAATTTAATATATGCATGGCTATTATAACTATTAAATCAAATGTATTTTTCAAAAGCTTATAAATGAATATTAATATGTGTTATGGGCCAGTTATAAATACATAAGAAATGCATGTGCTTATAGCTTAAGTGTATGAATGTTGAGTTCTCTTTCCTCTATTAATGTGTTGATTTATATAAGATTGAATGGTAATGGGTTTGTACTCTAGACATCCCAGGAACACTAGGCTTTAGTTAGCCCCAAGGAGGTCATTTGATTACCCATTTGATGTCATTCTTATGTATTTCAATATTTGAATTTGGATAGAGGTTTAAATCATAAATATAAATGATTCAATAAAAAAATATAATCTTTGCATGATTTTCTTTCCCTCATTCATGTATGCATCCATGTGTGTCCAAGAAAAGTAAGTATGTAGTTTGGACATCTCGGGAATATGAGGATTTAGTTAGCCCCAAGGCGGCATTTGATTACCTCACTTCCTTTGTTTAACAATGACACAAACATTCCTATATCTTTGTACATGTATATGTATATGTGATTAGTAAAAGAAAATCCCATTTTACATTAAAATTGCATGCATTCATAATTGGCTAAGTGGTTGAATTAACTAGCCATATGATTTTGGAGCTTACTTCTTATGTTTATGTATATGAATTTATATATATTTGAATGAAAATGGGTATATATTCTAGACATCGAATACAAAGCTTTAGCTAGCTCCAAAAGGTCATTTGATTACCTCACTTCCCTAGTTTAACAATGCCACATGCCTATTTAATTTCATTCTTACGTCCTTTTGTATAGAATTTGGATAAAGTTTTAAATTAATATGTTTAAATAATTTAATCAAATAAAATATAAATTCTAAATATACACACATGCATTCATCATTTAAGTGTGCTAAAATATATTGCATGTATAGATACACTTAGGATTAAATCATAATGTTACATGTGATGGAAAGGAATGATTTAATATATGTCATGTGGTAGTAATTGATTAAATTAATCTTAAGATGCCTTTCATTTTGAATAGGATTATTTAAAGTGAACCTAAACTTAGGATTTATTAAATCATTTAATAAGCCATTTGTTAAAGAGAACTAAATCAAATTAATATACTTTAGAAAGTGACTTAAGGTAGGGATGAAAGAGGGCAATCCTCTTTTACTCTCTTTATAACACTTAGTTGCTAAGTGTAATCAAATGAAATTAAAATTCTCAAATCAAATAAACTACTTCAAGTGAAATCAACCTTTCATGTTAAATTGAATCCTTCCACACTTAGAAAATACAACACTAATTCCTAACAAGATGAAACACAAATATATACACATTAGAATTAAGTCACCACTTCTAAGTTAGGATGGTGTATGATGTGATGTGTGTTTGTTTATGATGTCTTATTTTAGATTGGATGTTAGGGTGTATGCTTTGTAGGCTGGATGATAGGCCATTATTACCTTAATCATGTTTTCTTTAGGGGATTATGCTTAAGGGATCTTAAAAATAAATGTGAGTGCTCTTTTCACAGGTTGTTTAAATCCTTAAGCGTAATCCATGTTAGGATAGCTGAGGTTAGTTACTCATGTGTAGGGAGTTAAGTCCAAATTATAAATATAATTTCTTTGGATTATATGTATATTTAGCTAACCTTTATTTTTTAGGTGTACTTAGATTTACTTTTCTCATAAAAATGTAATTTTTGCAATAGGAATTAGGATTAGTGTTATCAAGCATTAGGATGTGCAGTGGCCAGAAGGCTTTGTCCTAGAGTGTCCTATGATGCCTTTGAAGCAAGCACCATTCGAATCAAAGAAGGAACCAAATCAGAAATGGAGATACAAAGAAAGAAGACCCTCATAGCATTTAATATAATTATAATTATTCTTTTATACTCACAGTTGTATAAGGGTAGAGCTTTACATATTTTCTCTCTTGGGTTGTAGATGCATACCACCTTTTATTCTTTTATGATAGTTTATATAATTGTTTGATGTTATGTTTACATTATGCATCGAGGATGACATGCTTTTCATAATTTCTTAAATGATTGATGCTTTAATGTGTGGCTTGGATCGATTACTCTTAGGATAAAATAACTTTTTTACCCAACTAATCACATAACTAAATTTTAAACAACTCATAACCTCATTATAAAGCCTAAGACATAAATAAGATAATTAAAAGATTTAGCAACCCCTTAGTTGTATGGTTGTATGTTTCACATCATAATGCATATTCTTTCTCTTTGAACATGAAGGATCTCCATCCTTGTACCATAAAGGAATGCTTGACCTATGAGGGCATCCATTGTGGTGGAGAACACCATCTTCTAGCTGATTTGACCCATAACCTATTTCATCATGCATTTAGGCATAAGAAATCCTAAAGCCTCTATCAAAATGATGTGTCTAAAATGAAATAAAATTTGAAAAGATTTTGCATCTAGATTAAGTCATATGCTTATACCACTCATGCTCTAGTCTCATAGGGGTGTGTTTAGGACTTTAGTCTTTTTCTAATTAAATAACTACCATGGTTATCTTGCAATTCATAAAACTAGACTACTTAGTTTTAAAATCATAGGAGGAGTTAGCTGGAGGCTACTCCAAGCGATTATAGGTCCAGAAGTTGAACAATTTATTCTCACTTGCAAAAGTAAACCCTAGTGTCCACCTATCGATTAGATTTTGGTCATGCTTTAGCTCATACTAAAGCTCCCTTGATTTAGGATCTGAGATAGCTATTTCCTTTAGGCTATGAGCATAAATTCTCACCTCTTAAGCATTCCACAACCTTGTGTTAGTGGATTTTAAGCCCTAGTAATCTAATAAAATTTTAACTCAAAACATATAAATCTCCTCATCCTCATAATTATAAAGCCCAACCATAGGATAGATTGAAATGCTCACTAAGCTTCCTAGAATCATGAGCATTTCTTACTTATTTCATTTGGATTCCAAAATAAGTCTTCTCCTTGAACTTTCCCAATTGATTTTCCAAATACAACTAATCCTTTGATAGTCTAACCTTGAAATATTTGGAGATGATAATTGTCTACTTTAATCAAGAGTATTCTTAGAAATTAACTATGGAGGCTTGCCTCGGAACAAGAACTTGGTTTAATATAAACCTTACTTTATTCATCCATGTAAAGTAGGGGAAAAATTTTAGTATGTTGAAGACCCATCATGCCTTAGGAGTCCTTATATTGATTTGTCCATTGTAGGGATGTCTCTATCTTTGAGATAGTACATCATACCTCAATATACTGATCACCTAAAGTACCCCTTATACATCCAAAAAAATAGCATAAGGCACACTTGTCTTGTCTGTTGAATCCTCTCAACATCATCCTTTCTTTTTAGAGTTTGGAGATGTCAATCCTCAAGTAGGCAAGGGTTCTTAGACTCATAATGTTGACTAGTACACCTGGGTCAACCAAAACTTTGGATAGCCTGTATCTGCCAACATCCCCTATAATATAAAGTAATGATTATGCTCGGTCATCTGTAAGAGTAAGTTTTCATCACTGAATTTAACTCCTAAGATATCCTTTGAGTGGCATTCCTCTTTAGTAGGTCAACCTAAGTATATCTCTAGATCAAGTAAGGCCTTGATTAGAAATTCCCTCATCTCTTTAGATAAGACAAGGGCATCATATATGCATAGCTGGAAACTTTGTAAGGTGAGCTAGGACATTGTAATCATCTCTGGCTTGGTCCTCCACAAGCGTATCCATGGGTGGAGCATCCTGTGGAGGGGCTATCTGCTCACTAGAACCAATGACCTGCTTACCCTTATCTCGAGGTGCTACCTTAGGAGGTGGAACTTTGTCACTATGTAAGTTGACTTCAATGACTTCTTAGAATGATGAGCTTGTGGAAAGTTCTACCTTTTAATCAAACATACCTATAACTTCTCCTATGGGATCCTCAGAGTCAATTGGCTCCAAGTCAATCTTAAGAGGTGAACTTGATTGATTCAAGGAAGGATAGTTCGATTGTAAATCAGAAAGGAAAGGATAAGAACTACAATAGGTAGGATCATAATGGTAAAATATGGCTCCCAACTTGTAGTGCTCAAGCTAGTCCATAAAAAGTACAATCCTATATACATGGCCTAACATGCTGGTAGGGCAATAGCTAGGATCATCACTCTTGCCCACTCCCTCTATCCTCTTAGGCTCTGGTAACTGAAAGTCAATTTTTCTTTAAGAGATTCTTAAATATTTTCATAACTACCTCCCTCTTGAATGAATATGGCTTATTCAATCTATCGGGAAGAGTAGGAAGAATGTAACTACCTAGCGATAGATATGAATACCACTACTGGGTAGGCTGCTGAGGTGGTGAAAATGGTCATTGTGGTGGCTGCGGTGGTTGATATGATGGCCGAGGTGGTAGAAGAGGAGGTTGCAAAGGAGGCTGTTGAGCTCGTAGTCTCTCTTACTAAACTTTGGCTTGCTACATCCCTCTGTCCAATGACACAACTATCCTTGGCTTCTTCTCAAACACCTTATGCGGCTTGGGCCTAGATGATTGGTCGGGAAAGAGAAACTATTTGGCTTCCTCTTGTAGGCTAGCCACCTTGTTGATTAATTTCTAGAATATTTTTATGGTAAAGCCCATAAGCATGAAGGCGACCGGGCCAAGGCTATTCTTGAGAAGAATCTCAATGGCATGCGATTCAGACAGTTATAGCTCACATTTCATGCTCAGGTTGCATCACCTGAGAATGTAATCAATAAGTGATTCATTGAGTTTCTGTTCCTTACCAATGAGGTCACCTATAGTAACCCTCTACTGAGCTCTACCAAACCTCTTGATGAAGAGGTGCTCCAACTCAACAAAGTCTTCATCGAATCATTGGGCAGTTCGGCGTACTAATCAAATGCAATACCACTGAAAGGAGAAAAGAGGAGTGAATTGCATAGTGTTACAAATTGGCTAAAATGCAATGTGTTATCATGGGTTCTCAGCCATCAAAGATCTTGAAGGATGGTGGCACAAAACCCTAAATAAAATAAAAAAAATAAAACCTAAACCTAAAAATAAACCTAAAATAAAACCTCAAAATAAATAAATAAATAACCTAAAACTAAAATAAACAAAATAAAATAAATGGTAAACACTAAAACCTAAACCACCATCTAAAATCCTAAACCCTAATCCACAACACTAAACCACAAACTGAGTACTGACCTTAACTGACCCACTAAACCCTATACCCTACCACAGGCCACTCTCCAACACACCCTAAACCACTACTCCATACCACAACCACTAGCCCCAAAGCTGATAAAGCCAAGCCAGCCTAACACTGGGCTAACTCCTAGCTGACCTGAGCCCTGATGCTGAGCCTAAACCTGAAACTGAGCCATAACCCTGGGCCACACCCTGGCTAAATCCTGGGCCAAACCCTAATCACTGATCCTGAGCCCACAATCCTGGGCCACCAACCTAAACCTGGCTAAATAAACCTAATAAAATAAATAAAAAACTTATGAGAAGATAAATATATAAAAATAAATAAAATAAAAGAAAAAAACCTAAACTAAATTAAATAAAATAAAATAAACCTAAAATAAAAAAAATAAAATAAAAAAACTAAATGTAATAAAATATAAAAATAAAATAAAAATAAAAAACTAAAAATAAAATGTAAACCTAAATAAAACATAAAATAAAACCTAAAATAAATAAACATAAACATTAAACTAAAGAAAAAAATTTAAACTAAATTAAACAAAATAAAATAAATTTAAAGTAAAATAAAATAAAATAAATAAATAAAATCTAAACATAAACCCTAAATTAAATAAAATAAAATAAACTAAAAATAAACTTAAACCTAAATAAAAAAATAAAACCTAAAAATAAACCTAAAATAAAAACCTAAAATCGAAACCTAAAAAAAAATACAAACCTAAACCTAAACTAAAATAAATAAAACAAAACTTAAAATAAAATAAAAAATAAAACTAAATAAAATGTAAACTAAAACCTAAACCTAAAAACTAAATAAAAAAAAACCGAAAATAAAATAATCCTAAAATAAATAAACTAAATAAATAAAATTAAAAAATAAACCTAAATAAAAAAATAAATAAATAACTAAAAAAAATAAAAATAAACTAAATAAATCTAAACTGTCGGTTTGCTTAATTTTAAAAAAAAACCCTAAACCCTACTATAAACCCTAAAACCCTAAATCCTAATACCCTGACCACAGGCCACTGACCCTACCACTAAATCCTCCCTAGGCCTGACTGACCCAAAGCCTGAGCCCTACCCTACCCTATACCACAACCTAGCCATGATCACTGACTAAATCCTGGCCACTGAGCCCTGCCTCACTTAAACAAAATAATAAAATAAACTCAACTAAAATAAACCTCTAAACTAAAAAATAAAATAAAATAAAAAATAAAATAAATAAAACAAACAAAAAATGTACTTAAATCTAAACCTAAAACTAAAATAAATAAAATAAAATAAAATAATAATCTAAAATAAATAAACTAAAATATAAATTAAAATAAACCTAAATAAAATAATAGGTAAAACAAACAAAAATTAAAATAAACTAAATAAATCTAAACCTGTGGTTTGCTTAATTTAAGAAAACAACCTATCCTGACCAAACTCCGAGCCAAACCCACAACCAAACCCTAAAACTAAACCCTACCCTGACCCTAGGCCCTAAACCCTAAAGCCTAAACTAAAACTAATCCCCAACCCTAATCTGACCTAAAATAAAACCTCAAAACTAAAAAAATAAAATAAAATAAACTCAGTAAATAAACTCAACTAAACTAAACTAAAAAAATAAATTAAAATAAAACCTAAACTAAAATAAATAAACATATATGTTAAACTACTAAATAAAACTTAAGAAATAAAATAAAATTAAACTAAAATAAATAAAATAATAATCTAAATAAAAACTAAGTTACTTAAATTTAAAATATCCTAAACCATAATAACCTAAACTGCTAGGTTTACTTAATTAAAAAAAACCCTAAGCCTAAATCTTAAATCCTACTAAATCCTAATAACACTAAACTGAGCCCCAGACCCAAAAAATGCCAACTAAAAGGCTAAACCCAAACTCACTGAAACCCACCTGACACTAACCATAACCCTTAAAACCCCAAACTGAGCTCTAACCCTACAACCTAAACCTAAAAAAAATAAATAAAAATAAACTCACTTAAAAATAAACCTAAACCAAAATAAAAAAAAAACTAAACTAAAATAGATAAATAAAACTAATAAAATTAAAAAAACCTAATACTAAAAGATAAAATAAACTAGATAAATGATAATAAACTTTGTAAGCAATAAACTCTTGGTTTGCTTAATTTTTCAAAATAAATGCCAGACCACTACTAAACTTTACCTTCACTGAGGCATACTGAGCCATACTTATGCCTGAGCCAACTATAATGTGACCCTAGGCCCTCACCCTAGGCCCTACCTAAGCCCCAGGCCCAAGGCCAACCCAACCACAAAACCATGGGCCACACCCTGGGCTAACCCTGGCCACTGAGCCAAGGACCTACACTGACTCCTCCCTGACCCCTGGGCCCTAGATCTAAAACTAATAAATAAAATGCTCACTAAAATAAACCAACCACACCTAAAGAATAATGACTAAATAATAATTAATAAACTATTGATAAAAATAAAAAAACTAAAAATTAAAATAAATACCTAAATATAATCTAAATCCTAAACCTCTTGGGTTTGCTTAATTTAAGAAATGAGCCCCTAGGCCTACCATACTTTTGCTTTTTTTTAAATAAATTCTGATTCAAAACCCTACCACAGGCCCTAAATCCTACCCTTGTCCTCCACAAAATAACTAAAAATACTTACCCTCACATAAAAACCTGAAACTGAGCTAAACCCAATACCTACCACAGGCCCACCTTCCCAACCTAACCCAACATGTCTAATGAGCCCACCCTGAGCCACATACTAAACCCTGATCTTCTTAACCACACCAGAGCTCAAAAACTAAAAAGCTAAAAGATCTAATATAAGATAAAATGAAACTAAAAAATAAATAAAGCCTAAAGATAAACTAAATAAAACCTAAAATAAATAAACTAAACTAAATAAATTTAAAAAATAAACTTAAGTAAAGATAAAAAATAAAATAAACTAAAATAAATAAATAAAAACTTAGTAAACTAAATAAACTTAAACCTAAAACTTAGAAAAAAATAAAACCCTAAATAAATAAAACACTAAACCAAACTTAAAGTAAATAAACCATAAAACTAATCCATATAAGCTATAAAAAAACTTAGGCAGAAACCTAAAACCTAAAAAAATAAAATGAACTAAACTAAATCATTAACTAAATAAATAAAAGCATAAACTTTAAAACCCTAAACCCTAAACCCTAATTCCTAAATCATATATCATAAACCATAAACCCTAAACCCTAAACCCTAATCCATAAATCCCAAAAACCTAAACCTAAACTAAATAAAACCTAAAAATAAAATAAATAAAAAATATAAACCTAAATTAAATAAAATAAAAACCTAAACTAAAACCTAAATAAACTAATCTTAAACATAAAATCCTAAAATAAAATAAAATAAAATACAAAATAGAAACTAAGCTAAAATAAATAAATAAAACCTAAACTAAAAAAATAAATAAACTTAAAAAATAAAAAAACTAAAATATAATAAAAATTAAATGAAAAAAATAAAATTAAATAAAAAAATAAATAAAAATAAATAAAAACTAAACCTAAAATATAAACCAAAATAAACAAAATGAATAAAATACATAAACCTTAAAAAAAAAATAAAACCTAAAAAAAAACAAAATAAAATATCCCTAAACCTACTAAAACAAATAAAACTTAAACCTAAACTAAACTAAAAATAAAAATAAAATCTAAAATAAAATAAATAAAATCCTAAAACTGACCTAAAATAAAATAAAAACATCTAAAATAAGAAACCTAAACCTAATATAAAATAAAATAAATGAAGTAACCTACTAAACCTAAACTTACCACAAAAATAAACAAAATAAAAAGCCTAAATAATAAATAAATAAAAACTAAATAAAATTGAAATAAAATAAATAAAATAAACTAAAATATAAAATGACTAAAACATAAACTAAATTTGATTTAATAAATAAATAAATAAATAAAATACTAACCCTAAACCTAAAACTAAAATAAACTAGCAAGCCACAGCCTAAAATACCCTAAACTGAGCCCTAGGCCATAAAGCCACAAACCTAAACCTACCTAATAAATAAAATAAAAATAAATAAAGCCTTAACCTAAAATAAAAATAAAAAAATAAACCTAAAAAAAATAAAATAAAGAAAAAATAAAAAATAATTAGATAAAAAACCTAAACTAAACTGAAAATAAAATAAACATAAAACCTAAAATAAAATCAAACCTAAATGTTAAAATAAAATAAAATAAAAATAAAAAACTAAATAAACCTAAAGCTAAAAAAAAATATACTAAATAAATTAATATAAAATATAACCTTCTTCAAAACCTAAACCTAAAATAAATAAATAAACCTAAACCCACTAAAATAAATAAACCTAAACCTAAACCCTAAACTAATAAAATAAAATAACCAACAATAAACCTAAACTAAACTAAAATAAACGAAAATTAAAACCTAAAACCTAAACCTAAAAAAACAAAATAAAAATAAACCTAAACCCTAAATCTAATAATAAATAAACCTAAAACCTAAAATAAAATAAAAAAAAAAACTAAACTAAAATAGAAACATAAAAAACTAAAATAAACTAAAATAAAAAACCTAAACTAAAATAAATAAACATAAAATGAATAACTAAATTAAATAAAAATAAAAATAAAGCTAAATAAAATATAAAATAAACTAAATAAGCTAAATAAACCTAAACTATCGGTTACTTATTTTAAATAAAAGAAACCCTAAACCTAAAAATTTAAACACTAAATCCTAAACCCTAAACCTTAAACCCTAACTACATAAGCAGTAAAACCACAAACCACAACCTAAGCCCAAATTCAAAACCCTAAACATTATACCCAAAACAAACCTAAACCTAAACTAACTTCCCTAATCTAACCCCAAACCCTAAGCATAGGGGTGTCAAAAATTGACCCAAAATGATAACTCTACATGAACTCGGCTAGAAAAATCTAGGTTCGGGTTGATGCGAATAATTTTTAGGTCAGGTTTAGGTTGAAGAAATTAACCAATTTGATTTTTCTAGTCGGGTTCGTCTTGACCCACCAACTCAAAATTGACCCATTTTTTACCCGCCAACTCAAATTTGACTCAAATTCAAATTTACACAAAATTTTGACTCGATTATATATATATATATATATATAAATATAAATAGATCATTCAGGTGGTGTCGTGTGTCATTGAAATCGTCTGAGTTGAAGCCATGTTCGTCAACCATATTCAGTCAAATTAAAGTAACCAACGACAAGACTTGAATTAACACCACTACTAAACCCTAAATAAAACCTAATAAAATAAAACTAAATTAATAATAAAGAAAACTAATAAAACTAATACCAATAATAAACTAAAATTAATAAAATTAACTAAATAAATAATTATAAAATTAATAATAAAATGAAAACTAAAATTAAAAATAACTAAAACTAATAATAACTAAAACTAAATAACTAAAACCATTAAATAAATAAAACTAAACTAATTAATATAATAATAATAATAAACTAATAAACTAATAAAACTATTAAAACTAATAATAATAATAATAATAATAATATATAATAATAATATAATAAACTAATAAATAATAAACTAAACTAAAATAATAAAATAAAACAAAAACAATAATAACTAAAATAAAATTAAATAAAAAAAAAACCCCTAAACTAATAAAACTAAAATGACCCAAAACTTAATAAATAAACTAACTAAAAAAAATTACTAATAAAAAAATTAAACAATAAAACTAAACCAAAACTAAAATAAACCCTAGTAATAACTAACTAAACTAAAATTAATAAATCTAGACTAAATAAATAAAACCAGACCTAAACTAATAAAACTCTAAAAATGGATAAACCCAAACACAAACAAAAACAAATAAACCCCAAAATAAACTAATAACAAAAATAATAAAAAAATAATGAACCTAGGCAAAAAAAGCTATAAATAAAAGAAAATGAAAATAATAATAATGATTAAACTAAGGCCAATGACTAAAACCACAAACTTAAATAAAAATACACTGACCCTAAACACTAATCTAAAAAAACCACTAGGCCTTAAAAAAATAAAACCTAAAATAAAAGCCAAAATGACCTAAACTAAAATAAACTGAATAAAATAAATAAATAAAACCTAAACCTTTAAAAATAAAAATAATAAATAAAACCTAAAACTAAACTTAAACCTAATCCAGAATAAAACCTAAATAAAATAAAACTACATAAAATAAAATAAAATAAACATAATAAATAAAATAAAATTAAATAGACCTGAATAAAATAAAAATATAAAATAAAACCTAAACCTAAATAAAAAATGTTACACAAATAAAATAAAATTAATTAATTAATCTAAACTAAATTAAAATAAACTAAACTAAATAAATAAAGTCAAACTTACCTAAAATATTAAACTACTAAAAATAAAACTTAAAATGAAAATAAAATAATAAACTCTAAATAATAAACTAAAACCAAAATAAATAAAATAAAACATAAACTAAAATAAATAAATAAATAAAATAAACCAAATCAAAAATAAACTTAAATAAAATAATAAATAGTAAACTAAAATAAAATAAAAAATAATATCTAAATAAATCTAATATTAGTTTTGCTTAATTTAAAAAAAAAAACACAAACCCTAAACTAGGCTAACCCTAAATCTAAAACCACTGAAAAAATAGATAAACACTAAAAATAAAAAAAATTATTTTAAAAAAAAAAACCATAAAGAAACCCTAAATCTTAAAATAAAAACTAGGCCAAACTAAACTGGGTTTGCTCAATTAAAAAGAACCATGAAACCTGAGCCCTGATAGTGCACAGATCCTAGGCCTGGCCTAGGCTTAAAACCGCAGGAGCCACTGAGTACTAAACCTAAGACCATGAGCCATAGCCTGGGCTGAGCCAGGCCTCACTCCCAGACTATACTGCACCAGGCCTAAAATAACCCTAGGCCTGGGCTGGGCTGACCCTAGGCCCTGATGACCTGACCTAAAGATGGCCAAAAAGATAAAATAATAGAACTGGACATAAAATAAGATAAATAAGATGGAATAGGCCTAAGATCTGAGCCTGAGTATTAAGATACTAAAGATAAAGATTATAAACCTAATAAATGAGCCATACACCCTAGTTGTGACCCTGATCTATACCTAAATCCCAACCCAATGACTGAAGGCTCTAAATCAACATAGGCCACAAATGACCATATCTGAGCCCTAAGCATAAATCTTAAACACTAAACCTAAAACCATAAATCCACAAATCCACAAATAAACCCTAAAGAAAACCCTAAGGTAAAAGCAAAACCTAAAATAAATAAATATAAAACCTAAATAAATAAAATAAAATAAATAAAATAAAAATTTAAATAAAAAACATAAGCCTAAAACCTAAACCTAAAATAAATAAAAAATATAAATAAGCACTAAAATTAATAAAATTAAAACTACAAAATAAAAAATAATAAAAATAAAAAATAAAATAAATAAATAAAATAAATAAAATAAAACCTATAAAATAGATAAAACTAAATAAACATAAACCAATAATAAAAAGAAAATAAAACTAAAATAAATAAAGATATAAAACTTAAAAACTAAAACTACTAAATAAATAAATAAAATAAACCTAAACTTACTAAAATAAATAAACCTAAACTTAACCAAAATAAAATGATTTTAAACCTAAAAATAAAATAAAACTAAAAAATGAACCTAAAACTAAAACTAAAAAGACTTAAAAATACTAAAATAAAACCTGACCTAAAAAATAAAATAAAAAACTTAATCTAAACTAAAAAATAAAAAAATAAACCTAAACCTAAAAAGATAAATAAAAATAAAAAACTAAAATAAAATAAACCTAAATACCTAAAGATAAATATAATAAAATAAAATAAAATAAAAATAAAATTATAAAATAAAATAAATCATATTACTAAAACAAACCACAATTTTGCTTGATTGGATAAACCAGAAACCATGAGCCTACCTAATCCAAACCCAACCACAGGAACCAAACCCTAATACCACAGATCCTAAAGGCTAGGCCACCCTAACCCAAACCACCTAGGCCACTGAGCCCTAGCATAAAATAGGCCCTGACTAGACCTACCATACTAAAAAGGCCAAAGCTAAACTGAGCACTATACTAAAATGGTGAAGGCTCTGGGCCCAGGCCAAGACTACATTGGATCCTGGGCCTACCTGGACCAAAATAACTAAACTGATGATCCTAACCAACTATCACTAGGTCCTGGGCCCTAAATGGCCCTAGGCTAAATGGACTCTATAAAAGACCCTGTGACCCAAAAGAAATGACCTGGGCTTTGTGAAAAAGAGACTGGATCCCACAGAGAAAACTGACCCTTACCTAAACACCCTAAAAGATGACTATAACTAGCCATAGGCCCTTTGAATTAAAGGCTTGTTTTAAAAATACTGACCCTAATACTGGCACTATAATAAACTAGCTACTGAGCTGTTTGCTCTAAAATGAATGTTAGGATAGACCTCCCTAAACTGACCCTAAATGACAACTAGACCTAAATAAACCCTAAACTAACTAAATAAAATCAAACTGAGCTCAACTAAAAACCCACAATGAAATACTACATAAAAAAATATACACTAAATAATGAATCCCTAAAACCCTGGGCCCTAAAAACTGAGCCAAACAAACCTGAGCCTAAAATAAACCTAAAATAAAAATATAACCACATATAAGATAAAATAAAATAAAAACTAAACCTATATATAAATAAATGAATCTAATATAAAATAAAAATTAAAAAATAAACAAAAAAACACAAAAAAATCATGAGCCCTAAATAATAAAAAAATAAAACCTAACCCTAAATCAAAAAAACATAAACCAAACATGATCACAAACCTAAACCCACAAAGGCAAACCTAAACTAACCACAAGATAAAATCCTAAACCTAAATCAACCACTCTGAACTAAAAGAAATAAAAATTTAAACCTAAAAATATAATAAATAAATAAAACCTAAATAAATAAATAAATAAAAGATAAAATAAAATCTAAAACTAAAACTGACTAAACCTAAACCTAAAAAATAAAATAACAAAATAAAACTAAACTAAAATAATTAATAAAAAATAAAACTAAAATAAAAATAAATTAATCTAAAATGAAACCTAAATAAAATAAAACCATAAAAAAATAAATAAAAATAAATAGAATAAAACTAAATAAACTAAACCAAATAATAAACTAAATAAAACCTAAAATAAATAAAAGATATAAACTTAAACTAAAATAAAAAAACCTAAACCAAAATAAATAATAAAATAAACCTAAACTTAAACTAAAATATAAAACCTAAACTAAACCAAAATAAATAAATAACCTAAATAAAATAAAATAAATTAACTAAAATAAATAAAACTAAACTAAAATAAAACTTAAAAAAATAAACCTAAAATAAAACCTAAAACCACTAAAATTAAAATAAAACTTAAAATAAACTAAAAATAAAAATAAACTAAACAAAATAAGATAAAAAAATAAAACTAAACTAAAATAAACATAAAATAAATTAAACCTAAAGTTAAACTGAATAAAACCTAAACTAAAATAAAATAAAACAAATAAAATAATTAAAAGTTAAAGTAATAAAATAAACTAAATGATAAAATTAAAAACAACTAACTATTTTGCTTAAATTAGATAAACCATTAGCCCTGATCCAAAACAAATAAACTAACCACAAATCCAAATCCACTGATCATCCCTACCCACTTAAACCCATCCACTATACTGAGCCCTGGGCTCTAAACTGAAGCCCATGGGCCCAGATACAAATGACTAACCTAAACCCAAAATAACTGACCTAACAAGTCTTTACCTGGGCCTGGGCCTGAGCCCTATTACTAAACAGGCCCTACCTCTGGTCCTAAAGAATCCTGGAGTTAAAAGGTAAAAACTTCTATACTCAGGCCTACTGAGCCACAACTTGCTCCATAATTTGATGACATATAGGCCACAGATCCCAGATCTGAACTAGCCAACTATAAGAAGAATGACTTGATCACAGATAACCTATTTTGTGTAAATGTTTTAGGAATACTGATTTTACATACTCTTCTGAGCTGCCATTTGCTTTTAAACTGTGAATAATTTGCCTAGATGTGAATGACCTTACCACAAATACCTTTCTGATGGGCCCTAAAAAACTAATGAAAGACACTAAACTAAAAAACTAATAAAAACTTAAAACCTAAACTAAACTGACCCTAAATAATAAAACCCTGGGTAAAAGAGCTAAACCCAAAACATAAAACCTAAAACCAAAAATAAAACCTAAAATAAAATAATAAAAAGAACTAACATAAATAAGATAAAAATAAAATAAGAAAAAACACTAAACCTAAACTATATAAATAAATAAAATAAATAAAATAAAATAAATAATAAAAAACCTAAAACCCTAAACTAAACCCTAAATCATAAACCCTAATGGTAAATAACTAAATCCCAAAACCAAACCTACCAAATCACAAAACATAAACCTAAAACTACCTTACTAAAAAGCAAATCCTAAACTAACCCTAAACCATAATACCTTAAATCAAAAAAACCTCAAACCTAAAGCTAAAAACTTAAAAAAAAATAATAAATAAAAAACCTACACAAATAATAATTAAAATAAAATAAAATAAATCTACTAAAACCTAAACCAAAATAAAATAAAACAAAATAACTAAACTAAATAAATTAAAAAAATAAAACTAAAATAAAAATAAATTAATCCTAAAATAGAAACCTAAATAAAATAAACCAAATAAAATAAAACAAATAAACCTAAAATAAAAATAAATAAACTAAATAAAACATAACCAAATAATACTTAAAATAAAACTAAAATAAATAAAGATATAAAACTTAAAACTAAACTAAAAAAAAACCTAAATAAATAAAATAAAATAAACCTAAACTTAAATAAAATAAATAAAACCTAAACTAAAACCAAAATAAATGATTTTAAACCAAATAAATAAAATAAAATTAACTAAAATAAAACTAAAAAACTGAAAATAAAACTTAAAATAAACTTAAAATAAAACCTAAAAACCTACTAAAGATTAAAATAAAAACTTAAACCTAAAAATAAAAATAAAACCAAATCCTAAAAAATAAAATAAAAATAAAACTAAACTAAAAAATAAACATAAACCTAAACCTAAACTAAATATAATAAAAACCTAAACTAAAATAAAATAAAGATGAACATAATTAAAGTTAACAGGTAATAAAATCTAAAATAAATAAAAAATTAAACTAAACAAACCTAACCACAATTTTACTTAATTGGATAAAGCCTAAACCATATGGCTAAACCCAAAATAAGGCCTGACCCTAGGCCCTAGGCACCAAATAAAATATACAAAACCTAAACCATGGAGCTTAAATCCCTGAGTAAAAATGGCTGACCTGAGCTCAAACTGACCATACCATAGGCCCAAAGGCACAACTGAGACTAGACCTGAACCTGAGCCCTAAAACTGACCTAAGCCACAGGCTGGCTCTCGGCTCTGAGCCCTAAACCCTGAGCCACTAATCCTAGGCCCTGGCCACAGACACATAACACTGGCATTGAGCCACTGAGGCCTGTCCTGGCTGACCCTGATCCTGATCTTAGGCCAAGGCCTAGATGGGCCTAAGATCCTGGGCCCTGGCTCTGATGGACTCTGTAGGCCAAAGACCAAGGATAACTGTAAATCATAATACCCTGGCCCATGAGATGAGGCCCTGGATCCCAAAGCACACAGGCCTGACCCTGGGCCCTAAAGGCCCTTGTGCTGGCCCTCCTGACCCTCAAACCCTGGGCTCTAGCTCATAAACTCAATACTGATCTAACCTGTTCTGACTAAACCTAGATAAAATATAAAAGAACTAACCTATAAGGAAAATTAATAATAAAATCTACTACATCACCTAAACCTATTAATTAAGATAAAAATGAAAGCTAAAATAAAAATAAAAACTAATCTACTAAAAATAAAACTTATTAAAAACCATAAAAATAAATAAACATAAATTAAAATAAAATAAACCTAAAATAAAAGATAAAATTAAATAAAGAAACCTAAACTGAAAAAAACTTAAAATATGATTTAAAATAAATTAAAATGAAAAAAACCCTAAAAAAGCTAAACTAATAAATAAAATAAACCTAACAAACTAAATTAACTAAACATAAACCAAACTATAAACCTAAATCCAAACCCAACCACTGATCCTCTTAAACCTACAACTCCCTACCATAAACCTAAACCTAACCCTAAACCCTACACTAAACCCTAAACCCTAAAGCATAACCCAACCCTAAACCTAAATCACAAACACTAAATCATAATCCTAAACCATAAACCCTAAATCCCAAAACCCTTAATCATAATTGTAAACCATAAACCCTAAACCCCTCATAATAAACCTAAACCTAAAATAATGAAATAAATTAAAAAATAAACCTAAACCCTAAAACCTAATAATCCAAAACCTAAACCTAATTTTTAAGAATGGGCAGAACCTTGATGGTAGGAACATCACATTCACAACTGTGTGGTTACGGCGGTGGAGCAAGGAGGAGGCTGATAGTTGGTAGTGGTGGTGGGGATCAAGGTGCTGGTGGATATGGAGGTGGTGGTTGGAGCATTGGTGGTTATGCATATGGGAGGAGTGAAAGAGGTTACAACCATCGTGGTGGCAGAGGGAGATATTGGGGATATGATTGTGGATTCGCTACTAGAGGCGGGGTGGTTGTAACTAGAGAAAGCTGAAAGCGATGATCATCTGCGCCTATGAAATTGTTTCTTTATAATTGAGACGGTTCTACTTATCTAGGGTTTTAGATTTGCTCTATGCGTGCTAATTTTTTTATCTATGTCATCACTTGTCATAGGAAACTTGGTGTGTTACCTTGAAGAAATCAAAGAAGAAATATTGAATCAATTTGTTTTCTCTTAAAAACCAAAACCCTAGACACTAAACTAAAACCTAAACCTAAAATAAAATAAAATAAACATAAACCTACACTAAAATAAATAAAACCTAAACCACAACTACATAAAATAAAATATAATAAAAATAAACCTAAACTTAAACTAAAAAATAAAACCTAAAAATAAACTTAAAACTTAAACCTAAAAAAATAAAATAAAAACATAAACCTAAACCTAAAAATAAAAATAAAACCTAAAACTAAAAATAAAAAATAAAAATAAAACTAAACTAAAAATAAACATAAACTAAAACCTAAACATAAAAATAAATTAAAATAAAAAAAAAAAAACTAAATTAAATAAACATAAAATAAATAAATTAAACTAAATAGAAAAATTAACCTAAATATAAATAATAAAATAAAATAAATAATGAATAAACTAAATAAACCTAAACCTACAAGTTTACTTAATTTTTTTAAAACTAAAACCTTTAAGCCATAAACCCTAAACCCTAATCCCTAAATCCTAAACCCTAAACCCCAAACCCTAAATCCTAAACCCTAAACCCTATAACTAACCCTAAACCCTAAACTTTAAATTTACAACCCCTAAACCAAAAAAAAACACTATACTAAACCCTAAACCACAAACCCACAAATCTTAAATAAAATATTTAAAAACTCTAACCCTAAACCCCACCTAAAAGTAACCTAAACCTAAACCTAAAAACCCTAAACCTACCCTAAACACTAAATCTAAACCCTAAACTAAACCCAAACCCTAAGCAAACCAACCCCACCTCCTCTCTTTCCTCTCAAGCTCCTCTCATTGAGTTCCCCTCTGGATTGGCGTTCTTGGGTTTTGGATGCTTGCTTCTCTCTGCATGGTTTGCTCTCCAGGTATGGTGTGTGTCCCCATGTGAGAATAGGCTTTGGTCTCTGAATCCCGACCGTTGCTTCGGCCTTGCAAACGGCACTCGACTCCACAGGTTTTGGACTCAATTGCTCATGCTCTATTGTTAAATCATTCAAAGGCTTCGATAAGATCTCTTCGAATGCTTGGTTAATGTCATTTCAACATCATATGGACTAACGGTTATGTGTTGGTCAGGATGTTGAGAAACTTGCTAAGCCCTTTGAGTTTGCTTTGGTGGGTAAATTCTCCCTTGACCTTCTTGATAATATTCACTCTTTCTTTCATAGTTTAAAATTATTGGGTATTTTCACTATCTCGGGCGTCGATCCCCATCATTCTTATTCAACTCTCAAATGATTTAGATTATTCGGGTTTTTTTCGTCGTTCTTATTTTGTGCATAATTGTCATATCGCTATTTGAAATGGTGTATTTGATGTCAAAGGAATCTCCCATTGTCCCTCTTTGGCTTCCTTTTCTCTATGCGCATACATTATATCACACATCAAGTATTGTTTCTTGTTGGCGACCTTTTTTGGTAGGCCTCTCCAAATTGACCAAGCAATGGCCACTAGATCTAGGCCATCGTCAAATTCTCGTTGAGATAGACATCACAAAAAAATATCCCAAAGAGGTTTGGATTGGCTCGAAAAATTTGGATATAGTCAAAAGTTGAATTATTTTTCACGTCTTTTGCACTCCTTTGCAAGATTCCGCAGACACGACCACTCGAGAATGCTTTGTGCTTCATCCTAATCTCAAGAAAAATTTATCCACAACACGACTACCATTAATGGGCGGGAAAACCACTATTCTAGCATATGTGCCTAAAGATACTCAAAAGAACCCCTCCTACCTCCCTATTTGTCTAGTGGAAAACACTTTCGACCTTGGTACTAAAATGCTCATTGAGGGGTGTGGCGATACCATTGACAATTTACCTAACCTCACCCTTTGCATTAATCGGTTTCCCGATAGCTCTTTGCTTCATTTAAATCCTCTTGAAAATCAGAATGGTAGCCTTATATTGGACACCCAACTAAACAATTTGAAAGAATCATATAATGGACCAAAACAATGATGACCATGGCTTGAACATATTGAGAAAGATATTTGTATTAATGGTGCTAGAACTTCCCCATCTATTTCCCTTGAGTGATAATCATCAATTGAACCCAATTTCTCACACTCTCAGATAGGAAGAAGGTGAAATCCTCTTCAACATTGATAGATCCTCTACTATTCGGAACTCAAAATCAATCTCTTTTCGATGGAGATAATTTGGATTGGATAGACCTTTTCAAATGGTTAAATACAAAAACCTACAAAGCAAAATTCTAATAATAACTTCACTAGAACCACTGCTCTTCTTCCACCCCAAAAAAAGTAATGTGTCATCACTTCTTTCCTCTCTTTCCTTTCTTTCTTTCTTTTCCTTTTGGTTTATCTCCTTATGATTAATTTTCTTATTTGGAATATCAGGGTTGTGGGACTCTTCACATCCCTTGTCGTGTTAGAGTCTTTGTCATTATCCATAATATTAAGTTACTTGTTCTTATTGAACCTCTCATTAATTCTTAAGATTGCTTTTGTGCTAGATCCCTTGGTTTCATAATTTCTTCTTCAATCTTAATAATAAAATTTGGTGCTTTTGGCACAACTCCATCACCATTTCCATCATTGATGATCTTGACCAATTGGTTAATGTCAAAATCTCCTTAGGTGATTTATCGGCCTTTTGGCTCTTTTATCTATGCTTCTTGTAATAGAGTGGTAGGAATCCTTTGGAATCACTTACGCACCGCTTCCTTGGCTAACCTTCACGGTTGGTTGGAGGTGATTTCAATACAATCATAGCTAGTTCGGAAAGAAGGGAGGATGTTCTCTAACCTTCATTCCATGGAGGACTTCTCAAATATGATCCGATTGCAATCGATCGACATTGGTTTCTTGGGTCTAATTACGTGGCATAACTCTAGACTTTGGCAGCGTCTAGATAGAACCCTCTTTAATTCTCTCTGGATCAATCAATGGCCCCTACTACATTTGAGCATTTGAGAACTTTGTCGACCATGCTCCTCTTTTGATTTCCTTCAAAATCCTCCCACCCGTCTACTCCCTCTCCTTTCAGATTTCAAAATATGTGGACCCAACATAGTGACTTTACCAATGTCACTCTCACTAATTGGATGGCCCCTATTTTCCCGGATAATTTCGTTAAAGGTATGACTTGCCTTTGGCTTAAGCTCAAAAGACTTAAACAAAATCTCAATTGGTGGAACAAACACATTTTCAAAAATCTTTTCGCAAATCTTAAAGCTATGGAACAAGAGGTTTGTTCTCTTGAAGAGGTATCTCCAGATCGACTGAGGAGTTGAACATTGCCAAGAATACCTTGGCTAATTATCAAAACATGGAAGAAACCTATTGGCGTCAAAAAAGCAAACATATGATGGTGGTGAAACACCGGTATTTTCATGCCATTTGTAATAAGCGGAGAGCCTTAAACTCGATTAAGAAAATTAAGAACTCTAATGGTGAATGGATATCGATACAATGATATTAAGGATTGTCATTCATCATTTCCAAACTTTATTAAATTCTAATCCGTTCTTTGGGAACTTTATCAAACACTCATCTTATCCCTCATGATTAGTGAGGATAATCATTTACTCACTATGTGTCTTCAGAGGAGATTAGTAATACTCTTAAGAACATGAACACGACTCTGTTCTGACGGCACCTCGACACTTCTTTCGGCATTGTTGGTCATTTATTAAATCGACTTAGTTGATCTTTGTGATTTCTTTGATGGCAATCTATTCCCAAATACTTTTCAAGCTATTGTCCTTATTTCCAAAACTAACAATCTGAATCTTGGGGCGATTTTAGATTAGTCTTTGCACCTTTTTCAAAACTCATTGCTAAATTAATTAACAATAGACTTAGCCCTTTGCTTCCTAAAATCATCTCCCAAATCAAAGCTGGTTTTGTTGAGAGTAATATCGGATAATATTCTTCTTGCTCAGAAGCGGTTCATGACATTAATGTCCCTTCTAGAGGAGGCAACATCTTATTCAAATTGGACATCTAAAGCATTTGACAATCTCTCATGGGAGTTTCTCTTTCAAATCTGAATTTGTTTGGTTTTCGATAGTTTTTGGATTATAAAAGGTGTATCACGAATGTCGGTTTTGGTTATCTTGAATGGTGAGTCCATAGGTTTCTTTCCTTCTAGCCATGGTTTGAGGCAAGGTGACCCACTATCACCTTCTCTTTTTATCATAGCTATTGAATACATTCAGAGCCTTAACGATCTTTTTTCGCTAATAATCTAATATGTCTTTTAAAACTCATGGAGGCTTCCTATTTCTCATCTTAGCTTTGCGGATGATTTATCATCTTCTGCAATGGCTCCCTTCAACATGTTAAAACCATTAAGAACCTTCTAAATGATTTTGGTAAAGTCAGTGGTCTTTTTCTTAATGAAGGAAAATGGTTTTATTCCTTCCACTAAGATTCCACCTAATAGACTTAACCAAATATCAGAATTACTAATTTTAAGCAAATCAACTCCTCTTAATTACCTTGGGGCTCTTTAAAGGACAAAAAGATCACACCTTTTGATGATCTAATTGAAAATTTCTAACAAAATTTTGGTTTGGGAATTTCATTTACTCTCTTTGGTGGTAGGCTTACCTTGATCAAGAGCACTCTAAATTCCATGCCTATATACCTTCTCCAAACCATTGTGCTAACTCTACCATCAATAGAATTGGCGTCTTTTAAACAAATTCTTACGGGAACCAATACCTCCTCTAAAAAGAATGCGGTCATCTTGGTCCAAAATTGTGGTACTCTTGAAGAGGAGGTCGGGATGTAAATCCATTAAAGTAATCAATGCCTTTTCTCCTAAACTTTGGTGGAATTTTAGGAGCAATAATAGTCTTTGGGCAAAATTTCATGACTTCCAAATATTGTAGGGTAAACATCCTCATTTGTCCCTTTAAATCGATTCTCACGTATGGAGAAGACTTTGTTCTCAAATGGGATGCAGAATCCTTAATTTTTTTGGGGCATAAACTCAGCAATTCCTTCTTTTGGCAAGACAATTGGAGTGGTTGTGGATCCATTGATGACTTACTCTACACTCACTCACTCTTAGAGTTAATTCATTACGGCAAAATCATAAATGGAATACTAGTAAGATTCTGATTCTATTCCTTCCACTTTCTTAAATATGATTACTAATATTCCTATCACTCCCAACAATCATGATCGATTATCTTTAAGCTATCTTATAATGGGGATTTCAACCTTAAAATGTTTGGCTTCACTAAAGACACTCAGATTCTTCTATTGTGTTCTCCAAAATTTGGAATAACAATATCCCTCTTCTTACTCTGTTAACTTGGCATATCTTAAAAACTTTATTCTGTTGACTCTTTGTTGTGGGGTAAAGGGTTTTATTTACCCTCTAAATGTCAATGTTGTTCTCATATTGAGAATGTTAACCATGTTTTTGTTAATGGGGCTATTGCCTCTAAAATTTGGATTTGGTATGACGATCTATTCAACCTTGTCAATTTTAATTGTTCTTTTAATTTATATCAACTTCTTGAAGTTTACTTTGACAATGCAATTAAAGGTCATATTAAAATCATAATCGCCATTACTCTTATTTGGTTCATGGATGGACGAAATGATGCTAAACATCGTGGAATTTGTATGAACCACATGAGGATTATTAGAACTAAAACAAAATTTGTGAATTGTTTAAAGCCAACTTAATTCATCACAAACATTTTAAAGGTTGTAAATCAATAAAGCGGCCTCAACCTTCAGACCAAACTTCTATCGAAATGATAGAATGGTTTTGGAAAAACCTCTTGATCATATTATTAAAATTATCTTGATTAATGCTCTCATAATGGCTCACGGTTGTGGAGGCATTTTAGGATTCTAAGGGTATAGTCCTATGTGCTTTTGCTTATCCCCTTATTTCCACCTTGTCCCCTTGAGCTTATGGCGGTCCACAAAGCTTTAGAAATTTGTATTCAAAATGGTGGCTCAATATTTGGATAGAGGTGGGCTCTTTTCTTGATTGATCTTTTGACTTCTATATGAGCAACGCTTGTTTATCCCTCCTCAAACAAACTAGGGTTCTTCTCTCAAGAATTTTACCATCACTCATGTTTGGCGTGAAGGTAATGCATCTTGATTACCTTGCAAATCAGTGAGATTACGGTATCATCTTCTTTGATCAATTTACATTACCCAAATACTTGCGTAGTGCAGTTAACTTGGACAACTCACGGGCTTCCTTACCTGAATCTAATTCTCCTTTTTTCTTTGGTTTCTATTTCCTTGTGTTCTTTATGGATACTCCTCATGGATATCATTCTTTGTCTTGTGCTCTTTGCATGACTTCTTTACCCCTTTTCCTTTAGTTTGAAGAATTTTGTTTTGGCATTTTCAATATTGGGGATGTTGAACCTATGCACATTAATCTCTTGAATTGGAACCCTTTGCCCTTGGGTTTTGTTCTTGGTTTTATCAATCCCACTTGGGACTTTAATTTCAACGATACAATTATTTCTCAAGAATTAATCATTCTTTGGAGGAAGTTATCTACTTTGATGGGCTTAGATTTTTACACTAACTCTTTAACCGACTTTTTCTCCCGACAATATGGCTTGGAGCATTGCTACTAACTATTTTGACTCTAGCATCGGATTAGTGTGCATTATCTTTGGTTTGATTTTTTATTGATTATAGTATTTTTTGACTAATGCTTACATTCCTTGGGACTCTTTACTCCTTAAAGGCCTTATCATAAAGGTTCCATCACTTATGTTGAAAGGATTTTGGTTGGTTGTTGGGGATTTCTGTGGAGGTTTTCCTTGCTTCATATAATGTCTAACCGGCATGATTTCTGCAGAAATTGTAATACCGGTCTCTTTTAATGGTTATTTTGGTGCAGTCCTTATCTTTGGAATGGATTGGGTCTAAAGGTTTTTTGGGTTTTGGAGGTTCTTTGTGGTTGTTTGTTGATTTGTTTGTTGATTTGGTTTTCATCCTTTGGGTTTGAGGCTGCTGATTTTTTTTTCTTTGCTCCTCCCGGTTTCTCCTAGTCTTTTGCCATCTTGCCTACTCTTGTTTTAGCAAGTTGGTTTTGGACCTTTATTTTATTAAAATTCGATTGGTAATGATGTCTCTACTTGGAATCATCTTCTTATTTTATATTCTGACTTACAATGTTGCATTTGTTGCTTTCATTATGGGAGTGACTTTGGTTTACTTACATGCTTCTTTTTCATTTTTTTTTGTGAATCATATTTACAATCACTATTTATATTGTATTCCTGCATCTAATGGGCTTATACTGTTACCTTCTTGGTTTGGCGTGTCAGTTCTGTTTATGCAGTATTATAGTCTGATGTTGCCTGTTGATGTCTTAAGATTTTGGATGTTTGTGGATTTGGCTTATCTGATTAGTTGCCTCGGGCTCTTGTGTAACAGCTATTATCTCTATTCTTGCTTATGTGAAGTATGTACTCAACTATTCTCTTGAGCTTAACCTATGGTTTGTATACTCTCAATGATTGTTATTATGGAAAGCTTGTGGGGTATTTTCCAAGGATAGTGTTGCTTCTTTTTTTTGAATGTTCCTTATGTGGTAACTTTTGATCTTCAACTCATTGTCTCTTGTCTTGACATTATCCTTTATCTCTTGTCTTGTAATCCTTTAATGCTATAAGTTACGTGGTAAGTTTGGGACTTTCTTTGATTTACCTTTATGGTTTGTTTCTTATTATGCATGAGGAACTGTTTGCTCTTAGGACTACTATTGAGCACCTATTTTTAGCAGTTTTCTTTATTGTAGTTATTTTTTTGATTAGATCCCATCTCTACACTAATATCTCTTTGCAGGAATGGAATTGTGTTATTCTTTCCATATTAGTCTTCTTTGTTTGGTTTTGTTCCCATGATGGCGTTTGGAGTTTTCAAGATTATCATTATGCATCTTTGGGATTGTAGCACTGCTTACTCGATGGAAAATCCTTGAACTTATACAATCTCTATATATCCATCTTAGTAATATTTCCTTTTCTTTATGGGAGTGTTCTTGTATTGTCCATGCACGGGATGTTGTTGCTTTTCCTTCTTTGTTGTTCTCCCATCTATGCTATGATTGGAATCGTTCAACTTGAAGCACATTTCTTTCTTATGCTTGGAATTAATCAATGATTTATCTTATATGCATAATTGGGTCATTAATTTATTATTGTTATTACCCTTGGCGAGGATTATGGTTCGACGTCGATTTCCACGAATATCACTCTTGGATATAGGCTTATGGTGAGATATGCATTATCCTATATATATTATGGGTGGAATCTTGGCGGCTTGTTGGTTTTGCCTTGTTGGTTGGGCTCGGATCAATCCCCACCTTACTCCCATGGCTTTGGATTATTTGTTGGTGAGTTTGTTGATGTTAATTGCTTGGTTGTTTTTGCTTGAATCACCTTCTCGGTTTTTTTGCTTATCATTGGAATTCATTGATCTACCTTTTACATTGTTTAGTTCATCTTTTTTTCTCAAACTTTTGGTTTTTTTTTTTGGATGAGTGGCAACTTATTTGGTTTTGCTATTTTTGGTGGTCTCTTTCACTGAGATTTTGCCTTTTGCTATCTTGTTATTTGGATTGATTGTAGAGCATTTGATTCTAATGTGGATTCTAATGTGGATCCTGTCTGTATTCTTTGCACTAGCTATTTTGTTGTTGGCGGTTTCTCAGTGCCCATCTATTTCTATCCGTATTGCTCATTATCTCGATGCGTGATCTTACGGCCCTGCTTTTACTATTCCCAAGCGACTTGAATGGCTTGTGCTTTGCTACTATCTTTTGTCTTGAATTTATCACGAATACATTCTTTATGAGACACGATCATGTCTTGGTTTTTTATTTGGTGCTCTTTTGCTGTCCTTTACTCTGGGTTATCTTTACTCTTGTATTTACGGATTCTCTTATATAAATTATTTGGCCTACTAGTTTTCTAATGCGGATGTTGTTGTCATACTCCGGAATATAATCTATTATTAAAGGGTATTATGAGCTGTCTCTGTCTTTTCCTATTTATGGTTTAATTCCAGCTTTTCGACATGCTTATTATTTATTTCTTGGGTTTGGTTCTCGCTTTCTTACTATTGTTCAAACTATTGGTGTATCTAATATGGGGTTAATCAAATACATTATATTGATTGGGCACTTCTGGACATCACCCCCAGCCATGCCCTGAGTTATTTATTTACCTTCAATGATGGTGTCTTTTGACCCATTGACTTGCTTCGATGACTAATTCTTTGCTGTTTTGGGATGGTTCTCTAGAACTATTGCATATGCATAAATATGATTTTGTTTAGGTTTTGCGGTAATAAAGCTCACATGATTATCAACAATTGGTACTCCTCTCACAGTTTGTTGGCTATGATGGGCGTGATGTTCTCACACCTTTTGGTTCTGGTAGCTCTTGTGATGTAACCCCCTGGTTTGGATGCTCATACTTGCATCGCCCCAACATGGTGTGATTGAGCGAGCCTTCTCTACCACACCTTATTATCATACTCTTATTATATTGTTTCCTTTTACCTTTTGTTTGTATTACATTAAGCGTTCTAATCTCTCTCTCACTATCACTTTGCAGGTGTTTCTCCCTTTTTATCTTGCAGGTTTGCTCCATATTATCAAGCACTCTTACAACCATGAGAATCTTTTCTTTAGCTTATTATGTTAATCATCTTGTATCTTTTGTTTGCATTATGGTTTTCTTTTGCTCTTGGATGTACTTAGTTGGGGATTTACTCCTTAGGCTAATTGTAGCTCTTTGAGCAGTAGTTTCGGAGTTTATCCCCTTTAAGGACCTTGTAACCTTTTTTTTGTGGCAATAAAATACCCCCGTATAATGGGGTTTCCCTAAAAAAAAAAAAAAAAAAACCCTAAACACTAAACCCAAAAACACTAATCACTAAACCCCAAACCCTAAACCCTAAACACTAAACCTAAAACCTAAAAACCAAAAAGCCTAAACATAAACTAAATAAAACCTAAAAATAAAATAAATAAAAAAACCTAAACCTAAATAAAATAAAATAAAATAAAAACCTAAACTAAAACTTAAACCTAAACTTAAACATAATCCTAAACCGAAAAATTAAATAAAATAAAAAAATAAAAATTAAACAAAGATAAATAAATAAAAACCTAAAGTAAACTAAAAAATAAATAAAACTAAAAATAAAAAACCTAAATAAAATAAAACCCAAACATAAACAAAAAAATAAATCTATAATAAAATAAAAACTAAACTAAATAAAAACTAAACTTAAAATAAACCTAAAAAAAAAACTTAAGAAATAAAAATAAAACCTAAACCCTAAAAAAAAAATTTAAACCTAAAAAAAATCAAATAAACTTAAACCTAAACTAAAATAAATAAACCTAAACTAAAATAAACTAAACCTAAACTACATAATAATAAATAAAAATAAACATAATCCTAAATTGAAAAAAAAACCTAAAAATAAACCTAAAATTTAAACCTAAAAGTAAAATAAAACCTAAACCTAAACCTAAAAAAAAATAAAACTTAAAGTTAAAAATAAAATAAAATAAAACTAAATAAACCTAAATAAAATAAAAATAAACCTAAATAATAATAAATAAAATAAATAAATATATATAAACTAAACTCGTGCTTAATAAGAACCACAAACCCCTAAACTCTCTGAATTATAACCCTAAACCTAAACTGAGCCCACTACCAAATAATGGTTGGCCACTCCCACCCTATAAACTAAACCTGACCTTACTCACCCACCCAAAACCCTAAAATCCTGACCTAAAGTCTAAACCACTGTGCCCTAAACCTAAAACTTAAAATACTAGGCTACCTACCAACCCTAATTGAAATACCACAAATGACCACACCCACCTTAATACCACAACACTGATCCTACCCTACCAACCCTGAGCCACTAATCCTCATTACCCTAAACCCAAACCCTAAACCCTACCTAAACCTAAAAACATAAACCTAAACTAAATAAACCAAAAAATAAAATAAATGAAAAAAACCTAAATAAAAACTAAAATAAAATAAAAAATAAACTTAAACTTAAATGTAAATAAAATAAATAAAAAATAAACTAAAATAAAATAAGTAAAACCTAAACTAAACTAAAAAAAGTAAACCTGGAATGGGAACCTAAATAAAATAAAACCTACATAAAATAAAATAAAATTAACCTAAAATAAAGAAAATAAAACTAACCTAAAACATAAACCTAAAATAAATAAAAGTAATTACAAATATAACATAAACCTAAACTAAAAGTTAAACATAAATAAAAAATAAAAACCTAAACTAAAATAAACTAAACTGGAAAAAAAAATAATCTTAAGCCAAAATAAAACAAACCTAAACCTAAACCTAAACCTAAATAAAAACTACTAAACTATATAATAAACTAAAATAAACCTAAACCTATCTAAAAAAAAACCTAAAATACCTAAATAAAGAACCTAAAACCTGTAAACTAAAAATACCTAAACTACCAAAAACCAAAGATCTAAACCAAATAAAATAAAATAAAACTCAATGAAAAACCTAAACTACTAAAATATAAATAAAATAAATAAAACTAAATATATAAAATAAAGTAAACTAAAATAAATAAAAATAAATATATCTTAAACCTAATACTGGTTTTAATTTTAAAAAAAAACTATCCAGTACTACTCTCTAAACTCTTAGCTAAACCCTAAACCTAAACTCAAAATTATCTTAAAACCTAAAATCCTACACAAACCTACACAAACACTAAAAACCATAAAAACTATACCCAATCAAAACCCTAACCTCCCTAAACCCTCCCTAAACCCCAAACCCACAAAGCCCAAACCTAAACCTAAAAAACATAAAAATAAAATAAAAAAATAAACCTAAACCTAAAACCTAATAAATCAAAATGTAAACTTAAAGCAGAAGAATGGAGAGAACCTTATAGAACATCAGTAAGGCTTTAGATCTAGCATTGGAGGTGTAAATAGAGCGGCAACTTAGCAGTGGTGGTGGGAGATTTGAAGGTGTTAGTGGATATGGAGATGGTGAGCATTGGTGGTTATCGAGTTGGGAGAAGCGATGGAGTTTGATTGGTGGTAGAGGAGAGATATATGATGGTGAATTTATCTAGAGGGGTGGTTATGGGAACTATCGAAGAATGTCGATCGATCTACTACTTATGGAACTATGTCTTTACAATAAAGATGGTTCTAGTTTTCTAGGGTTCTTGATTTACTTTATGTGTCCTCTTGTTTGATCTATGTCATCACTTGTGTCTTAGAAAACTTGGTGTGTTACTTGATTGACGAAATCAAAAAGAAGAAATCTTGAATGTGAATTTATTCTCTGTTAAAAAAATAGAAACTCCTAAACCCTAAATTAAAATTGAAACACTAATCCTAAAACCTTAACCCTAAACCCTAAGGATTAAACCCTAAAAACACTAAACCCTAAACCCTAAAACCCTCAACCATAAACCCTAAATCCTAAACCTTAAACCTTAAACCCCAAACCCTAAACCTACAACCCTAGACTAACCTTAAACCCTAGACACTAAAAAGCTAAGAGCCTAAACTAAACTAAATAAAACTTTAAAAAAATAATAAACCTAAACCAAAATAAAGAAAAATAAAAAGATAAACGAAAACCTAAACCTAAAAAGTAAAATAAAATAAAAAGTAAAAGCTAGGCCAAAACAAAATATATACAAAGCTAAACTAAACTAAAAAAATAAAAAGTCCTAAATAAAATAAAAACTAAACCTAAAATACACATAAAATAAACCTATAATAAAATAAAATAAAAAACTAAATAAAAAACCTAAAAAATAAAAAAAATAAAATTGAACTTAAAAACAATAAAAAATAAAAGCTAAATGCTAAACTAAATAAACTAAACCTAAAATAAAAATAAAATAAACCTAAACCTAAACTAGATAATATAAAATAAAATTAAACCTAAATAAAAAATTAAAATTAAAATAAAAAACCTAAACCAAAAATAAAATAAAACTTAAACCTAAACCTAAATAAATAATAAAAACCTAAACAAAAAAAATAAAAATAAAATATACTAAAGTAAACCTAAACCTAAACCTAAACCTATAAAATAAAAAAATAAAATCCTAAAATTAAAATAAATAAATTAAAATAAGTAAACTAAATTAAATAAAATAAAATAAACCTAAATAAAATTAAAAAAAATAAAATAAACTAATTATAAAAAATATACTAAATAAACCAAATAAACCCTACTTGGTTTGCATAATAAGAAATTAAAATTAAAAAATTTAAAAAAAAAACTGCACCCTAAAACTACCCAAATCCCAAACCATACCCTAAACCTGATCTACTGAGCCCTACTAAACCTCCACAAACCTGACCTACCACTACTACCCCACCTAAACTGAGCATATCACTACCATCCATGGATCCTAAACTTAAAACTGGATTAAATAAAAAAATAAATAAATAAGACCTAATAAATAAAGATAAAATAATCAACCTCAAACTAAGGCCCTACTAAACTGAGCCACATCCTAAATCCTAGTGAACCCAAAACCTACTGACCCTAAACTACTACTAAATGACAAACTTAATATCTGGGCCCTGGCTACCCTGACCTGAAACCTTACCTACTTTGGGCTAACCAAACTGTGCCCCACCTAAATCTTAAACTCCCACCAAAAAAACATTCCTAATCTTATAACTGGGCGGATGACCCTAAACTGAGCTGATACCACAGGCCAAATACTACCAAATCCTGGGCCCTAAACTGAGCCTACCACAAATCTACTCAACCCTTCCTAACACCCTAAACCAAAACCTAAACCTACTATAAAATAAAAATAATAAATAAAAAAACCTAAATAAAATAAAATAAAATAAAACCTAATCTACCTAACTGACCAAAAATAAAATAAAATAAAATAAATAAACTAAATTAAAATAAATTAAAACCTAAATGAAACTTAAAATAAAATAAACATAAGAATAAAAAAATCTAAATAAAATAAAAACAAATTATAATATAAAATAATTAACTTAAAATAAAATAAAATAGAAATTAAATAAAGAAAACTTAAACCTAAAAAATAAACCAAAAATAGACCTAAAAATAAATGAAAAATAAAACCTAAACCCTACTAAAATAAATTCTAAAGCTAAATAAAAAATAAATTAAACCTAAAATAAACTAAAATAAATAAAACCTAAAGCTAAACAAAATAAACTAAACCTAAACCCAGACCTAAACTAAATAAAATAAAATAAACTAAAACAAACATAAACATAAAATAAAAAATAAAAACATTAACTTAAATTAAATAAAACCAAAAAAGAAAATATATATAAAAAAATCTAAACCTAAATAAAATAAAAAACAAAATAAAACTAAAACCTAAGCTAAAACATAAACTTAAACTTGAAAATAAAATAAAATAAACTAATAAAAATAAAGTAAAATAAAATAAATAAATGTAAACTAAACTAAAAAATAAAAACTAAAGTTAAAATAAAAAAATAATTTAAACTTAAAATAAAATTAAATAAAAATTAATTTAAAACCTAAACCTCAAAAATAAACCTAAAAATAAATATAAAATAAAATCTAAACCATAAACTAAAAAAGCCTAAACCTAAAATAAAAATAAAATAAACAAAAGAAAATTAGCCTAAACCTAAACTAAAATAAACTTAAAATAAAAACCAAAAATTTAAAATAAACTTAAAATAAAACCTAAAATAAAATAAAATAAACTAAATAAAATACCTAAATAAGTTAACCTAAATTAAATAAACTAAACTAAATAAAAAGTAAAAAATAAATTAAACTAAAATATATAGAAAAAACTAAACATACTAAAGAAACTTAAACCTATGAGTTTACTTAATTTTTTTTAAAAAAGGAAAAAACATTAAACCCTAAATCCTAAACCCTAAACCTAAAACTCTAAACCCTAAACACTAAAAGCATAAACCCTAAAACATTAAACTTTAAACCCTAAACCCTAAACCCAAAACCCTAAATGCTAAACCCTAAATTGTAAACCCTAACCCTAAACCCTAAACCTTAAACCTAAACCTAGAGCAACTAAATAAATTAAAAATGTAAACCTAAACCCTAAAACCTAATAAACCTAAACCCTAAGAATGAGTAGTACCTTAATGGTAAGAACATCACCATCAACTATGCTCAGTATAGATCTGACGGTGGAGGCTAAGGCAAAGGCGGTAGATATTGTAGTGGTGGGGGCTCTGGAGGTGCTGGTTGATATGGAGGTGGTGGTCAGAACAGTGGTGGTTATGGAGGTGGGAGGAGCGACGGGGGTTAAAGTCATGGTAGTGCCAAAGTCAGAGATCAGGGATACGATGGTGGATCGCACTACTCAATAGGCGAGGGTGGTTCTATTGGGAAATAGAGCGAAGAGATCGATCGTACTTATGAAACTTTTCTTTATAGTAGAGATGGTTCTAGCTATCTAGGGTTTTTATTTGCACTACAACTGTACATTTTTTATCTATGTCATCTCTCCTATCTTAGAAAACTTGGCATGTTACTTGGTTGATGAAATCAAAAAATAGAAATGTTGAATCTGAATTTATTCTCTTTTAAACAAAAAAACCAAAAATCCTAAACTTTAAACTAAAACCTGAACCCTAAACATAAAACCTAAACCCTAAACCCTAAACCCTAATTCTAAACCCTAAAAATAAAAAAAACAACAAAACACTAACCCTAAAACTAATCCTAAACCCAAAACCTACAACCCTAAACCCCAACACTAAAACACTAAACTTAATTAAAATCCAAAACCCTAAACCTAAAACCCTAAAATAAAACCTAAACACTAAAACAACCAATAAAACCATAAATGCTAAAACCTAAACTACTAAACTACCCTAAAACCCTAAAAACATAAACCTAAAATCAAATAAAAATAAAACTCAACAAAAATAAACTTAAACTTAAAATCCTAAAAAAAAATAAAAAATAAACCCTAAACTAAAATAAATAAACTAAACTAAAGTAAAATAAAAAATAAACCTAAATAAAAATAAAAAATAAAATAAACTAAAATAAATAAAAAGAACCTAAACAACACTAAACCTACAACTAAACCCTAAACCCTAAACCCTAAAAAAACCTAAACAAACTTTAAACTCTAAACCTAAATCTTAAACCATAACCCTTATACCTAAAACCCTAAACCATAAACCCTAAACCCTCAATCCTAAACACTAAACCCTAAAATAAAACACCAAACCTTAAACTTAAACCTAAAGTAACTAAATTAACTAAAAAAATAAACCTACACCCTAGAACCTAATAAACTTAAACCTAAACCTAAACCTTAAGAATGGGAAGAACCTTGATAGTAGGAACATCACCATCAACCGGGAGTAATCGGCAATCAAGAGAAGGCAGAGGTGGCGGTTATCACAATGGTGGTGAGGGATTTGGATGTGCTGGTGGATATGGATTTGGTGGTTAGAGTAAGTCATGGTTCTCAAGGTGGGAGGAGTAACAGAGGTTATAGTCATGATGGTGGTAGAGGGAGAGATCGAGGATATGATGGTGGATCTCACTACTCAAGAAGCTTGGGTAAAGACGGTTCTAGTTATCTAGGGTTATTAATTTTACTTTATGCATGCTAAATTTGGGTCTATGTTGTCACTTCTGTCTTAAAAAACTTAGTGGATTACTTGGTTGATGAAATTGAAAAGAACAATTTATTATCTATTAAGAAAAAAAACCAAAAACCCTAAACTCTAAACACTAAAAATAAATAAGAAATAAAAAAAAACTAAACCCTAAACCTTAAACCCAAAACCCTAAACTAAACTAAACCTAAAACCCTAAACCTAAAATAAAAAACCCTAAATAAACCTAAACCAAAACCTATAAATGAATAAACCCTAAACCCTAAAATCCTTAAATAAAACCTAAAAACCAAACCAAAAATAAACATAAAAAAACCAAATTAAAATAAAGAAAATAAAATAAAACCTAAATATAACTAAACCTAAACCAAAATAAAATAAATAAATACCTAAACTAAACTAAAAAAAATAAAATAAACCTTAAAATAAAAACCTAAAAATAATGTAAACTAAATGAAAAATAAAATAAAATAAAACTAAATAAAATAAAATAAAAAACTAAATAAAGACCTAAACCTAAAAAAAAACCTAGAAATAAATAAAATAAAAAATAAGTAAAAGAACCTAAACCTAAAATAAACAAATCAAATAAACCTAAACTTAATCTAAAATACTAAACAAAATAAATAAAATAAACCTAAACCTAAAATAAACTAATCCCTAATTAAATAAAATTAAATTAACTAAAATAAACTAAACCTAAACTAAAAATAAATTGAAAAATAAACCTAAATTAAAACTTAAAACCTAAACCTAAAAAAAAATAAAACCTAAACTAAACATAAACCTAAAATAAAAAAATAAAACCTAAACCTAAAAAAATAAAATAAAAATAAAACTAAAAAAAATAAACATAAACTTAAACGTTAATTAAAAATAAACTAATAAAATACCTAAAACTATAATAAATAAACCTAAAATAAAAAAAAATATAAATAAAATAAAATAAAATAAACTAAAATAAATAAATTAAATAAATTAAAAAAAAAAACATAAACCTATGGTTTACTTAATTTTAAAATAGAACTAAACTAAAATATGGACCCTAAACCTAAAATTTATACTAAACCCTAAAAAATAAAAATAAAATAATAAAATAAATAAAAATGACCCTAAGCCACAACTGTCCTAAATCATAAGCATAAACTAAAAACCCAAAACCCACCAAACCATACCCAACCTAAAGCTACATTAAACACTAAACCTTAAACCTAAACTAAACTAAATAAACTAAACTAAATTAAAGCTAAACTAAATCTAAATTAAAAGCTAATAAATTAAAAAATAAACTAAATTAAACTAAACTAGGTTAAACTAAATTAAAATAAAAAAAACTAAATAAACTAAACTAAACTAATAAGTAAAATAAAATAAAATAAAATAAATAAACTAAACTAAACTATAAACTAAATTAAATAAAATAAATAAACCTAAACTAAACTAAACTAAACTAAAAAAAACCTAAATTAAACTAAATTTAACTAAACTAAATAAATAAACTAAACTAAACTAAACTAAACTAAAAATAAACTAAACTAAACCTAAACTAAACTAAACTAAATTAAATTAAATAAACTAAACTAAATAAACCTCAACTAAACTAAACTAAAACTAAATAAACTAAATAAATAAACTAAATAAAAAAAACTAAACTACATAAATAAATTAAACTAAACTAAATAAAACTAAACTAAAATAAATAAACTAAACTAAAATAAACTAAACTAACATAAATAAACTAAAATAAATAAACTAAACTAAATAAAAATAAACTAAACTAAAATAAAATAAACTAAAATAAATAAACTAAAAATAAACTAAACTAAATAAACTAAATAAACAAACTAAACTAAACTAAACTAAACCTAAACTAAACTAAATTAAATAAACAAAATAAAATAAGAATAAACTAAACTAAAATAATCTAAATAAAAATAAACTAAATAGAATAAGCTAAAAAAATATTCTAAATAAACTAAACTAAAATAAAATAAACTAAATAAACTAGACTAAAAATAAACTAAATAAATAAACTAAACCTAAATAAATAAACTAAACTAAAAAATAAATTGAACTAAATAAAACTAAACTAAACTAAATAAATAAACTAAATAAATAAAGTAAACTAAACTAAACCTAAACTAAACTAAATAAACTAAACTAAACTAAACCTAAATAAACTAAACTAAATAAACTAAAATATATAAACTAAACTAAACTAAACTAAACTAAAGTAAAATAAAACTAAACTAAACCTAAACTAAAAAATAAACTAAATAAACTAAACTAAACTAAAAATAAACTAAACTTAAACCTAAATAAACTAAACTAAATAAACTAAACCTAAACTAAACTGAAATAAACCTAAACGAAACTAAATAAACTAAACTAAACTAAACTAAACTAAATTAAACTAAATAAATAAACTAAACCTAAACTAAAATAAATAAATTAAACTAAATAAATAAAATAAACTAAACCTAAACTAAACTAAACTAAACTAAACTAAAAACTAAACTAAATAAATAAATTAAACTAAATGAAACAAAACAAAACTAAACTAAATAAATAAATTCACTCCTTTTTGGTTTGCTAGTAGCCCTTGTGATGTAACCCTTCGGCAGAAGTTTGGATGCTCATATCCATCGCCCTGATTTGGTGACGAGGCTTCTCTCACACACTTTTCTAAAATTTTTCTCAGTTTATGCTGCTTTTACCTTCCCCTTCATTTGTATTATTCTAATTGTGCTAATGTTTACCTTCTACATATTTGCAGATGCAATTTTCTCTTTCTCTTGCAGGTTAGCTCCCTAATGGCATGCATTCTCTCATCCTGTTGAGCTTTGGCCCAGATCTATCCATTGGCTTCTCAATGTTAAACATTTTGTATCTTTTGCTTACATTTTCTCTTTTATTTTGCTTTTGGATGTACTTAGATAGGGGATTTACTCTCTAGGCTGATTGTAGCTCTTTGAATGGTAGTTTTGGAGTTTATCCCCTTTTAAGGATCTTGTAACCCTCCCTTTGTGGTAATAAAATTCCCCCTATATGGGGTTTCAAAATAAACCCTAAACCCTAAACCCTAACCCTAAACCCTAAGCCTTAAACCCTAAAACCCTAGACTTAAAAACCTAAACCCTAAACCATAAACCCCAGACACTAAACCCTAAACCATAAAAACCTAAACCTAAAAAATAAAATAAAATCAAAACTCAACTAAAAAATAAACCTAAACTTAAACATAAACATAAAAAATAAACTAAAATAAAAACATAAACAAAAATTAATAAAACTAAAATAAATAAACTAAACTAAATATAAATAAAAAATAAACCTAAATCTATTAGTTCACTTAATTTATAAATAAAATCTAAACCAAACCTAACCTAAACATTAAACCCTACAAAAAATCCCTAACCCTAAACCTTAAATAATAAACCCTAACCCTAAACCCTAAACCCTAAAAGCATAAACCCTAAAAATAAACCCTAAACCCTAAACTAAACTAACCTTAAACCCTAAACTTAAAAAAACCTAAAAAAGCCAAACCTAAAGTAACTAAATAAATTAAAAATAAACCTAAACCCTAAAAACAGTAAACCTAATCCTAAACCTAAACCCTAAGAATGGGCAAAACATTGATGGCAGGAACATCACCATCAACGATGCTCAATCTAGATCTGGTGGTGGAGAAAAAAGAGGAGGTAGCGAGTATCGTAGTGGTGATGGGGGATCTAGAGGTGGTGGTGGTCAGAGTAGTGGTGGTTATGCAGGAAGGAGGAGCAATGGACATTACAAATATGGTGGTGATGGCGGGAGAGATCGGGGATATGATGGTGGATCCCACCACTCGAGAGGTCAGGGTAGTTCTGATGGAAACTAGAGAAACTGAAGAACGACTGATCTGATCTGTTGCTTATGGAACTGTCTTTATAGTAGAGATGGTTCTAGTTATCTAGGGTTTTCAATTTGCTTTATGCCTCCTCATTTTGGATCTATGTCATCACGTGTGTCTTAGAAAATTTGGTGTGTTACATGGTTAATGAAATGAAAAGAAGAAATGTTTAATCTAAATTTATTCTCTATCAGAAAAAAAAACCCAAAAGCACTAAAGCTTAAACTAAAATTTGAAACTAAATCTAAAACCTAAACTTTAAAATAAAACCTAAACCCTAAACTTAAAACCTAAACCCTAAACATTAAACCCTAAACCCTAAACCCTAAACCCTAAATAAAAAAATAAAATAAAAAACCACAACCATAAACCACCCTCTCTAAATCCTAATCCTCCTAAACTAAAAAACCCTACTCACCCTAAAAACCCTCCCTAAACCCTAACTCTGACCCTACCCTAAACCTTAACCCTAAACTTAAATCCTAGCCCTAAACTATAAATCTTCCACTAAACCCCAAGGCCCTCCTAAACTAAAATAAACTAACTGACCACTTACCTACCCTAAACCTTAAATCCCAAGGGCTTTGGAACTGAGCCCAACCCTATCTCTAAACTAAAAAAACCCTACCCTAACCTCCTAAACCTCTAAATAAACCCAAATATAATTAATAAAACTAATCCAAATAAAATAAAAATAAAATAAAATAAATTCTAAAATATAACCTAAACCTGAACCTAAAAATAAAATAAAATAAAATAAAACTAAACTAAAATAAAATAAAATAAACCTAAACTTAACCAAAAATAAAATAAACTAAAAAACTTAGCATTAAAATCAAATAAAATAAACCTAAAAAAAAATAAAAGTAAAGCTAAAATAAATAAAAAATAAAACATAAACCTAAACTAAATAAAAACCTAAAACTAAAGTAAAATAAACTAAACTAAAATAAATAAAATGTAAACATAAACTTAAAATAAACTACAACTAAACCTAAACCTAAACTAAATAAAAAAAAAAAAAAAACTTAAACTAAAATAAATAAACTAAGCTAAATAAAAATAAAAGAAAAACCTAAATAAAAATTAGAAATATATAATAAATTAGAAGAAACAAAAATTAAACTAAATAAACCTAATCATACTAGTTTACTTCATTAAAAAAAACTATACCCTAAACCCTAAACCTAAACCCAAACTAAATATAAACCATAAACCCTAAAATCTAACTAAATAAAAAAAATAAAACAAAAAATACCAGAAACTCTAAACTAACCCTAAACCCTAAAACTGACCCTACCATACCCAAGCCCTAAATCCTAAAACCCTGGGCTAAACCATAAACATATAACCCTCATTGGACCCACTCAAACCTCCACAAACTTCCCTAAACCTAACCCCTATACCTACCAACCCTAAACCCTAAACTAAACTACCTTACAACCTCCTAAACCCTAACCTAAAGCAAAACTTCTAAACTAAATAAAACTTTAAATATATAATAAACTTAAAATTAAAATAAATAAAATGAAATAAAACATAAACTAAACCTAAACCTAAACCTAATCTTAAAATAAAATAAAATAATAAATAAAAATAATACAAAAAAAAATCCTATACTAAACTAGAAAATAAACCTAAAAATAAAAAATTGAAGAAAATAAAAACTAAACAAAAAATAAAAATATAATAAAAACCTAAATATAAAAAATAAACCTATAAATAAATAAAAAATAAAACCTAAATCCTAAATCCTAAACCCTAAACCCTAAACTCTAAAACTAACCTTAAACCCTAAACCCTAAACCCTAAACCCTAAATAACCCTAAATCCTAAATAAAAAAATAAAAAAATAAAAAACCCTAAGCCTAAACCCTAAATCCTAAAACCAATCCAAAACCCCAAAACCTAAAACCTAAACCTAAACTAAATAAAACCTAAAACTAAAATAAATTAAAAAATTTAAACCTAAATAAAATAAAATAAAAACAAAAATTAAAACTTAAACCTAAATATAAAAATAAGTTAAATTAAAAAAAATAAACTAAAATAAAATAAATAAAAAACCTATACTAAACTAAAAAATAAATTAAACCTAAGAATAAAATGCTTAAAATAAAAAACTAAATTCAAAAAATAAAACAAAAGAAACCTAAAATATAATAAAATAAAATTAAATAAAATCTTAAACCCAAAAATAAACCTAAAATAAATAAAATAAAACCTAAACCCTAAACTAAAAAAATCTGACCTAAATAAAATAAAATAAAGCTAAACCTAAACTAAAATAAATAAAACCTAAACATAAACCTAAAATAAACTAAACCTTAACATAATCTTAAACTAAATAAAAAAAGTACAATAAAAATAAACTTAAACCTACACTAAAAAATAAGCCTAAAAGAAAAACCTAAATCCTAAACCTAAAAAAATTAAATAATACCCTAAACATAAACCTAAAAATAAAAAATAAGATCTAAACCTAAAAATAAAATAAAATAAAACTCAACTAACTACTTAACTAAACCTAAACCTAAAAAATAAACTAAAATAAAACCTAAATAAATAAAACTAAATAAAAAAATAAACCTAAATAAAAAATTAACTAAAATAAAGAAAAATAAACTAAATAAACTAAACCTACCTATTTTGCTTTATTTTCAAAAAAACTCTAATCCCTAATTCTAAATCCTACACCCTAAACCCTACAACCTACCCCTAAACCCTAAACCCTAAACCCTAAACCCTAAACCCTTAAAATCATAAATAAACAAACCCTAAACCCTGATTGAGCCAATTTTTTTGAAAGGTTATCTTAAAGAACTTAGTGAAGTGGTTGCAAAATATGAAGTTGGTGTTGTTGCCCATGTTGGTCTTATTACATCTATTGATGTTGTGGTTCCTCCAATCAATAATGGCCTGGATCCTTCATAGACTTCTTTTTTCCAAGTTATCAACATCCCAACTAAGATCAACAAGGGTACAATTGAAATTATCAGCCAGTTGTGCATGTTAAAAAAGGTGATAAGTTGGGATCCCCAGAGGCTGCTCTACTCATTAAGTTGGGAATTGTGCCATTCTCTTATGGCCTTGTCATTCAGTTTATGTTTGATGATGGTTCAATTATCAGTCTTCAAGTGCTTGACCTCACTGAAGATGATCTCATCTAAAAGTTTTCTACAGTCCTTTTTATGTTCACTTCTCTCTCACTAGCCCTCTCTTATCCCTCATTTACTGCAGCGCCCCACATGTTCATCAACGCTTACAAGAATGTCCTCATCATCATGATTGCCACTAATTACACATACACATTGGTCGAGAAGTTTAAGGAGTATTTGAAGTATCTTAGTAAATTTGTTGGGGCTATTGCACCTAATGCTTTTACCACTCTTGCTGCTGCTACTGTTGCTCCGACTGCTGTAGTGGAAGAGAAGAAGGAAGAGCCTACTGAGGAATCTGATGATGATATGGGTTTCAACTTGTTTGACTAAGATCTATTGGCCTTTTATAAAATAAAAATTTTATTGTCTCTAGGAGTTAAATCATTTTGTAAAATAATATTTTCACTAATTTTTGAATTGCATTTTATTTTATCATGTTTTATTAGTTGTTAAAGGATAATAACTTATTTGATTTGGTAATTTCTTATTTGTTATGAAATCATTTAAGTTTTTTTTAAAAAAAAAATCCCTGAACCCTAAACCCTAAATCCGAACACCAAACCCTAAACCTAAACCTAAAGTAACTAAATAAATTTAAATTAAATGTAAACCTTAAAACATAATAAACCTAAACCTAAACCTAAACCTAAAGAATGGATAGAACCTTGACGGTAAGAACATCACCATCAACCAGGCTCAGTCTAGATCTAGTGCTGGAGGCAAAGGCAAAGGCAGCATTTTTTATTGTGGTGGTGGGGGATCTGGAGGTGCTGGTGGATATGGAGGTGGTGGTCGGAGCATTGGTGGTTATGGACGTAGGAGGAGCGATGAAGGTTACAGTAGTGGTGGTGATGGAGGGAGAGATCGAGGATACAATGGTGGATCCTACCTCTTGATAGGCAGGGGTGGTTTTGATGGGAACTGGAGAAACTGAAGAACGACTTATCCGATCTATAGCTTATGGAACTATGTGTTTAAAGTAGAGACGGTTCAAGTTATATAGGGTTTTTTATTTTCTCTATCCATGCTGATTTTTGATCTATGTCATCGCTTATGTCTTAGAGAACTTGGTGTGTTACTTGGTTGATGAAATCAAAAAGAAAAATATTGAATCTGAATTTGTTCTCTATTAATAAAACCCCAAAAACTCTGACCCTAAACTTAAAACCTAAACCCTAAACCATAAATCCTAAAAAAAATAAAATTAATAAAAAAACCCTAACCCTAAACACTAAACCTAATCCCTAAACCTACAACCATAAAACCTAAACCTTAAACCATAAAACAAACCCCAATAAACCTTAAACCCAAACAGAATCCTAAAACCAAAACCAAAATAAAAAACATAAAAACCTAAACTAAACTAAATAAAACCTAAAAATAACATAAATAAAAAACTTATAGCTAAATAAAATAAAAAATAAAGTAAAATCAAAACTTAAACTAAACCTAAACCTAAAAGTAAAAATAAAATAAAATAAAAAATAAATTAAAATAAATTAAAATAAATTAAGTAAAAACTTAAATTAAATTAATAAAAATAAAATAAACCTATGCATAAAAAACCAAAATAAAATAAAAAATAAACATAAAATAATAATAAAATAAACCTAAAATAAAATAAAATAAAATCTAAATAAAACCTAAACCTAAAAAAACCTATAAATAAATAAAAAATAAAACCTAAACCCTAAGCTTAAAAAAAACTAAACCTAACATAAAAATAAATTAAACCTGAACCTAAACTAAAATAAATAAAACCTAAACCTAAAAATAACTAAACTTAAACCTAAACCAAAACTAAATAAAATAAAATAAACCAAAAATAAACCTAAACCTAAACTAGAAAACAAAACCTATAAATGAACACAATAAACACCTAAAACATAAACTTTAAAAATAAAAAATAAAACCTAAACCTAAACCTAAAAATAAAAAATAAAACCTAAAACTAATAAAGAAAATAAAATAAAACTCAACTAAAACCTAAGCCTAAACCAAAATAAAGTAAAATAATAACCCTAAACTAAAATAAAGACACCAAAATAAATAAATAAACTAAAAATAAAAATAAACCTAAATAAAAAAATAAATATAAAAAAACTAAAAGAAATAAAATAAACTAAATAAACCTATACCTGTGGTTTACCTAATTTAAAAAAAAACTACTAAACCAAACCTAAAAATGAAAATAAAACCCTAACCCTAAAAAACACCTAAACTAACTCTAAACTAAAACAAACTATTAAACCCTAAACCCTAAACTCTAAACCTTAACCCTAAACCCTAAACCCTAAAACCCTAAATTCTAAAATGTTAAACCCTAAACCCTAAACCTTAAAACATGATACCAGGAAAGCATGTATGTCTGCCATGTGGTGCCAATTGGATTAAGCTTTAATTAAGCATAATTAATCATTTTTAATGGTTAAAACTTCTAAAAATCATAAATCAATCATAGAGAAAAAAATGTAAATAAATACTCATTTTAAAGGTATTTTAGAAGATAATTAATTAAAAAATGATCTTAACTAATTTTGAATAGTAATTAAGGTTTAATTAAAAATTAATTAGATTAATTACTACTTAATTATTTGAGCAATTAATCATAGATTTTATGGGTTAATTTAATGGGATGACCTCTGCCTCCTATGATTTTTTTTGGATTTATTGCTCACTTAATTAAGAAAATTGAGTAACTAAACCTTAACTACCCTTTTAAGTTAATTAATGGTTAATTAATGTCATGAATAGTAATAAATTGGTTAATTTAGTATATTAATCATTGTTCAAGAGTAAGTGAACTAAAGAATAGACCCCTTTCACTAAGTTCATTTCATCCTTTTTTTAAAATGAAATTAATTTAGATTTAACTTATTAATTAAATCACTTAATCCAATTGAAATCATAATCACATCAAACCTTAATTATCATGGGGTAGATCTTTAATTGTTTAATAACCTAAAGGAGTTTAATGAAATTATGATTAGTCCACATGTGTGGGAAAACCATAATAGTAATTAATTAAGTCCCTTAATATAATTAACTATTAATCATGAGCCAATTGAATTAGGCCCCTTTTATTTTCTAAGATCATTGCAAGTTTATTTTCCATGCATATCATGTTGGCTCATAATTATTTAGTTAATTTTTTAAGGAGATATAGGTGAGGGTAATTAATTCATCTAATTAAGGGTTCAACTTAATCAACCCATAAAATCAACTTAATTATATTTCCTTAAATTAAATCAAATCAATAATGTGAGAATGGGTTTAAAATAGCAAGTGATGATTTCTCTTCTCCTCTTTAAATCAAATCAAATCAAAACTTAATTAATAAAGAAGCTTTGTTTGCTTTAAATAATCTTATTTGATTTGATTATCTTTAAGAACTACTTTGGTTGAATGAATCACATGCTTATATTTTATTGTCCTCTTTCCAATCATGTTAAATCTGGTATGTCATTTGAATTCATGCATCCATCTTTTCAAAATCAAGTGAAATAAAATGGATTTCCTTTAGGTAAGCTTGCATGTGTTGATATAATTTATAATATGGGTGCCTATTATCACTATTAAATCCAAATGTATATTTTAAAAGCTTATAAATGAATAATAATATGTGTTATGATGCTAGTTATAAGTACATAAGAAATGCATGCGCTTATAAGTTAAGTGTAAGAACATATGTTTTCTTTCCTCTATTCATGTGTTGATTTATATAAGATTGAATGGTAATGGGTATATGGTCTGGATATCCTGGCAACACGGGGCTTTAGCTAGCCCCAAGGAGGTCATTTGATTACCTCACTTCCCTGGTTTAACAATGTCACATACTCATTTTATTTCATTCTTATGTATTTCAACATTAGAATTTGGATAGAATTTTAATTCATATATATATATATATATATATATATATATATATATATATATATATATATATATATATATATATATATATATATATATATATATATATATATATAGATGATTCAATAAAAATACATTCTTTGCATGTTTTCTTTCCCTCATTTATGTATACATCCATGTGTGTCCAAGAAAAGAAAGTATATAGTATGGACATCTCAAGAATACGAGGCTTTACTTAACCATAAGGAGGTCATTTGATTACCTCACTTCCCGTTTAACAATGACATACTTGCCTATATCTTTGTACATGTATATGTATATGTGATTTATGAATGAAAATCCCATTTTACATTAAAATTGCATGCATTCATAATTGACTAAGTGGTTGAATTAATTAGCCATATGATTTGGAGCTTACTTCCTATGTTCATGTATACAAATTTACATATGTTTGAATGCAAATGGGTATATAGTTTGGACATCTCGAGAATACGAGGCTTTAGCTAGCTCCAAGGAGTTCATTTCATTACCTCACATCTCTATTTTAACAATGGTACATGCATATTTAATTTCATTCTTATGTACTTTCTGTATTAGAAATTGGATAAAGTTTTAAATTAATATGTTTAAATAATTCAATCAAACAAAATATAAATTCTAAACATAAATATACATTCATCATTTAAGTGTGCTAAAATATGTTGCATGTATGGATACACTTAGGATTAAATCATATGCATGTTACATGTGATGGAATGGAATGATTTAATATATGTCATGTGGTAATTCAATTAAATTAATCTTAAGATGCCTTTCATTTTGAATAGGATTATTTAAAGTGAACCTAAACTTAGGATTAGTTAAACCATTTAATAAGCCATTCACTAAAGAGAACTAAATCAAATTAATAAACTTTAGAAAGTGACTTAAGGTAGGGATGAAGAGGGCAATCCTCTTTTCCTCTCTTTATAACACTTAGTTCAAGTGTAATCAAATGAAAGAAAACACAAAATAAAATTCTCAAATCAATTAAACTACTTCAAGTGAAATCAACCTTTCATATTAAATTGAATCTTTCTACACTTAGAAAATACAACACTAATGCCTAACAAGAGTTACCACATAAGCCTTAATACACACATTAGAATTAAGTCACCACTTCTATCACTAATCTAGGATAGTGTATGATGTGATGTATGTTTTATTTTATGATGTATTTTTTAGATTAGATGATAGGGTGTATGCTTCATAGGCTAGAAATTAGGCCAATATTGGCCTGATCATGTTTTCTGTAGGAGATTATGCTTAAGGGATGCTTAAAAATTAATGTGAATGCTCTTTTGTAGGTTGCTTAAATCACGAAGCATAATCCAAGTTAGGATAGTGGCATATAGTTACCCATGTAGGGTGCTAAGTTCAAATTATAAATACAACTACTTGGGATTATATGTATATTTAGCTAACCTCTATTTTGCAGGTATAGTTAGATTTACTTTTCCCACATAAATGTAATTTTCACAATAGGAATTAGGATTAGTGCTATGGGTAATTAGGATGAACAATGGCTAGAAGGCTTTATCTTGGGGTGCCTGTGATGCCTTTGAAGCAAGCACCATCCAAATCAAAGAAGAATCAAATGAAGATATGAAGAAAAAAGACCCTCATAGTATTTAATACAATTATAATTATTCTTTCATATTCTAGGTTGTATAAGGTAGAGCTTCATACCCATCTTTTCTCTCTTGGGTTGTGTGCTACCCATTTGACCTTTTATTATTTTATGATAGTTTTTATAATTATTTGATGTTATATTTACATTGTGCATTAGGATTGTGTAATTTTCATAATTTCTTAAATAATTAATTCTTTAATGTGTGGCTTGGATACAATTAGGCTCTTAGGATAAAAATAAAAAAAAATAAAACCTAAACTAAAAAATAAAAATAAAACCTAAAACAAATAAAATAAAAATAAAACTCAACTAAAAAATAAACCTAAACCTAAAAATAAACTAAAATAAAATTTGAATCAAATAAAGAGGCATTGAATTGAGAGTTTATAAATAGTGAGCCTACCACCAAAGAAAAGAAAATGGAAATCCCAAGTAGGAATTTTATTTAAATTTTTTTGAATTAACTTATCAAAAGATGGGATCGTTCCAAGCCTTTAATGAGAAAATTAGTTTAGGATTTGTTGATGTTTAAAATTAGTGATATGCAATATTTGATTTTATCTTTAGTATTCTAAATTCTTGAGAATCTTGATATGATAGAAGCATTGCAAAAAATAATGAAATCATCTGCAAAGATGATGTGGGAAATAGGAAGACCACCAAGAGTTCTATAGTACATACAAGGATTGTTTAAGAATAAATCATCGATGCTCATAGATAAGTACTCAACAACGATCATAAATAAAGCAGGAGATAAAGGATCCTTGTCTTAAGCCATGGGAAGAGGAAAGAAACCCAAGGCTTCCCCATTAAGCAAAATAAAAAACTAGATTATTAATACAATTTTAATAAAATAAATAAATTTATTAGAAAATAAAATAAATTTAGAATATGGAAAAGAAAATCCCAAGAGATGCTGTCAAAGGCTTTGGTAATATCTAATTTGAAAAGAATGTTGCCACCTCTATTCTTCGCATCAAGATCATGAATTAATTCTTGGGCAAGTAAAATATTATCATAAATAGATCTACTTATAACAAAACTTGTTTGGTTGAGAGAGATATATCTATTAAGTAAAGGACTAAGCTTGTTGGTAAGAATTTTGGAAATCAACTTATTAAAGAAGGTGTAAAGACTTTAAAAATTTATGTTCATGCTATTAAGAACTTTGAAAATTTCATCTTCATTAGGTACCATGGTAAAGCAAATCTTATCATCATTAGTAAGAATAAAATTCAAAAATGGTTTAGAATAGCTTCATAAGACAAATTCTTATTAAGCATATTTCTAAAGTAATTAATAATAGATTCCCTGATATCATTATTCTATGTAATCTAATCTACATTATTACCTTTAATTTTTGAATATTATTTAAAGCTCTCTATTTAGTAATTAAAGCATGGTTCGTAATATTTTTACTAGCAGCTTTATAAGTCTCTTCCATATTTTGGAAGTGAACAAGTTTATCTTTCACCTCAGTCAGGTCCTTAATCTTAGAAGGATCATATATAATAGAGACTTCAAGATCACAAACCAATTTTTCCATATCTTTAATATTAACAAAAGGTTTTAAAATAATGCTTGTTCCACCAATGCAAATTTTGTTTAAGTCTTTCAAGTTTAAACCAAAGTCTATTCATCCCCATAATCAAATTATCAGGATGCAAAGGAGCTTTCAAATTGATAGCCACAATAACAAAAAAAATCAATATGCTAAATCCACATGTTATAAAATCTAAAAGGAGAGGAGTTTTTTAATCTATTAGAATTATCTTTAATAGAAACCAAGAAAGGGGCATGATCAGACAAGGTTCTGCTAAAATGAAAAACATAAGTAATAGGCCACTAAGTAATCCAATGAGTATTAAAAGATTCTTGCTCAACCCTTGCCAAAGTCTAGAGTTTTGCCAATTTTAATTAGAACCCTTAAAGACAATATCAAGCAAATTACAATCAAGGATCATATCAAAAAAATCTTCCATGGAATGAATATTGGGAGAGCAACCACAACTTCATTCAGAAGAGAATAAAATAGTGTTGAAATCACCACCAACAAACCAAGGTTTGTTTATCGAGGTAGCAAAATCCCTCAAAATATCCCAAAGAAGATTTCTACCAGATCTATAACAAGATGCATAAACAAAAGAGCCCAAAACACAATAGTCACCATAGGGTTTTAGGTTTAGGGTTTAGGGTTTTTTATTTTTATTTTTTATTTTTCTAAAATTTAACAAATTGGTAGGTTTAGGTTTATTTAGTTTTTATTTTTATTTATTTCAATTTATTTTTAATTTTATTTTTTAAGTTTATTTTCTTATTTCGATTAGTTTATCGATTTTAAGTTTAGGCTAAGGATTAGGTCCACCTTTTAGTTTGATTTTATTTTTATTTTATTTTTTAGGTTTAGGTTTTATTTTTTATTTTTAGGTTTAGGTTTAAGTTTTTATTTTATTTTTTAGTTTAGGTTTAGTTTATTTTAGGTATTATTTATTTTAGTTTAGGTTTAGGTTTATTTTATTTTAGGTTTATTTAGTTTAGGTTTTGTTTACTTTTTTATTTATTTTTTAAATTTTATTTTAGGTTTTTTATTTAGTTTTTTTATTTTATATTATTTTAGGTTTATTTTATTTTATTTTATGTTTAGTTTTTATTTTATTTAGGTTTTTATTTTTTAATTTAGTTTAGGATTTTATTTATTTTATTTTACTCTAGCTTTTATTTTCTATTTTATTTTCTTTTGAGGTTTAGGTTTTAGTTTATGGTTTTATTTTATTTTATTATTTTATTTTATTTTGTTTTAGTTTTTTTTATTTATCTTATTTTTAGGTTTTATTTAGCATAATTTTAGGTTTTTAAGCTTTTAAAGTTTAGGGTTTAGGTTTAGGTTTTTTATTTAGGTTTATTTGTAGGTTTTATTTTTTTAGTTTAGGTTTAGGTTTATTTTTAGTTTATTTTATTTTATTTAGTTTAGGTTTAAGGTTTAGTTTTTTTTGGTTTAGGTTTAGGTTTTATTTATTTTAGTTTAGTTATTTTAGTTTAGGTTTAGGTTTATTTTATTTTGTTTATTTTAGGTTTAGCTTCATGTTTAGTTTAGAGTTTAGGTTTTATTTTTTATTTGTTTTTGGTTTTATTATTAGCTTTATATTTTAGGTTTAGGTTTTTATTTAATTTTATTTTATTTTATTTTAAGTTTATTTTTTTTTATTTTATGTTTAGTTTTATTTTATTTATGTTTGTTTTATATTTATATTAATTTTTAATTATTTTAGGTTTTTATTTATTTTATTTTAGTTTAGTTTTTTATATTATTTTATTTTTAGATTAGGTTAGGTTTAGGTTTAGATCTTAGTTTAGGTTTTTATTTTATTTTATTATATTTATCTTATTTAGGTTTAGGTTATTTATTTATTTTATTTTTAGGTTTTATTTAGTTTAGGTTTAGGTTTTTATGTTTTTAGGGGTTTAGGGTTAGGGTTAGGTTTTGGGGTTTAGGTTTAAGGTTTAGCTTTATGTTTAGGGTTTAAGGTTTAGGTTTAGATTTAGGGTTTAGGTTTTGGGTTTAGGTTTAGGGTTTAGGTTTTAGGTTTAGGTTTAGGGTTAGGTTTAGGTTTAGGTTTAGGGTTTATGGCTTAAGTTTAGTTAAGGTTTAGGATTTATGATTTAGTGTTTAAGGTTTAATTTTAGGGTATGCTTTAGGGTTTAGGGTTTATTGTTATTTTAGGTTTAGGTTTAGGATTTTACAAGGTTTAGGGTTTAAGATTGTAGTTTTAGGGTTTAGGGTTTAGGGTAAGTTTAGGGTTTAGGGTTTATAATTTATGGTTTAGGGTTTAAGGTTTAAGGGTTAGGTTTACGGTTTATTTTAGGGTTTAGTATTTATGTTTTAGGGTTTAGTTTTTTAAAAAAAATTAATTAAATGGTTTTAAGATTTATTTATTATTTTTTTTATTTTTTTATTTATTTTTTTATTTTTTAGGTTTATTTTTTATATATAGTTTGGTTTATTTATTTAGTTTAGTTTTTTTATTTTTGGTTTATTTTTAGGTTTTTGGTTTAGGTTTATGTTTATTTTTTAGTTAAGTTTTATTTTATTTTTTATTTTATCAAGTTTAGGTTTTATTTTTTTATATTTTAGATTTAGGTTTAGTTTTTAAATTTTTTTTAGGTTTTATTTTTAGTTTAGGTTTAGGTTTATTTTCAATTTATTTTAATTTATTTAGTTTAGGGTTTAGGTTTAGTTTATTTTAAGTTTAATTTTAGGTTTTATTTATTTTAGTTTAGGTTTAGGTTTATTTTATTTTGTTTATTTTACATTTAGATTTTAATTTAGGTTTATGTTTTTTTATTAATTTTTAGGTTTATTTTTTAGGTTTAAGTTTTTATTTTATTATATTGTATTATTTTTTTTATTTTATGATTTGCTTTTTATTTTATTTAGGTTTTCTATTTTTAGGTTTATTTTATTTTTTTTATTTAGTTTAGGTTTTTATTAATTTTATTTTAGTTTAGTTTTTATTCTTTTTATTTTATTTCATTTTAAGTTTAGGTTTAGGTTTTAGTTTAGGTTTTAGTTTTATTTTATTTTTTTAGTTTATATTGGTTTAAGTTTTTTAATTTTATTTTAGGTTTTATTTAATTTAGGTTTTTTATGGTTTAGGGTTTAGGGTATATGGGGTATGGTTTGGAGTTTAGGTTTAAGTTTGTTTAGGTTTATGGTTAAGATTTTTGGGTTTTAGGTTTAGGTTTTACTGTTTAGGGTTTTAAGGTTTAGGGTTTAGGATTTGGGGTTTGGGGTTTAGAGTTTTGGGTTTAGGGTTGTAGGTTTTAGGGTTTAGTGTTTCGGGTTTAGGGTTTATAGTTTAGAGTTTTAGGGTTTAGGGTTTTAGGGTTTAGGGCTTAGTGTTTATTGTAGGTTTAGGGTTTAGGGTTTAGGATTTAAGGTTTTTTATTTATTTTTATTTTGTTTATAATTTTATTTTTCTTTAAATTAAGTAAACTGGTAGGTTTAGGTTTATTTAGTTATTTTATTATTTATTTTATTTAGATTTATTTTATTTTTATTTAGTTTAGTTTATTTATTTTAGGTTTATTCAATTTAGTTTAGGTTTTTTATGTTAGTTTATTTTTTAGGTTTAGGTTAATGTTTAGCTTTATTTTTTTAGTTGAGTTTTATTTTTATTTTATTTTTTAGGTTTAGGTTTTATTTTTCATTTTTAGGTTTAGTTTTAAATTTTTATTTTATTTTTTTAGGTTTTTATTTTAGGTTTTTTTATGTTTTATTTTTAGTTTAGATTTAGGTTCATATTTAATTAATTTAATTTTATTTAATTTAGGTTTAGGTTTAGGTTTAGTTTATTTTAGGTTTAGGTTTAAGTTTTATTTACTGTAGTTTAGTTGATTTTAGTTTAGGTTAAGGTTTATTTTATTCTGTTTATTTTTTTTTTCGGTCTAGATTTTTTTTTAGTTTGAGGTTTAGGTTTTATTTTTAGCTTTATTATTTAGGTTTAGGTTTTTATTTAGTTTTTATTTTATTTTATTTTAGGTTTATTTGATTTTTATTTTTTGTTTAGTTTTTATTGTATTTAGGTTTTTTATTCTTAGGTTTATTATATTTTTTTTAGTTTTATTTAGGTTTTTATTTATTTTGTTTTAGTTTATTTATATTAGTTTATTTTATTTTCTTTTTAGGTTTAGGCTTTGGTTTTAAGATTTTATTTTATTTTATTTTTATATATTTAGTTTTTAGGTTTTAGATATTTCATTTTTTATGTTTATTTAGTTTAGTTTAGGTTTTATGTTTTTTAGTTTAGGGTTTAGGGTTTTTTTTTTGGGTTTATTAGGGTTAGGTTTAGGGTTTAGTAGGTTTAGGTTTTTGTTTAGGGGTTTGATTTATAGGATTTAGTGCTTATGTGGTTTAGGGTTTAGGGTTTAGGTTTATTAGGGTTTAGGTTTAGTGTTTAGGGTTTAGTACTTAGGGTTTAGTGTTTAGGATTTAGGGTTTAGGCTTTTTAGGACTTAGGGTTTAGGGTTTAAGGTTAGCTTACGATTTTGGGGTTTTTTTTAAAATAAATAAGTAAACTAGTAAGTTTAGGTTTATTTAATTTTTTATTTTATTTTATATTTTTTATTTTATTTAAGTTTATTTTTTTATTATTTTTATTTTATTTTAGTTTTTTTTTAGTTTTTTTAGTTTAGGTTTAAGTTTAGGTTTTCTTTTATTTTTTTTAGGTTTAGGTTTTGGTTTCATTTAGGTTTATTTTATGTTTTTTTATTTTTTATTTTAGATTTAGGTTTATTTTAGTTTATTCTATTTTATTTAGTTTGTTTATTTAGATTTAGGTTTAGATTTTATTTATTTTAGTTTAGTTTATTTTTTAGTTTAAGTTTAGGTTTATTTTATTTTTTATTTTTTATTTTTTTTAGTTTAGGTTTAGGTTTATTTTTTATTTATTTTAAATTTATATTTTGGTTTTATTTTTATTTAATTTTAATTTTATTTTATTTTAGGTTCATTTTATTTAGGTTTTGTAGTCTTAGGTTTATTTTATTTTTTATTTTAGTTTAGGCATTTATTTATTTTATTTTAGTTCTTTCGATTAGTTTATTTTATTCTTTTTTAGTTTTATGTTTAAGTTTATATTTTAGTTTAGGTTTTTATTTTTTTTATTTTATTATTTTATTTAAGTTTTAGTTTTATTTAGTTTTGCATTAGGTTTTTAGGTTTTTAGGATTAGGGTTTAGGATTTAGTGTTTAGGGTTTAGGGTTTAGGGTTTTAGGTTAGGGCTTCAGGTTTAGGGTTTAGGGCTTAGTGTTTAGGCTTTAGGGTTTAGGATTTTAAGGGGTTAGGGTTAGCTTAGGATATAGGGTTAGTGTTTAGGCTTTAGGGTTTAAGATTTTTAGGGTTTAGGGTTAGCTTAGGGTATAGGTTTATTATAGGGTATAGAGTTTAAGGTTTAGGGTTTTTATAGTTTAATGGTTAGTTTAGGGTTTAGGGTTTAGGGTTTTAAAGTTTAATGTTTAGGGTTTAGGGTTTAGGGTTTATGGTTTAGAGTTTAGGGTTTAGGGTTTAAGGTTTAGGGCTTAGGGTTAGGGTTAGCTTAGGGTTTAGGGTTTAGGGTTGGGTTGAGTTTAGGTTCAGGTAGGTGTTTAGGTTTAGGGTTAATTTTTGGGTTAGGGTTTAGGTTTAGGGTTTAGGATTTAGGATTTTTTGGGTTTAGGGTTTATTTTTTTAATGAAGTAAACAGTAGGTTTAGTATTTAGTTTATTTTATTTTTAATTTATCTTATTTTTTATTTTTTATTTATGTTTATTTTTTTAATTTAGTTTAATTTATTATTTTAGTTTAGGTTTTATTTTATTTATTTTTTAGGTTTTTGTTGATGTTTATTTTTTAGTTTACTTATTTTTATTTTATTTTTTTAGGTTTAGGTTTTATTTTTATTTCATGTTTTTTATTTAGTTTTATTTTATTATATTTTAGGTTTATTTTATTTTTTATTTTAGGTTTAGTTTTATTTTATTAGGTATTTTATTTTTAGGTTAATTTTAAATTTTAGTTTAGTTTAAGTTTTTATTTATTTATTTAGTTTAGTTTTTATTTTTAATTTTATTTTATTTTAGGTTTAGGTTTAAGTTTAGGTTTAGGTTTAAGTTTTAGTTTAGGTTTAATTTAATTTAATTTTATTTTATTTAGTTTATTTTTTATTTATTTATTTATTTTATTTTAGGTTTAATTTAGTTTTGGTTTTAAGTTTTAGGTTTTTAGGGTTTAGGGTTTAGTGTTTAGGGTTTTGGGTTTTGGGGTTTAGGTTTAGGTTTATTGGGGTTATTGGGTTTTAGGTTTAGGGTTTAGGGTTTATATTTTTAGTGTTTAAGGTTTAGGGTTTATGGTTTAGGGTTTTGGGTTTTAGGGTTTAGAGGTTAGGGTTTAGGTTTAAAATTTTAAAATTTAAAATTAGTTTTAGGGTTTAGGATTAGTTTTAGGGTTAGTTTAGGGTTTAGATTTTGTTGAGCTTAGAAGATTGGGATTTATAAAACTAAAACATCTTTAAGCATCAAGATAAAAATAGGTAAGATTGGGTTTATACAAGTTATTACATGGCTAAAAAGGAATTGTTTTTAAAAAAAATACTTGTATTTATCCTACTAAGATCAATTATTTAGAGTTTAACTTGCTTAAGCAAAAAACCAAAATTATAAATGAGTACATGAACAAGTTTAGTATTGTTGTTCTAAAATTAGGAAAGATTAAACTAATGTTTTAGGTTTAGATCGAAAGAGCCCTAAACTTAAAGAGACACTACATATTAATTTGAATGTGGCATTTCAAACTTGATTTTAAATAACATCAATTCTTGCACACGAAAGAACGTCATCAAATGTAGAATTATTCTTTCCACCATTAAATCAAATTCAAATGAATACATCTAAATGAAGTAACACTACTACCAATAAAAGAAAATAGAAAGATGATAGATACTATGTTGGGATCAAAATTTATTTTAGATGTCGACAAAAATCTATCGATGTCCTAAATCTCTCACTATGCCACCTATTTCTAAGCATTGACTTAAGAGTTTTACTTGAGCTTTCTTGCTTTTGTGTTGATGCAATTTATTTGTTACATTATGTTTTTGCATTGAGTCTCAGTAGGAGAGCTATAGTTTTAAATCCTATCCAGATATTGAGTTTGGATTATTCTTATTACACACTAGTTATCAAGAAATTTTTTCAAATATGATTTTATATAAACATCTGTTCTAATACTTTGCATTATGTCTCCCTAATTTGCCAAGATCTCAAGCATAGTCTCAAAGCATTGAAATCCTACTAGAGAGAGATTTTAAAGCATATTTAGCTCTTCATACTAAATTGAAAGAGTTATTTGAAGATAATTTTGATTAAAGAGGAGTTATGATCATTATGACATCTATAGAAGAGGATTTAGATGGAACTTAGGTTTGAACTTATGTAGATTCTTTCTTCATTTGTCCACAAATAGAAGTTACCCTTTCATCTCTAACTTAGAGAGAGGTGTACTATGGCATATAAAGCTCATAAAACTTTTTTATTTATTAGAAATTCAAGCTAATCATTTGTAGTTGAAATATCTTTTATTTAGTTTAGGTTTAGGTTTTTAAGTTTTTAGGGTTTAGGGTTTAGAGTTTAGGATTTAGGATTTGGGGATTAGGGTTTAGTGTTTAGGGTTGTAGGTTTTAGGGTTTAGGGTTTAGGGTTTAGGTTTTAGGGTTTAGGGTTTAGGGTTTAGGGTTGTAGGTTTAGGGTTCAAGATTTAGAGGTTAGGGTTAGTTTTAGGGTGTAAAGTTATGATTTTTTTAAATTAAGTAAACTAGAGGTTTAGGTTTATTTAGTTTATTTAGTTTATTTTTTAGTTTATTTTAGTTTTCTATTTAGGTTTACTTTTATTTATATTTAGTTTAGTTTATTTATATTAGGTTTATATATTTTAGTTTATTTTTTAGGTTTAGGTTCGGGATTAGGTTTATTTTTTAGCTTAGTTTTATTTTTATTTTATTTTTTAGGTTTAGGTTTTTTATTTTTTTTTAAGTTTTGGTTTTATTTTATTTTTTTAAGTTTAGGTTTTAGGTTTTTCTTTTAGGTTTATTTCTTTGCTTTATTTTTCAGTTTATTTTATTTTATTTAGTTTAAGTTTAGTTTAGGTTTAGTTTATTATATGTTTAGGTTTATGTTTTATTTATTTAGTTTAGTTTTTTATTTTTTGTTTAGGTTTAGTTTTATTTTATTTTTATTTTAGGATTAGGGTTTTTTTTAGTTTAGGGTTTAGGTTTTTTTTATATTTATTTTTAAGTTTATTTTTTAGGTTTAGGTTTTATTTAGTTTTAATTTTATTTTATTTTAGGTTTATTTTATTTTTTATTTTAGGTTTAATTATTATTTTTGTTTTAGGTTTTTTATTTAGTTTAGGTTTTATTTATTTTATTTTGGTTTAGGGTTTTTATTTATTTTATTTTTAGGTTTTAGGTTTAGGTTTAGGGTTTTTTGGTTTTTTTATTAATAGAGAACAAATTCATATTAACATTTCTTCTTTTAATTTATACAAGTAACACATTAAGTTTTCTAAGCACAGTAATGATATATATAAAAAATGGGTACACATAGAGCAAATCAAAAAATCTATTTATCTATTTATAAAGACACAGTTTAGCATTGGATATTCTTGGTTTCTAGGTTTCCACCATCATATCCGTCTCTCCCTACCATCTTTTATAGCTTCGCTTTTTGCTACCACCACCTCCATATCCACCGGTTTAGATCCCTCATCACATATGATAACCACCCCTCCCTTTGCCTCCAGATTTAGATTGAGTTTGGTTGATGGTGATGTTTTATCAAGGTTTCATTCATAGTTTGTTTAGGTTTAGGTTTATTAGGTTTTAGGGTTTAGATATTTTTTTAATTTATTAAGTTACTTTAAGTTTAGGTTTAGGGTTTGGGTTTAAGGGTTTAGTGTTTAGGGTTAGGGTTTAGGATTTAGGATTTAGATAGAGTTTAGGATTTTGGGTTTTACAGTTTATGCTTTTAGGATTTAGGGTATAGGGTTTTTTAGGGTTTAGGATTTAGGGTTTAAGTCTTTTTTAATTAAGTAAACTCATAGGTTTAGGTTTAACAAGCATATTTAGTTTATTTTTATTTATTTTAGTTTACTTTATTTTTTATTTTTATTTAGGTTTATTTTTTATTTTTATTTAGTTTAATCTAATTATTTTAAGTTTATTTATTTTAGGTTTATTTATTTTAGGTTTATTATTTTATTTATTTTTAGGTTTAGGTTTATTTTTTAGTTGAGTTTAATTTTATTTTATTTTTTTGGTTTAAGTTTTAATTATTTTTAGGTTTAGGTTTGGTTTTATTTTATTTTTTTAAGTTTAGGTTTTAGGTTTTATTTTAGGTTTATTTTACATTTTACTTTTTAGTTTAGGTTTAGGTTCATTTTTAGTTTATTTTATTTTATTTAGTTTAGGTTTACATTTAGGTTTAGTTTATTTTAGGTTTAGGTTTAGGTTTTATTATATTTTTATTTTAGGTTTAGGTTTTTTTTAGTTTAGGGTTTAGGTTTTATATTTTTATTTATTTAGGTTTTATTTTAGTTTTATTTTTTTAAGTTTAGGTTTTATGTAGTTTTTATTTTATTTTATTTTTATTTTACAATTAGTTTTTATTTTATTTAGGTGTTTTATTTTTAGGTTAATTTTATTTATTAGTTTAGTTTAGGTTTTTATTTATTTTATTTTAGTTTATTTTTATTATTTTATTTTTAGGTTTAGGTTGAGGTTTAGGTTTTAGTTTAGGTTTTTTATTTTTTATTTATTTATTATTATATTTAGGTGTAGGTTTTCTTATTTATTTTATTTTAGGTTTTATAGTTTAGGTTAGGTTTTTTAGGTTTTAGTTTAGGTTTTATGGTTTAGGGTTTAGGGTTTAGAGTTTTAGGTTTAGAGTTTAGGTTTATGGTTTAGGTTTAGGGTTTAGGTTTTAGGTTTAGTTTTTTTAGGGTTTAGGGTTTAGGGTTTAGTTTAGGGTTTAAGTTATTTTTTTTTTAAATTAAGTAAATAGGTAGTTTATTTATTTAGACATTTAGTTTATTTTTATTTATTTTAGTTTACTTTATTTGTTATTTTATTTAGGTTTATTTTTTATTTAGTTTAGTTTATTTGTTTTAAGTTTGTTTATTTTTGTTTACATTTTTTATTTTAGTTTATTTTTTGTTGAGTTTTATTTTATTTTATTGTTAAGGTTTAAGTTTAATTTTTCTTTTTAGGTTTAGGTTTAGGTTTTTTATTTTTTTTTTTATGTTTAGGTTTTAGGTTTTATTTTAAGTTTATTTTTATGTTTTACCTTTTCTTTTAGGTTTAGGTTTATTTTTTAGGTTATTTTATTTTATTTACTTTAGGTTTAGGTTTATGTTCAGTTTATTTTAGGTTTAGGTTTAATTTATTTTAGTTTAGTTTATTTTACTTTAGTCTTAGGTTTATTTTATTCTTATTTTAGGTTTAAGTTTTTTTTCTTAGTTTAGGGTTTAGGTTTATATTTTATTTATTTTTAGGTTTTATTTTAGTTTTACTTTTAGGTTTAGGTTTTATGTAGTTTTATTTTATTTTATTTTAGGTTTATTTTATTCTTATTTTACATTTTGTTTTTAATTTATTTATGTTTTTTATTCTTAGGTTTATTTTATTTTTTAGTTTATTTTAAGTTTTTATTTATTTGATTTTTATTTTTTATTTTATTTTATTTTTGGTTTTATGTTTAGGTTTAGGTTTAGTTTACATTTTAGTTTAGGGTTTAGGTTTTGGTTTATGGTTTAGGGATTAGGGTTTCTTATTTTAGGGTTTAGAGTTTCAGGGTTTATGGTTTAGGTTTTAGGGTTTAGGGTTTAGGGTTTAGGTTCTTTGGGTTTATGCTTTTTGGGTTTAGGGATTAAGGTTTTTTATGATTTAGGGTTTAGGGTTTATGATTTAGGGTTTAAGTTATTTTTTTTAAAATTAAGTAAACCGGTAGGTTTAGGTTTATTTAGTACATTTAGTTTATTTTTTATTTATTTTAATTTACTTTGTTATTATTTTATTTAGGTTTATTTTTTTATTTAGTTTAGTTTATATTTTAAGTTTGTTTATTTTAGTTTACATTTTTTATTTTAGTTTATTTTTTTGTTGAGTTTTATTTTTATTTTATTCTTAAGGTTTAAGTTTTAATTTTTCTTTTTAGGTTTAGCTTTTAGTTTTATTTTATTTTTTTATGTTTAGGTTTTAGGTTTTTATTTTAAGTTTGTTTTTAAGTTTTACCTTTTCGTTTAGGTTTAGGTTTATTTTTAGGTTATTTTATTTATTTAGTTTATGTTTAGGTTTAGGCTTAGTTTATTTTAGGTTTAGGTTTAGGTTTAGGTTTTATTTATTTTAGTTTAGTTTATTTTACTTTAGTTTTAGGTTTATTTTATTTTTATTTTAGGTTTAGGTTTTTTCTTAGTTTAGGGTTTAGGTTTTATATTTTATTTATTTTTAGGTTTCATTTTAGTTTTACTTTTTAGGTTTAGGTTTTTATGTAGTTTTTATTTTATTTTATTTTAGGTTTATTTTATTTTTATTTTACATTTAGTTTTTATTTTATTTAGGTTTTTATTCTTAGGTTTATTTTATTTTTTAGTTTATTTTAAGTTTTTATTTATTTTATTTTAGTTTATTATTATTATTTTATTTATTTTATTTTTTAGGTTTAGGTTTAGGTTTTAGTTTTATTTTTATTTTATTTTATTATTTATTTAGGTTTAGGTTTTAGGTTTTTTAGGATATAGGGTTTAGGTTTAGGGTTTAGGGTTAGCTTAGGGTTTAGAGTTTTTTTAGGGTTTAGGGTTTAAGGTTTAGGGTTTAGTTTAGGTTAAAATTTAGGGTTTTAAGGTTTAGAGTTTAGGTTTAGGGTTAACAGGTTTAGTGTTTAGTTTAGGTTTATGGTTTAAATTTAGGTTTATAGTTTTAGTTTAGGTTGAGGTTAGTTTAGTTTAGGGTTTAGGGTTAGGGTTAGTTTAGGGTTTATGTTTATAGTTTAGGGTTTAGGGTTTAGGTTTAGTTTAGTTTAGGGTTTTGTTTAGTTTATTTAGGTTTAAGGTTTAGCTTTTTTTTAGTTTTAGGGTTTAGGGTTTAGGGTTTTATTTTTTAGGTTTAGGTTGTAGTTTAGGTTTAGAGTTTAGGTTTATTTTTTAGTTATGGTTTAGGTTAGTTTAGGTTTAGGGTTTAGGTGAGCCTAGTGGGATCTATAAAACCAAGTCATACTCTAAGCAAAATTTTAGAAATGGAAGATTGGGATCCAAAAGTTATTACATGGTTGAAATGAAATTATTGTTAAAAAATACTTGTCTTTATCATACAAAGATCAATTGTTTAGAGTTTAACTCACTAAGAAAAAACCAAAATTTTAATTACATGAACAAATTTGAAGTATTATTTTATTTATCTTTAAAATTAGGAATGATTAAATAATGTTGTTTAGGTTTAGATTGACTTGAGCCTAAACTTAAAGAGACACTATATAAAATTAATTTGCATGTGGCTTTTCAACAAACTTTAGATTGCAAATAACATCAAAACTTTAAAGAATGTCATCAAATGTAGGAATTATTCTTTCCACCATTAAATCAAATTCAAATGAATACATTTAAATTAAGTAACACTTCTACCAATAAAAGAAAATAGAAAAGATGATAGATATTATGTTGGGATGCAAAATCTCTCTTAAATCATATTTTAGATGTTAAATTTAGTGTCTAAATCTCTCACAACACTATATTTTGAAGCATTGCCTTAGGGTTTTACTTGAGCTTTCTTGCTTTTATGTTGAAACAAATTATTTATTACATTATGTTGCGCATTGAGTCTCAAAGTAAGAGAGCTATAGTTTTGAAATCCTTAGATATTGAGTTTGGATTATTATTGTTAAGCTCTACTTATCAAGATTTTGTTATCACTATTATAAAATTTCATTCAATACTGCATCAAGTCTCTCTAATTGCCAAGATCTTAGCAGTCTCAAAGCATTGAAATCCTACTAGAGAGCTTTTAAAGATTTATCCTCGACATATATCTAATTGAAAGCTGATTGAGAAGATAATATTGATTAGATAGTTTGATCGGATCATATCTCTATGAAAGTATTGCTCATAGATGGACACTTAAGTGTCTAAACTTAAGTAGATTTTTCTTCATTTGTCCATGAATAGGAAGCTACCTTTTATCATGAAACTTGAGGTGAACTACTATGGCATATAAAGCTCATTTATTTATATTAGAAAAGTAATCATTTGTAGTCAAATCTCTTTTATTTAGATTAGATTTAGGTTTTAGTTTAGTTTAGAGTTTATGGTTTAGGTTTAGGTTTAGGGTTTAGGGTTTAGAGTTTAGGGTTTTGGGTTTAGGGTTTAGTTTAGGTTTAGGTTTTAGGGTTTAGGGTAGGTTTAGGGTTTTAGGGTTTAGGGTTTAGGTTTAAGGTTTAGGGTTTAGGGTTTAGGTTTAGGGTTTTAGGGTTTAAGATTTAGGGTTTATGGTTGTAGGTTTAGGGTTTAGGGTTTAGGGCTTAAGGTTAGTTTTAGGGTTTAGGTTTTATGGTTACGGTTTTTTTATTTTTTATTTATTTTTTTATTTTTAAAAAACTAAATAAATAAGTAGTTTTAGGTTTATTTATTTTATTTTATTTTATTTTTTATTTTTATTTTGGTTTATTTATTTATTTAGTTTAGTTTATTTATTTTAAGTTTATTTATTTTAGTTTAGGTTTTATTTTAGTTTATTTTTAGGTTTAGGTTTAGGTTTAGTTTATTTTTTAGTTTAGTTTTATTTTTATTTTATTTTTAGGTTTAGGTTTTATTTTTTATTTTTTTTAGGCTTAAGTTTAGGTTTTATTTTATTTTTTAGGTATTTATTTTAAGTTTATTTTTAGGTCTTTTTTTAGTTTAGGTTTAGGTTTATTTTTTTACTTATTTTATTTTATTTAGTTTAGGTTTAGGTTTGTTTAGTTTATTTTAGGTTTAGGTTTAGGTTTTATTTATTTTAGTTTAGTTTATTTTAATGTAGGTTTAGTTTTTTTTTATTTTAGGTTTAGTTTTTTTTAGTTTAGGTTTAGGTTTAATTTTTTTTTATTTTTTAGGTTTATTTTAGGTTATTTTTATTTAGTTTATAGGTTTATTTTATTTTATTTTAGGTTTAGTTTTTATTTTATTTAGGTTTTTTTTATTTTATAGTTTAGTTTAGGTTTTATTTCTTTTATTTTAGTATGTTTTATTTTATATTTTATTTTTTTAGGTTTATAGTTTATGTTTTAGTTTATGTTTTTATTTTATTTTGGTTTAGGTTTTTTATTTATTTTATTTTTAGGTTTTATTTAGTTTAGGTTTTGGTTTTTAACTTTTTAGGGTTTAGGGTTAGTTTAGTGTTTAGGGTTTATGGTTTGGGGTTTAGAGTTTAGGGTTTTTTATGGTTTAGGTTTGGGTTTAGGGTTTAGGTTTTAGGATTTAGGGTTTAAGTTTAGGGTTTATGGTTTTGGTTTAGGGTTCATGGTTTTAGGGTTTTAGGGTTAGGTTTAAGGTTAGGTTTTAGGTTTAGGGTTTAGGTTTTAGTTTTAGGGTTTTGGTTTTAAAGAGAATAAATTCATATTCAACATTTCTTTTTTTATTTCATCAACTAAGTAACACACCAAGTTTTCTAAGACACAAGTGACGACATGGATAAAAATAAGCACGCAAATAGTAAATAAAAAACTTTAGATAACTAGAATCATCTCTACTGTAAAGACATAGTTCCATAATCACCATATCAGATCAGTCATTCTTGATTTTGTTCCCATGAATCCACGGCTCTCGGTAGTAGGATCCACCATCATATCCCTGATCTCTCCTCGCCACCATGGTTGTAACCTCCCTGCCTCCTCTGCCTCCATAACCACCACCCTCCATATCCACAAGCACTTCATCCCCACCACCACTTTGATAATCACCTCCTCACCTTCCTCCATTTTGATATAGGCAGGTTGATGGTGATGTTCCTTCAAGGTTTTCATTCTTAGGGTTTAGTTTAGGTTTTAGGTTTATTAGATTTTGGTTTAGGTTTATTTTTAATTTATTTAGTTACTTTAGGTTTAAGTTTAGGGTTTGGGGTTTAGGGTTTGAGTTTAGGGTTTACGGTTTAATGTTTTAGGGTTTATGCTTTTAGGGTTTAGGGCTTAGGGTTAGGGTTTTGGGTTTAGGGTTTTTTAGGGTTTAGGCTTTAGGGTTTAGGTTTAGGGTTTAATTTAGGGTTTAGGTTTTTTTACAATTATGTAAAACTAGGTTTATGTTTATTTAGTTTATTTAATTTATTTTTTATTTTATTTAGGTTTATTTTTTTTAAGTTAATTTATTTATTTTAGTTTAGGTTTTGTATTTTAGTTTATTTTTCAAGTTAGGTTTAGGTTTAGGTTTATTTTTTTTTAGTTAGTTTTATTTTTATTTTATTTTTTTAGGTTTAGGTTTTTATTTTTATTTTTAGGTTTAGGTTTAGGTTTTATTTTAATTTTATTAGGTTTAGGTTTTAGGTTTTTATTTTAGGTTTATTTTAGGTTTTATTTTTTTTAGTTTAGGTTTATTTTGGTTTATTTTCTTATATTTAGTTTAGGTTTAGGTTTAGGTTTAGTTTATTTTAGGTTTTATTTATTTTAGTCTAGTTTATTTTAGTTTTTTTATTATTTTAGTTTAAGTTTATTTTTATTTTTTATTTTAGGTTTAGGTTTTTTAGTTTTGTTAGGTTTATTATTTATTTATTTTTAGTTTATTTTTTATTTAGTTTATATTTTATTTTATTTTAGGTTTATTTATTTTTATTTTAGGTTTAGTTTTATTTTATTTATGTTTGTTATTTTTTTTTAGTTTACTTTTAGGTTTTATTTATTTATTTTAGTTTAGTTTATTATTTATTTTATTTTATTTATAAGTTTAGGTTTAGGTTTAGGTTTAGGTTTTATTATATTTTATTTTATTATTTTATTTTTTTAGGTTTTTTTTTTATTTATGTCATTTTAAGTTTATTTAGTTTAGGTTTAGGTTTTTTAGCTTCTTAGGGTTTAATTTAGGTTAATTTTTGGTTTATGGTTGAGGTTTAGGTTTAGGGTTTAGGGTTTAGGTTTTGGGGTTTTGGTTTAGGTTTTAGGTTTTGGGGTTTAGGGATTAGGGTTTGTTTTAGCTTTAGGGTTTTTTAGTTTATTTAGGATTTTTTTTAATAGAGAACAAATTATTCAACATTTTTCTTTTGATTTCATCAACAAGTAACACACCAAGTTTTAAGACACAAGCGATGACATAGATAAAATAAGCACACATAGAACAAATCAAAACTAGATAACTAGAATTGTCTAGTGTAAAGACATAGTTCCATAAGCAATAGGTATGCATTCTTTAGTTTCTCAGTTCTATTAGAACTTGGCTTAGTAGTGTGAGATCCACCATCATATCCCGATCTCTCTCTTACATCACCATGGTAACCTCTGCACTCCTCCCATAACCACCACTTTGACCACCTCCATATGGGCCTCATCCCCATAACCATAGATAATAGCCACGCCTTGCCTCCTCTAGATCTAGAACCTGTTGGTGATGTTCTTGCCATCAAGGTTTTGCTCATTCATAGGGTTTAAGTATTGGTTTAGATTTACTAGGTTTTAGGGCTTAGGTTTATTTTAAATTTAATTACTTTAGTTTAGGTTTAGGGTTTTTAGGTTTAGTTTGTTAGGGTTTAGGGTTTAGGGTTTAGGTTTAGATGGTTTAGGTTTAGTTTGGTTTAGGTTTATTTTTAGGTTTAGGGTTTAGGTTTAGGTTTAGGTTAGTTTATGATTTATGGTTTAGGTTTAGTTAGGTTTATGCTTTTAGGGTTTAGGTTTAGGTTTAGGGTTTATTTATTTAGTTTAGGTTTTAGGGTTTAGATTTAGTTTAGGTTTAGGTTTAGTTTAGTTTTGGTTTAGGGTTTTATTTAGGTTTAGATTTGGTTGTTTTATTTTATTTATTTTATTTTTATTTATTTTATTTATTTTATTTATTTTATTTATTTTATTTTATATTTGATCATTTTTTAATAAATTTTTTGGGGATCCAATAATTCTACAAATAATGCATTGGACATCTTGGCATAAATGTTGTGGTCTTTTTTAGTGAAGGTGCTTTGGTTGCAAACCTATTTTTATCACCTTTCTCTCATAGCTGGTGGAATTTTAGAATGATAGCCTTTTAATTTATGATGGTACGCCAAGGTAAACAAACTCTTATATGTGCTTATAAAGATGGTTACTCTAGTTTGGAAAAGGCTTTGCTCCCTAAATGGGTTGTTATCCTTAATATCTTATTCATTAATTTTCTTCTTTCTTTTTGGCAAGACAATTGGATTGGGCTCTATTGACATTTTATCTACCCACTCTACTCTGCTATCAAAGTAAACTCTTTTTTGGCTTAATAACAATTGGAATGAAACTTTAAGTTATATCCCTTTCCCTTTAACAAGTTTAGAAAAATCCCTTTTTTTCTAACAAACGATCAAATTCTTTTAAGCTTTCTTATAATGGTGATTTTGTGAAAAAGGTTTGGAATTTTATTAGAGATAATACAACCTCTAATGTCTTTAAAACTTTGGAACAATATCATTCCATTTCTATTGATTTTAGCTTGGAGGATTTTGAATAACTTTATTCACATGGACTTTATTTGCTGGATTAAAGGGTTTATTTACCATCTAAGTGGTATTGTTGCTTTCATATTGAAAATGTAAATCATATTTTTGTCAATGGTGCTATTTCTTCTAAATTATGGTTGGTATGATGATTTATTTTATACCAACTATTTTCATGGTACTCTTTCTTTATATCAACTTCTTGAAGTTTGTTCCAAAAAAAATGTGAAAGGTCATATCAAAGTTTTAATTGCTATTACCCTTATGGTTCATCGGATGGATAGAAATGGTAAATATATGGTACTCTATGAACCATAAAGGATCTTGGCTAGAACTAAAGAAGAATTCATGCTTTATTTAATTAATCTATTAGTAACATTCATTTTAGAGGTTATAAATTTTGGCTAAAAAATTGGTATCATTATGATTTTGACCCATAAAGGTGTTAGGATTATCCATTGGATCAAACCTAAAAGAATTAAGTGAATCTTGATGGTTCTATGGCTTCCAATAAATATGGTTGGTGGTATCCTTGGGATTATAAAATGCTATCATTGGTTTGCTATCCTCTGGCTTTATTTTGTTATTTTTTGAGCTTATGGTAATTAATAAAGCTATTAAAATTTGTTTGAATAGAGGTTTCCTCAACATGATTGAAGTTGATGCTCTCTTGCTTCTTGACATGCATAATTTAATAGAAATGGGAATGTTGAGTTATTTTATCTTCTTAATCATACAAAAATCTTCTTTCTCAAGTATGTTTTAAAATTTTCCATATCTGAAGGTAATGCTTGTGTTGATTTCTTGGCTAATTTAGGTGACAACTTAATTTTACTTTGACAACCAAACTTTGACTAAACTATTAAGACAGTTAATCTTGATATCTAATTGCCTTATCTAAAATATAATTTATTGGATTGGTTTTTTTTTTCTGTTGGTTTTTTTATGATCCTTTGCTTTTTGTTACCCTTTTTTAAACCCTCTTTGGGTTAGGTTATATGCTTATTTTCACTCTTTGCTTTGAGTGATTTTTGTTTTTTGACCTCTTACTTTTAGGTTGGCGACATTTTATCGGTGGTTATTATGATTCTGGGTGGTTTTGGTTTTGACTACTTTTGTACTACTTTACCATAATTTTCATTACTATTTTTGTAACCTCCTTTTTGGGATGTGGCTTTATAGGTTTTCCTCTTGTATGGGTTTTGCCTCAAGGTTGAACTTACGATTTGGATCTATGTGGTGGTTATTTGGCTTTGTTGGTTTGGATAGGTTGATTAGTGTTAGATGGTTATGTTTGGTTTATTTTGACTATTTGGCTATTTTTTTCCTTTTATGTTGGTGACATACATGGGGGCTGTTGGTGATTTATTATTGGGTTGATTATGGCTTGGTGGAAACTTTGGGGTGGTTGTTATTTTTTTGTTTGTTGACTGGGGCTTAGTGTTCTATTTTGTTGATTTTTTTTTTGCTCTTTTGGTTATGGTTTTAACCACCTCCTATTTTGGCCTTTCTTGCTTTGACTTTGGGTTTGGTTATTATTCTGGGTTGGCTGGTTATTGGCATTTTGGTGGCTATTCTTTTCTTGGATGTCTTGGGTGATTTGGCTTGATGTTGCTATTGGTTTACATTGACTTGGGTTTTCTATTATGGTGGTTGGCTAAGAACTAGCTAGATTGGTTGGTTGTCTCTGTTTGGTGGTTTTTTGGCCATTTTTCTTTTCCTTCTTAGGGTCATTCCGTTATTGGTTACTAATGATGGGCTATTCTTTGGTGGCTACCTTATGGATGTTTTACTTAGATGCTTTGGTTGGAGGACTTTTAGTTAGCTTTGGAATTTTGGTTCGTTTCTTTTATCTTTGTTTGATTTTTTTTCTTCTTGGCTAATTTTTTAGAGCCTTTTGGTGTGCTGACTGATCCTTTGTTGATCCTTTTGAATTGGGAATTTTGGTTTTTGGTGATTGGTGGTTGTTTTTGGCCAGTGTCCTTTGGATGTTGGCTTGTAGGTATGTTGGTGTTTTGGTAGTGCACTTGGTTTCATTAGCTTTCCCAATGATCTTCGTAAAGGTTGCTAGCTTTATGTGATTGCTATTGTGGGTTTTGTTTATGGTTGGTTGTGTATCAAATCCTATGATGGCTTTGATGTTACTCACCTCCTCTCTCTAGTTGGTAGCTTTATATATGATTGTAACCCTTCTTTATGAAGTTTGGATGCTCATATGTACCTTGAGATGATCTTAACTCAGTCTTCTCTTTCTTTCCCTATCTTAATCCTTATCTTTTTTTAGCTGACTTTTTTCCTTGGTAGTATTTTTTTTTTCTTGGAACTTCTAGGACTAGTCATTTCTCAGTCATCCCTAGTGTTGTTGTTGTGGATCTTGCTTATCTTGCTTTCTCAAAGGAATCATGAAAAACTTAACCTTCTTCTATTTTCATGTTTTATTTTAGTTTTACTCTGTCCTTTCACTCTTATGCTTTTAGATGTTGTTTTTGCTCTTTTGTTTTCTTTTCTTCTAAATATACTAGAAATTAGCTCTTAAACTAAAATAAAACTACTTTTACTCATACTAAATAAACCTAAAAATAAAATAAAATAAAAAAAAATAACCTCATAAATAAACCCTAAATAATAAAACCCTAAACCTATAAAATAAACTAAAAAATAAACCTAAATAAAATAAATAAATAAATAAAAATCTAAAACTATAAATAAAAAATAAAATAAATAAATAAAACCTAAAATAAATATGATAATAAAACTAAACTAAATAACTAATAAATAAATAAAATAAAACTAAAAAATAAAAAAATAAAATAACTAAAAAACTAAATAAACTAATAATTAAAATAAATAACCTAAATAAAAAAATAAAAAACTAAAATAAAAACTAAAAAAAATTAACCTAAAATAAAACCTAAAATAAATAAAAATAAAATAAACCCAAACTAAAAAACAAACCTAAAATAAAAAAATAACAAACCAAATAAAATAAACTAAACTAAAATATAAAACCTAAACTAAACCTAAAAAAAAACTAAACCCTAAACCTAAAACTAAACTAATAAATAAAATAAAATAAATAAAATTAACCTAAACTAAATAAAAAAAATAAAACTTAAAATAACTAAAATAAAAAACCTAAAACTAAACCAAAAATAAAATAATAAACTAAACTAAAATAAAAAATAAAACTAGCTAAAAAAAATAAAAATAAAATAAACTAAAAAGTAAAAACTACTAAAAATAAACTAAAATAAAAACTTAAAATAAATAAAGCTAAAATAATAAATAAAATAAAATAAATAAAATAAAAAAATAAAATAAATAAAAATAAAATAAATAAAATAAATATAAAAAAAATAAAATAAAAAAAAAAATAAAACCTAAACAACTAAAAAAACTAAATAAATAAACCTAAAACCAAAACCTAAACTAAACAAACCCAAAAAATACTAAAAATAAACCTAAACCCTAAAAACCAAAACCTAAAATAAAACTAAATAAAATAAAATAAAATAAAAAACTAAACTAAATAAAATAAAATAAAACCTAAACTAAAACCTAAACTAAAACTACCTAAACTTAAAATAAAATAAAAAAATAAAACTAAATAAAATAAAATAAATAAACCTAAACTAAACTAAAAAATAAAATAAACTAAAACTAAATAATAAAATAAAAATAAAATAAAATAAAATACTTAAAATAATAAAATAAAACTTAATAAAATCTAAAAAATAAAAATAAAATAGATAAAACAAAAAAAACCTAAACTTAAAATAAAAACAAAATAAAACCTGAGCTAAAAAAATAAAAGATAAACTAAACTAAAATAAATAAACCTAACTAAAACTAAAAATAAAACTAAACCTAAAATAATAAAATAAAATAAAATAAAAATACCTAAACTAAATAAAAATAAAACCAAAATAAAAAAAAAAAAACCTAAAAAAAAATAAAATAAAACCTAAACTTAAACTTAAACTTAAAAATAAAATAAAACCTAAACTAATAAAATAAAATAAAAATAAAACTAAACAAAAAAATTAAACATAAACCTAAACCTAGCTAAAATAAACTAAAATGAAAAAACTTAAAATAATGATAAATAAAAATAAAAATAAAAATAAAAAAATAAATAAACTAAAATAAAATAAAATAAATAAATAAAACATAAACCTATTTGCTTTTTTTTAAAAATGCCCTAAAATATAAAAACTTAAAATAATCCCTAAACCCTACCACTAAACCTAAACCATGACCCTAAATAACTACCTACCTAAAACCCTACCTACAAACCCTAAACCTAACCTAAACCCAACCAAACCTAAACCCTAATATACCTAAACCCACAAACCCTAAACCCTAAACTATAAATCTAAACACTAAACTAAACCACAAACCCCAAACCCAAACCTAACCCAAAACCACAAATCCTAAACCCTAAACCTAAACTTATTTTCATATTTTGGTCTAGTTGGGTTATGTTTTTGACCTCTTGCTTTTGGGTTGGCTGATGGTTTATACGGTGGTTCCATCCTTCCCTGGGTTGGCTTGGTTTTTTTTGGTGTGGGTTCTCTTCTCTGCCTTGTTACTCACGGTTATTAGTGGATGAGATGGTTTCTGTTATGGCTTTATTCTATTTTACCTTGGTTGGTTTGTTGGCTCTCCTCTTGAACTTGAATTACTTTTTGTTGGTTTTCATGGTTGTATGGGTGGCCTTTCTAGTGGGAGCTGTTGGTTGTTACCTTTCTAGGCCTTCTTTTGGAGAATTTTCTAGCTACTTTTTTTGGGGTTGCCTCCCAGTTCCTTGTTGTTTATTGCTAGATACTTCTTTTGCCTTTGTTTTATGTTTGGATATTCTCCCGGGATTAGCCTCTACTGGGTGCATTATTTGTAGCACATTTTGTATTATTATTATTATGCTTCCTATCGGTTTAGTATTTGTTCTTGGGAAGTTTGGTTTTAGGATGGTCTACTGCTTATTATTTCCTTTCTATGGTGGCTATGCTTTTTTGTACCTTTGTTGTGTGGTGCTTTATTGGTTTTCTACTTTTCCTTGGCTGTTGGGGATGCTTCCTTTGTTGGTTACTTATGATGGGTTGTTCTCTGGTGGTTGCCTTATTTTTTTACTTAGGTTTGGTTGGAGGACTTTTAGTTGTCCTTGGAATCTTGGTTGGTTGATTTTTTTCCTTGTTGGTCTTTTCCTTCTTCTTGGACAATTTGCTAGAGCCTTTTCCTTATTAGTTGATTTTAATAAAAGCGACCTCTCTCTCATCTTCCTTCATGTAAGAGTCAAAGCCATCCCATCTCATTCCATCTTCACTCTGTGGCGCGAGAGCATCTCATCCTCTTGTCGATTCGGTTCTTCCTCCCCTCCGATCAAATTGAAGGCTAGCCACACACCTCCCTTTCTTTTCCTTGTGCGAGCAGACCAAACTAGAGACTCATGCTCGACACTCTTATCCATAAGCAAGCTTCATCCCCGAGCCCACAAGTCGAGAGGCACTATAACCTAGGAGAAGAATCATCGCTCCAACTCAATGCATAATCCAGTACTCTTTAAACTCTTTTTGGTTGCAGGCATTCTTCTCATCCTTCTCATTTTGGTTCCAGCGTCATACTTTCATCGAGCCTCTCTCCTCTTGCCCTCTTCTTCTACTAGATAGCCAACACTTGATCTTCTCCACATTTCCTTACAAAAATGCTGCTACAACTTTAATCTTGCTATATGTTGAATCTCCTTTCCTTCTTCTTTTGCATTCCACTACCTCCTATTCTCCATCCAGGTTTCCCTCCATTGGCCTACATTTGAACTACTCTTCTCTACATAACCCAAGTGCATGTAAGGAAGATAATTCCTCCAACTTGCTTCTAATTGTTATGTCCATGAGAATGACAAAGCTCTGGAAAGCAGTGATCGTGAGTGAGCTTATGGGATACTTGGTGAGGAGGCAAGCCTAGAAACATTTAGTGAAGCTCTCTCATGTCTCAGGAAAGCTGTTCAAATTGACCAATTCATCGAACACTATCTTCAATCAGTGAGGAGGTGTTTAAAGCAAAACATATGAGCAAAGAGAAGGAATGCTAGCTGAAGTATTGATCCAACCCAATTCTTCTAAATGATGCCACCTCTTGGTCAAAATCCACCAGACATTAGCTCCGATGAGGAATAATTCTTAAATGCTTAGAAAGTCTTAGAGATCTTATGTTTGATGTGTTGAATGAGCATCATTAGGATCCAACCTTTAGAACCCATGCACTTTACTTTTAATCCTTTTGGTGAGAGTTTAGAGACAAAAGCAAAACTATTTATTTTATGTGTTTGAAATGAATAGTTTTGATTAGGTCAAATGGCATAGTAATTTGATTCCACCTATCAAGCCATGATTAACTCATGGGTCATTTGATTTTTTATCGAATGATCATGATTAATCCACCTTATTTTATTTATTATTTACTTCAATCAGATCTAAAAAGAGGAGTTAATCAATCTTTAGAATTCCAAACAAAATGAAAAAAAGAAATAATATGTGATCAAATAAAACAAAAAAAAGTGCAAAATAAATTATCATAAAATTTAAGTAAAACATAATATTAGAAGAGAAAACAAAATTAAATAAACTAATAGTATTATAAATATTATAATCAAATATAAAAAGTTGTTTGAACATAATTTATTAAAGTCAATTATAAAATCAATTTAATATTTAATTGTTATATGTTAATTCAAAAATAAAAAAGAAAATTTTGTTATGTGACATATTAATTATAATTAACTTATTACAATTGGCTATGCTTTATTTGATTAATTATTCATATAAAATTTTGGAGGAATTCATACTAATTCAAATCATTTATATATATATATATAAACTTACATCCCTTAGAACATAGACAATTGAAGTCAAAAGAAAAATATGAGAAAACTTGTATAATTCATATTCTAAATATCATAATCAAATCAAATAAACATAAAATTAAATATAAACTCTAAAGTTATTAAATCACATCCAATTACTCCAAATTCCAATCAATATCAAAATAAGTTAAACAAAATAAAATCCAAATAACAAACCTATTGAACTAAGATAAGAGAATAATCATTAAGCTAAAGAGATAATCATTTATATAAACTAGATGGCTAAATTTAATAAGTTAAACCCTTAATTGGAATTCAAATAAAAGAACACATTAAACTTCAAATAAATTATAAGTAAATTAAAATACATTCTCCAATCCAAATCAAACTCAAATAAAATAATAAAAATCAATGAATTTAAACAAACATCGAAATGACAAAAATCATATGAAATTAAAACAAAAAAAAAAGCATTAGATATTAAAGATATTGAATTATCAAAATTTAATTAAATCAAAACATCAAATCCAAAATTAATCAATTATAATATATGAAATTAAACAAAGCTAAACTTCATTAGATATTAAGGATATTTAATTATCAAAATTTAATTAAATCAAAATATCTAATCCAAAAGTAATCAATCAAAATACCTAAGATTAAGTAAACTCAAATTTTAAAAATCTAAATTAAATCAAATAAACATTAATCAAATCAAATCAATCACATAAATTCAAATGGGCTAATTAAGATAGTTAAAGACCTTAGTTAGACTCTTTATGAGTTAGGATGTAGAATATGGTGAGTTCCATCCAAAAATGGAATTCATTCAACTCTTCATTCTTGAAAACTAAATATCACTTTAACCAAATAAAAGTGAAATAAAAATGGAAAATAAATCATTAAATCATTTAAATTGAAACCACCCAAAGGAAAAAAAATTAAACAAATTCAAACTCCAAATTGAAACTTAAACTAAAGAAGCCTAGTAAAGTCTTGTCTCACACAAGCCCTTTTTCACACACTAGAATACTAGGTCACCTAAAAGAATTAGGTTAGTCGATGTGTTGATTGTATGGTTGATGTTGCATTTTATTTTGTGATGTAATTTTTTTATATTGGATGTTAGGAATGTGGATCATAGGCTGGATGTTAGGCCGTTATTAGTCAAACATTATTTTTTGCAAGGGATTATGCTTAAGGGGCTACTTAAAAATAAATTTAAATGCTCTCTCTATGGGTTTCTTAAGCCCCTAAGCATAATCCAAGTTAGGACAGGTGGGCTTGATTACCCATGTGCAGGTTGCTAAGTCCAAATTATAAATATAACTACTTGAGTTGTATGTGTGTTTAGCTAACACTTGTTTTGCAGGTGTAGTTAGATTTACTTTTTCTATTTATAATGTAATTTTGCATCAGGAATTGGGATTAGTGCTATGGGGGTTTAGGATGATAATTGGCTAGAAGGCTCGGTCTTCGGGTGCCATGTGATGCCTTAAAGCCTACCACATCAATGGAAGCAAAGATATGATGAAATGAAGGAGATATGAATAATGAAGACTTGAAGACCCCCATAGCATTTATTATTTGTAACTATAATTATTCTTTATATACTTGTATAATGGTAGAGCTCTACCCATTTTCTCTTTTCTGGGTGTAATGGAGGAACCCAACCCACCATCCTTTTATTCTTTTATGGTAGTTTATAAAATTGTTTGATGTTGTGCTTAGATTATGCATTAGAAACAACATGATTTTCTAAGTTTCTTATATGTTTGATGCTTTAATGTGTGGCCTTGATGCGAAGGCTCTTAGGATAAAATTAATTTCTCTACCCCAGTTAATAACTCATAATTAAAATTTAAAGTAACTCATAACCTCACCATAATGCCTTGGTTTTAAATAAGATAATTAAAAGATTTAGAAACCCTTAGCTGAATGGTTGAATTTTTCACAACATGCATTCATATTCTTTCCCTCTTGAACATGAAGGATCTCCATCCTTGAATGATAAGGGAATGCTTGACCTGTGAGGGAATCTCTTATGGTGGAGAACACCTTCTTCTAGCTAATTTGGCCCATAACCTATTTTCATCATGCATATAGGCATCAAAATCCTAAAACCTTTGTCAAAATGAAGTGTCAAAATTAAAATAAAATTTGAAGAGATTTTGCATTTGAAGATTAAGTCATTACTCATACCACTCATGTGCTTGTCTCTTAGTGTGTGGATTTAAGGACTCTAGTCTCTTTCTACATAATAACTACCCTAGCTATTTTGCAACTCATAAGACTTGCCTACATGAATCTAAAGCATATGAGGAGTTAGCTAGCTACCACTCTAGCCAGTTATAAGCCCAGCAGTTGGGTGGTTTATCCTCTCTTGTGGAGTTAAACCATATACCCATCTTCACTTATACTTAGGTCATGCTTTGGCTTATGCTAAAGCTCCCTAGATTTAGGATCTAAGGTAGTTGTTTCCTTTAGGCTATTAGCATAAATTCTCACCTCTTAGGCATTTCCACAATCTTGTGTTATTGGATTATAAGTGCTAGCTTTCTAATAAAATGTTACCTTCAATAAAATAAATCTCTTCAACTTCAAACATATAAATCCCAACCATAGGATAGATTGAAATGCTCGAGGATTTACTAGTATCATGAGAATTTTCTATCCATTCTCTTTGGCTTCAATAATAAGTTTTCTCCATGAACAATCCCATTTTATTTTCCAATACAAATAATCCTTTGATAGTATAGCCTTGAAATCTTTGGAGACCTTAATTTCTACTTTAATCAAGAATATTCATAAGGAATTCCCATTCCTTATGATGTAATTAACTATGGAGGCTTGCCTCCATAGGGAACTTAAGGAACCTACTTTAATATAAACCCTACTTTACTTTTCCATGTAAAGTAGAGGAAAGATCTCTGGCACATTCGAAGACCCATCATGCCTTAGGAGTCCTTATTAGGTGATTAGGTCCATTATAGGGTGATGATTTCTATCTTTTAAGATAGTGCATCATACCTTAATGTTGTACCTGATCACTCAATAAATACCCCCTAAGATCTATGTGGTGTCCCGCCTCTAAAAATAAACACCACAAATTTTTCTAGCAACTCCATTAGGGAGGATTCCTCTCTCCATCTCTAGTAGACGTTATTGTCTTCAAGCATCAATAGTGGACTTATATTTTATATAAGCTGAAATAATATCTTTCTTTCTATTGACACTTAGCTTATTTCATCTTTAAGCAAAGCTAGCCAACATCCTTTAGGTTTTAGGACCTCACTCCATGTAGGTCTTAAAATACCTATTGGGTCCCCCAATAGGTAAAAGTAAACTAACTAAATAAAGGAGATGACAAAATAAAAATTTTTGAACCTCTTTACCACTAGCTTGGTGAGGTAAGGTTTATCCCACATTTAAGAAAACTCAAACTAAAACCAATATTATCTTTTACAAAATATTTTCAAAAGCACTTTTCATAAATAGAATAATTTTTAAATTCACTCCACATGAAGTTTGCAAAAATATAACATTTTTCAAATCTCTTTAAAATAAAAGACAATCAAACCTCATTTAACATACCTATGTTTGTTAAATGAGGGTCCTCTTTCAAAAATCAAAATCAAATTTACAATCAAAAAAATGCCTTTCAAAGATTTTCAAAAAGCATATTTCTTAAAATAAAATCAATTAACCAACTCCATTTAACATACCCAAATTTGTTAAATGGAGTTCCATTTTTAAAATCAAAACAAAAATCAAAATCAACATATAATTGAACCTCACTTAACATACCCAAATTTGTTAAGTAAGAGTTCCCCTCTTTTCAAAAGCAATATCACACACAAAGTCAAGATATATATTTTGAATCTCATTTGGCATACCCAAATTTGCCAAATGAGAGTTCTATTTTCAAAAGACACACAAATAATTGAACTCTATTTAGTATACCTAAGATTTCTAAGTCGAGTTCCCCTTTTTCAAAAACCAAAACAAATTGGATCCTACTTAGCATACCCACATTTACTACGTAGAGTGCCTTCTTTCAAAATTATAAAAAAATCAATGGACATTTGACTTCCATTTCACACACCCAAACTTGTCAAATGAGAATTCCTTGCTTTTTAAAAATCAAAACAAATTGGACTCTACTTAACATACCCACATTTGCTAAGTAGAGTTCTCTTTTCCAAATTGCAAACTAACTAAACACAATTGAATTCCATTTGACATACCCAAATTTGTCAAATGAGAATCCCCTTTTTATAAAATCAAACATCATAATGAAAATCAAATTGAACTCCATTTAACATACCACATTTTTTAAATAAGACTTCACCTCTTTCAAAATGAAACAAAATCCAAGTCATACTTACTTAACATACTACATTTTTAGGTAAGAATCCCACTTTTGAATTAAAATCAAATACATTTTTGGACCTTACCCAACATACCACATTTGTTATGTAAGAGCCCTAACTTCAAATTAAAGCTACAAACACACTTGAGCCCTACTTAACATAACAAATTTGTTAAGTAAGGGTTTTACTTTTTAAATCAAAACAAAACATCAAATATTTTGGATTTTACGTAACATACCACATTTGTTAGGTAAGAATCTCTCTTTCAAATATATTAAACACACCTGAGTCCTACTTAACATAGAAAATTTATTTAGTAAGGGTCTCATTTTTTCAAAATCAAATCAAAATACATCAAACACATTATGCTTCACTTAGCATACCTAAATTTGCTAAGTAAAGATCCCATTATCAAATCAAAAAAATCAAATACATGACAAAAAATCAAAGCAAACAACAAAGATATTTAAAAAATATCTTCAAACATGCACTTAGATCTCTCTTAGCATACAACTATTGCACACCAAAAGGCAACCTTTAGGTTTGATAGCCCTACCCTATGATAGGTGGACAACCCCTTTGTATTTGTAAATCTATAATAGGCCAAGGCCTCCATAGCTCCTTCTTAGTGGGTCCATCGCACACCGATAGTGTCCATAATAAACCAAATTCAAAACCAACCTTCCTGGTGCAGTCAAATTAAACATATCGAATAAACAAAACTTCACCCCAGCAAGGCGCAAATCAGATTAGTCTACCTAGTGGAGCCTAAATCAAAATCTAAATCTAACAAATTCAACTAGCCTTATGTCACTAGTGGATGTACCCTCAATTCAAAATTATTCTCCCCAGTGGAGCCATAAGAAATCCAATTAAAATCTGATCCCCAGTGATAGCCCAAACCTGCTACCCTAGTGGAAGGTTCACATTCTCAATCCCTACTGAATTTGAATCCATATCCCTAGCAAAAATGCGTCCATATCAATTAAAATAAAATAAATTAAAATTAATTCGATCGAGATCCAGAGTGGCCTATAGATTCTTATCCTCAGTGGAGACACAAAAACTAATCATATTCACAATCAAACTCAAATCCACATCCCCAATGGATAGCTTGAACCTGCTTCCCTAGTGGAAGGTTCATATACTTATTCCTCAGTGGATTTCTCCTTTTATGCCCTCAACATAAACCTCTCACATGTCATGCCCAATGCATGTGTAATAGCTTAGCTAATCTTCCTTCATGTCCTTAACATTAAATTCCAACCAAATCTACTATGCTCTCTAATGCCCTTGGCATAAGTTGGGTTGTATTGCACTAAGATCATGATTCTATCTACCTTTTAGACATAGGCATAAATCATTTTCATTAGTACTTGCAATCCTTTGGACGTTGTTGATCATCTCAGTTAATGCCAATACGTGTGGTGTACCTTGTTAGTTACACCACACCTATTGGGGGTCCTTTTGTTGACCTCACCTTTGGAGTGAGTTCTCAACCTCTTCTTATTAGACCTATGAGTCTTCTAAACACTAAGACTTCCTTAGTCATAAGACACTTCTAGCAATTAGGTGAACACTTAACCTAAGCCTAAATACTTAGAAGGTTAACCAAAGGATTAGGCTATGCCTTACGGATTAATGAGACTCACTTACTCTATAGCCTAAATCTGAACTATGTTTACCTTATCAAACCAAACCTCAAATTCAATTTAAATATTAAAGTCCAAATCAAATGATTGAATCCAAAATCAAAATCCTTTCTAAGCCCTATGATTTATCTTATGGAATTAGCCTTAGCCAAATCCAAATCAATCCAAATTCAATTGATTTTCCCAAAGATCAATTCAACCCTTCAATCAATTTATCAAATTGAAAGTCAAACTCAACTTCAAATCATGATCCAAACCAAAATCCAAATCAAATAAAATCCAAATCAAACCCTTCTTGGACTCTCTCATCCAAATCAAACCTAACTCAATTGATTTTCTCATAAATTAATCAATCCTTCAATCATCACTTCAAGCCATACCAAAATCTATAATCAAAAATCAAGCCAAAGTTAAACATAACCCTAACCCATTTGACCCAAAATATTCAAATAAGCTCCAAATCACCTAAGTCTAATTAAAAAATCAAATTAAATCAAAATTAAACTAAATTAAATTGAATCAAAAATGAAATCAATGCATAAACACAAAGCAAAAAAAAGAAATCAAGATGGGACATATAATAAAATAAGTCATTTCACTTAGAGTTGATCCACTTGAGCTCCACTAAGATAAAAGTCAACAACTCAAAATTTAATGAAATTGAGTCACTCCAAAGAGTCAAATTCATCAAATAAACATGTTTGAGTCTTAAACTAAACAAATCTAAATTTAAATCCAAATGGGTTGATTTGGCCACATAACCCAAGAACATCCATTTGGATTGTATTAAATCTAAATTCAAATTAAATTGAAAATTAATTCAAATCAAACTTCCAAAATCATTTTAAATTTTTAATTAGATAAAATTTAGCCAACCAATGTGTTTAATTTAATAAATTTAATCATTTAAATCAAATAAGTCCAATGTGGTCTATTAAGCCCAATTTTGGTCAAAATGGGCTGAAATCTAAATCTACATCAAATCAAGTGAGATCAATTACTCCAAATCATATTAAACACTTAATTAAGCATGAGTGTAACCCAAACACACCATAATTGAGCCAAATTGATCATTTGAATCAATTAAGCCCAATTGAAAAAAAATATAATTAGGAAGCTAATCAAACTATAAATATTAGAAAATCAATCATATAACAAAAAAAATTATCAACATTGTTAATGTATAATTAAAATAGAAATATAATTAAATTTGAACATCAAATATAAATTTGATTAAAATTAAATCAAAATAATTAACTACTAAATAAATAATAAATATACAATTTGAATAATCATTTTACTATATATTTTATAAACTTCAATTAAATTAAAACTATAATATCAAAATTATTAAAATTATGAAAATTTATAAATAAAAAGATAAGCCTAAAAAAACAATAACAAACAAATTTCATTAAACGTAACCAAGAGAAATTATAATATATATATATATATATAAAAATATATATATATATATATATATATATATATATATATATATATATATATATATATATATATATATATATATATATATATATATATATATATCAAGCATGTATGCTATCATTCTCATGCAACATTTATCCCATTAAAAAAAATAATAATAAATTTGGACATCACTCCTTTATTAAAGCTAGCAAAAGCGTCAAGTCTTTTTTTTATTTCATGTGAATCTCAAATAATTTTGTTTTTCCATTCAAACGAAAACCTACTCTTCGGCTTCAAAAAAATAAATAAAGGAAAATATCTTATCTTACCCACTCGGAGCATGCAAGCCATCTCTCTCTCTCTCTCTCTCTCTCTCTCTCTCCACATGAGCCTCCCATCCTTAACTAAGAAAAAATAATCATGTCGAGATTCCTTTCCATGCCTATCAAATACCATCTCCTCATTTTCATCCCCATGAATTGATGGAAACAAGAGAGAAAGTGGAGATCTTTCTCCCTTGCAGAGCCTCTCATGCTATTTTTTAAGAGAAGCCTGACATCTCTCACATCTTCCATCATGCAACCAAATTCAAAACCAACCTTCCAAGTGGAGTCAAAATAAATATATCAAACAAACCAAACTTCTCCCCAATGAGGCACAAATCAGATTAGTCTCCCTAGTGGAGCCTAAATCAAAATATAAATCTAACAAATTCAACTAGGCTTATGTCCCCAGTTGATGTACCCTCAATTCAAAATCATTCTCCCCAGTGGAGCCATAAGAAATTTGATCAAACTCTTATCCCCAGGGGATATCCTGAACCTGCTTCCCAAGTGGAAGATTCACATTCTCAATCCATAGAGGATTCAAATCCATATCCCTAGAGGATATGCCTCCATATCAATTAAAATAAAATAAATTAAAATTAATTCAATCTTGATCCCCAATGGGTTATAGATTCTAGTCTCCAGTGGAGACACACCAAAACTAATCATATTCACGATCAAACTCAAATTCATATTACTAGCAGATAGCTTGAACCTGCTTCTTTAGTGGAAGGTTCATATTCTCAATCCTTAGTGGATTTCTCCTTTTATTCCCTTAGCATAAACCTCTCACATGCAATGCCCAATGCATGTGTGATCATTTAGTGAATCTTCCTTCAAGTCCTTAACATGGAATTCCAACCAAATATACTTTGCTTGCTTGGCATGGTTGAGTTGTATGCACTAAGATCATGATTATATCTATCTTTTACTGGCATAGATCATTTTCATTAGTACTTGCAATCTTTGGATGTTGTTGCCACCAATATGTAGTGCCTTGTCGCCACCAAACCTATTGGGGGGTCCTTTGTTGACCTCACTTTTGGAGTGAGTTCTCATCCCTTCTTCTTAGACTTAAGAGACTTCTAAACACTAAGACTTCCTTAGTCATAAGACACTTCTAGCAATTAGACGAACACTTAACCTAAGCTTAAAGACTTAGATGGTTTACCATAGGATTAGGCTAAGCCTTAGGGATTAAAGAGACTCACTTACTCTAAAGCCTAAATCTGACCTATGTTCATCTTCTCAAACCAATTCAAATATCAAAATCCAAATTCAAATCCAAATCAACTGATTGAAGCCCATGATCGAATCCAAAATCAAAATCCTTCCTAAGCCTGATTTATCTTATGGACTTAGCCTTAACCAAATCCAAATCATCCAAATTCAATTGATTTTCTTAAAGATCAATTCAACCCTTCAATCAATGTATCAAACTCAAACTCAACTTCAAATCATGATCCAAACCTAAATCTAAATCAAATAAAATCCAAATCCAAGCCCTTAAGCAAATTTCTTGGACTTAGCCAAATCTCATCCAAATCAAACTCAATTGATTTTCTCATAAATTAATCAATCCAATCATCACTTCAAGCTATACCAAAATCTACAATCAAATCAATCAAGCCAAGGTCAAACCTAACTTAACCCATTTGACCTAAAATATTCAAATAAGCTCCAAATCACCTATCCAAATAAAATCAAATTAAATCAAAATTAAGCTAAATTAAATTGAATCAAAAACACGAAATCAATGCATAAACATGAACAAACTAAAAAAAATCAATATGGGACACAAAATAACAAATAGATCATTTGACCTAGAGTTGGCCCACGTGGGCTCCACTAAGACAAAAGTCAACAAACTAAAATTTGATCAAAAGTCACCCAAAGACTCAAAATCATTAAAATGAACATGTTTGAGTCTAAAACTAAACAAACCTAAATTTAATGAAGATCCAAATGGGTTGATTTGGCCACCTAACCCAAGTAGACCCAAATGGATGTATTAAATCTAAATTCAAATTAAATTGAAAATTAATTCAAATCAAACATCCAAAATCATTTTAAATTTTTTATTAGATAAAATTTTGCCAACCAATTGATTTAATTTAATAAATTTGGTCATTTAACTCAAATAAGTCCAATGTGGCCCATTAAGCCCAATTTTTGTCAAAATGGGCTTAAATCTAAATCTACATCAAATCAAGTGAGATCAATTACTCCAAATCATCTTAAATACTTAATTGAACATGAGTGTAACCCAAACACACCATAAATGAGCCAAATTGATCATTTGAATCAATAATTAACCTAAAACAAAAAATATAATTAGCAAGCAAATCAAACTATAATAATTAAAAAATCAATCATATAACAAAAAAAAGAAACAATCAACATTACCATTGTATAATAGAAATAGAAATATAATTAAATTTGAACATCAAAAAGAAATTTGATTAAAATTAAATCAAAATAATTAATTACTAAATAAATAATAAATATACAATTTGAATAATCATTAATTTTAGTATATATAATTTATAAACTTCAATTAAATTAAAACTATAATATCAAAATTATTAAAAATTGTGAAGATTTATAAATAAAAAAGAACAAGTCTAAAAAAACAATAACAAAAAAAAATTCCATCCTTAGTCATGTAAAGATAATAAAATATATATATATATATATAAATATATATATATATATATATATATATATATATATATATATATATATATATATATATATATATATAATTATTTATATATATTTATTTATTTATCAAGAATGTATATCATTCTCATGCCACATTTATCCCATTAAAAAATAAAATAATAATAAATTTGGACATCACTCTTTTATGCTAGCAAAAGCATCTGTTTTTTTTTATTTCATGAATCTCAAATAATTTTTTCTATTCAAATGAAAACCTCTTCTTTTAAAAAATAAAATAAAATAAAATATCTTATCTTACCCACTTGGAGCACACGAGCCATCTCTCTCTCTCTCTCATATATATATATATATATCCATACAAGCCTCCCATCCTAATAAAAAATAAATATCAATCATGAGACTCCTTTCCATGTTTTGTGGAATACCATCTCTCCTCCATTTTCATCCCCATGAACTGAGGAACATAAGAGAAAGTTTTTTCTCCCTTGCATAAAGAGCCACTCATCCTTGCCATTTTTTTAAGAGAAGCTTGACCTCTCTCACATCTTCCTTGCATGCGAGCCATCCTCAGATCTCATTTCATCTAATCTACACAGGATTGGAGTCCCTTTGTTCATCTTCACTCTCCATATTAGTCGCATAAAGCGCCTCATCCTCTTTCCGGTTGTACTTCCTCCTCCTCAATAAAATAGGCACACACCTCCCTCTTTTCCTTGTGAAGAAGACTGCAGAGACTCATGCGACACTCTTATCCATAGGAAAGCTTCATCCCTAAGCCCATAGGTTGAGAGGCACTATAACCTGGGAGAATATTTGTTGCTCCAACTCAATGCGAAATCCAGTCCTATTTAAACTCTTTTTGGCTATAGTTCTTTCTCATCCCTCTCATTTTAGTTTAAAAGTATCATGCTACAGCATCGAGCCTCTCTCCTCTCGTCCTCTTCCTCTACTAGATAGCCAACACTTGATCTTCTCCACATTTCCTTACAAAATGTCGCTACAACTTTAATCTCCTTATATGTTGAACCTCCTTTATTTCTTCTAGCCTGCATTCCACTACCTCCTATTGTCCATCAAGGTTTTCCTCCATTGGCCTGCATTTGAAAAACACTTCTCTACACAACCCAAGCGCATGTAAGGAAGATATTTCCTCCAGCATCCTTCTAACTATTCGGTCCATTAGAATGATGAAGTTCTAGCAAGCAGTGGCTATGAGTGAGCTTATAGGATATGTGGTGAGGAGGCAAGCCTATAAACATCTGGCAAAGCTCTCTCATGCCTTAAGAAAGATGTTCAAATTGAGCAATTTAGAGAACACTATCTTCAATCAGTGAAGAGGCATTTAAAGAGAACCATATGAGTAAAGAAAAGGAATGCTATAAGTATTGATCCAACCCAATAACATCTCAATAGTTTTTCTAAATGAAGCCACCTCTTCGTAATCTACGACATTAGCTCGTGAGGTATAATTCTTAAATGCTTAGAAAGCCTTAGGAATCTTCTGTTTGATGTGTTGAATGCGAGCGTTGTTAGGATCCAACCTTTAGAACCCATGCAGTTTACTTTTTAATCCTTTTGGTGAGAGATTAGAGACAAAAGCAAAATTATTTATTTTATGTGTTTGTATGAATAGTTTTTATTAGGTTGAATGGCATAGTGATTTTATTCCCTATCAATCCATGATTAACTCGTGGGCCATTTGATTTTCGATCGAATCATCATGATTAATCCACCTTATTTTATTTATTATTAAATTCAATCAAATTAAAAAAAGGAGTTAATCAATCTTTAGAATTCCAAACAAAACAAAAAACCAAATAATATGTGATCAAACAAAATAAAAAAGTGCTAATTAAATTATCATAAAATATAAGTAAAACTAAGTATAAAAAAAAGAAAATTAACTAAACCAATGGTATTATAAATATTATAATCGAATATAAAAAGTTGTTTGAACATAATTTAGGAAAGTCAATTATATAGTCAATTTAATCTCTTATTATTACATGTTGATTCTAAAATCAAAAAGAAAATTTAGTTATGTGACATATCCTTAATAATAATAAACTCAACTATTATAATTGGCTAAGCTTTATTTGATTAGTTATTCATATAAAATGTTTGAGGAATTCTTAACTAATTCAAATCTCATATTCTAAATGTCATAATAAAATAAAATAAACATAAAATTAAATATAAACTCAAAATTTATTAAATTATATCCAATTACTCCAAATTTCAATCAATATCAAAATAAGTTAAACAAAAATAAAAACCAAATAAACAAACCTATTGAACTAAGATAAGAGAATAATCATTAAGCTAAAGAGATAATCATTTATATAAATTAGATGGATAAATTCAATAAGTTAAACCCTTAATTGGAATTCAAATAAAAGAACACATTACATTCAAATAAATCATAAGTAAATTAAAATACATTCACCAATCCAAATCAAACTCAAATAAAATAGTAAAAATCAATGAATTTAAACAAACATTGAAATGACAATAATCATATGAAATTAAAACCAAAAAAAAGAAAGCATTAGATATTAAAGAAATTGAATTATCAAAATTTAATTTAATTAAAACATCTAATCCAAAATTAATCAATTAGAATATGAAATTAAATAAACTTAAACTTCATTAGATATTAAGGATATTGAATTATCAAAATTTAATTAAATCAAAATATCTATTCCAAAATTAATCAATCAAAATACATGAAGACTAAGTAAACTAAAATTTAAAATCTATTTAAATCAAACAAACATTAATCAAATCAAATCAAATAAATTCAAATGGGCTAATTAAGATACTTAAAGACCTTAGTTAAACTCTTTAGGATCTAGAATATGGTGAGTTCCATCCAAAAATGGAATTCATTCTACTCTTCATTCTTGAAAACCTAAATATCACTTTAACCAAATAAAAGTGAGATAAAAATAAAAAATAAATCATTAAATCATTTAAATTGAAACCACCTAAAGGAAAAAATTTAAACAAATTCAAACTCCAAATTGAAACAAAAGAAGCCTAGTAATATCTTTTCCCACAATCCCTTTTTCCACACACTAGAATACTAGGTCACCCACCCCAGAATTGGTTGTAGTAGATGTGCTGATTGTATGGTTGATGCTGTGTCTTATTTTGATGTAAATTTTATCGAGTGGAATGGACTGTAGGCCGGATGTTGGAGAGGTTCAACATTATTAGTCTAACATTATTTTTTTTGCAAGGATTGTGCTTAAGGCCACTTAAAAATAAATATAAATGCTCTCTTATAGGTTGCTTAAGCCCCAAGCATAATCCAAGTTAAGATGGGTTTGGTTACCCATGCAGTGCTAAGTCCAAATTATAATTATAACTACTTTGTATGTGTAGCTAACACTTATTTTACATTTACTTTTCCTATTTTAATAATTTTATTAGGAATTAGGATTAGTGCTATTTTAGGATGAGCATTTTACTTAGGGTGGGTTGCGCATCAAAAGAAGCAAAGATATGAAGAAATGAAGACATGAATAATGAATACTTGAAGACCCCCATAGCATTTATTATTTGTAATTGTAATTATTCTTTTATATACTATACAAGGGTAGAGATCAGCTACCCATTTTCTCTTTTCGGGGTGTAGGACGGAACCCGCAGCCTTTTATTCTTTTATGGTAGTCTATAAAATTATTTGATGTTGTATTTAGATTACGCATTAGAAACAACATGCCTTTCTTAGTTTTTTATATGTTTGATGCTTTAATGTGTAGCTTGGTTGTGATTAAGCTCTTAGGATAAAATTAATTTCTTTACCATAATTAATAACTCACAATTAAAATTTAAAATAACTCATAACCTCACCATAAAGCCTAGGTTCTAAATAAGATAATTAAAAGATTTAGCAATCCCTTAGTTGAATGGTTGAATGTCTCACAACATGCATGCATATTCTTTCTCTCTTGAACATGAAGGTTCTCCATCTTGCAAGATAGGGAATTCTTGACATATGAGGGAATACCTTGTGGTGGAGAACACCTTCTTCTAGCTGATTTGGCCCATAACCTATTTTCATCATGCATGTAACAATCAAAATCCTAAAGCCTATGTCAAAATAAAGTGTCAAAATTGAAATAAAATTTGAAAGGATTTTCTATATATAGATTAAGTCATTACTTATACCACTCATGCTCTAGCCTCTTAGGGAGTGGATTTAAGGACTCTAGTTTCTTTCTAAATAATAACTACCCTAGCTATCTTACAACTCAAAAGACTTGCCTACATGAATTTAAAGCATAGGGGGACTTAGCTGACTACCACCCAGGCAGTTGTAAGCCCAGCTGTTGGTTGGTTTATCCTCTCTTATGGAGGTAAACCATATACCCACTTCACATAGACTTAGGTCGTGCTTTAGCTTATGCCAAAGCTCCCTAGATTTAGGATTCGAGATAGCTATTTCCTTTGGGCTACTAGCATAAATCGTCACTTCTTAGGCATTTTCATAATTTTACGTGGTAGGATTATAAGTGCTAGCTTTCTAATAAAATATCAACTTCAATAAAATTAATCTCTTCAACTTCAAACATATAAAGCAAAACCATAAGATAGATTGAAATGCTCACTAGGATTCCTAGTATCATGAGCATTTCCTACTCATTCTCTTTGGCTTTGATAATAAGTCTTCTCCTTGAACAATCCCATTTGATTTTCAATACAAATAATCTTTTGATATTCAGCCTTAAAATCTTTGGAGACTTAATTTCTACTTTGGTTTCGAGAATTTCCATTCCTTATGATATGATTAATTGCATGGAGACAACAGAACTTGGCTTAATATAAACTTTTACTTTTCCATGTAAAGTAGGAAGATCTGATCTCTTGTACATTCAAAGACCCATCATGCCTTATGAGTCCTTATTAGGTGATTAGGTCCATTATAGGGTGATGACATCTTTCTTTCAAGATAGTGCATCATACCATAATGTAGTACTCGATCACTTCAATAAATACCCCTAAGATCTACATGGTGTCCCACCTCTAAAATAAACAACATAACCCTATACCCTAAACCTTAAACCCTAAAACATAAACCATAAACCTTAAACCCTAATAATATTAAAAAAAATTGAAGGGAAAAAACCCCGCTACCCTAGTCCTCTCATGTTATGGTGATTTTCCTTTCCCCCTCTCATTTTTAGCTTTATTAATGCTACTTGTAGGATATTTTGAATAAATCTCATTGAATTCTTTCTCGAATTGATGACCACTGGCTGATTTCATCTCTTCCTTGCAATGACATCACAACTTGGCATCTTCTCTAATGATTCCTTGGGCAAAACCAAAAGATCCTATGGATCTTGCTAGGGCATCATCTACCTTGGCTTTGGCTACTTTGAAATCATTCAAAGTTGTTCTCACTGGTAAGGATGGTTGTTCAGGTGAGTCTTTGGAACTTATTTTGACTTCTTTTTGAGGCATGCCTATAGTTATGTGCTCTGATCTGATTGTGGAAAATCTTGCTAAGTTATTTGAATTCACTTTGGTTGGAAAGTTTACTCTTTAAAGGCCTAATTTGGAAAACATTTGCTCTTTCTTTCATAGTCTAAAATGTTTGGGTGCTTTTATGATTCTTTTAATTAATCCCCGCAACATTTTAATTCAGTTGACGAATGATTTGGATTACTCTTGTGTTTTCTCTCTTCATTCTTATTTTGTTTTTAATTCTCAAATGAGGTTGCTAAAATGGACTCCACTATCTAATATTAATGAAGAATTCCCAATTATTCTGGTTTGGATTTCTCTCCCCAATATGCCTATTCATTTCATTAACCATGAATTACTTTTTATTGTGGGTGCCTTATTTTGTTGGTCATTGCAAATTGATCAAGCAACGACTATAAAATCTCGTAATTCAGTGGCTAGATTCTTTGTTGAATTGGACAATACCAAGAAACACACCAAAGAAATTTGGTGGGATCTAAAATTATGGTTATATGCAAGAATTGAATTTGAAAATTTCCATCTTTTATTCTCAATGCAAAATCCACAGATAATTCAATGTTTCATTCTTCATCCTCACTTAAAAAAAATCCCTTAGAGAACTTCTATTCTAACCCTAGGCGACCATTGTTAAATTTCAAAAAACTACTTTGGAAAAAAGGATTCTTTGAATGTTCTAATAAGGACAATTTACCTTTTACTTCTTGAAAAAAGGTTCTAATGTGAATAATAATAGCTTTTTTAAACTTTTGAATGAAGATTTTGTTTCCTCTAATTTGATACCTGCATCCTTGTTGGCTTTGGTATATGAAAATGAAGCTTTAATGGAGAACATAAATGAGGAATTTAATATTGTACATCATTCTAATTCAATGGAGAATATGGCTTTAATACTTCATGTTAATCAGGTTGATAAACCTGACTCCATATTCCAAATTTAGGAGAATATGGCTAATAATGATGAAGGGTTTGGTGTTCCTAGTTTCCTTCTTAATAAATTGTTTTATGCTCCCTCCCTTGCTATTCCTGAAGTTCATTTATCTTTAATAAATTCTAGTGTTTTGGAAGAAGGAGAATTCACTTCTCTTCAGGAGATTTCTCCTAATCTATGAATAATGTTGCTAAGTCCTTTTCAAATGATGATTCAAAGGGCAAAGATACTCACTTCCAAACTTTCTATTTGAAAAGAAAAAATGTTAAAATTTCCTCCCAAATTGCTAAGAAACACTAATCTTTGTCCTCCCTCTCTTCTCTCAATTAACTTTACTTTCTTTTTTCTTTATGTTTAATTTTTTAGTTTGGAATGTTAGAGGTATGCTCTCTATTCATAATAGTATTATAAATCTTTATCATATCCATAATATTTCTTTACTTATTATTCTTGAGCGCTTATTCATGCTAATAAAATTAACCATGTTGCTAGAATGATCGGTTCAATAAATTTTCTCTAATATTAGTAATAAGATTTGGTGTTTTGGAATAACTTTGTAGACATTTCTATTCTTGATGATTTTCATCAAGTTGTCAATGCTCAAATCTCTTATGGTGATTATTGTGTTTTGGGCTCTTTTGTTTATGCATCTTGTAATAGATCTGGTAGAAATCTTCTTTAGGACTTGACTAATTTTTCCACCTCTAACAATAAACCATGGTTGGTTGGTGGTGATTTCAATACTATTATCTTCTCTTCTAAATGTAGTGGTGGTTGCTCTCATAATATTCATTCCATGGAAGAATTTTCCAATATCATCCTTGATTGTAATTTGATTAATATTGGTTTTAAGGGTATACTTGGAAAAACTCTAGACTTTGGCAAAGGTTGGACCAAATTCTTTTAATACTCATTGGATTACTCAATGGCTTATTATTTAATCATTTAAGCTAAACCTTTTCATCATGCTCTCTTTTGGTTTCTATTAAAGATAGTTCTAATAGATTAAAAAATTTCTCTCCTTTTAGATTTTATAACATGTGGATTCAGCATATTAATTTTTTTAATGTTGTGGATAACAATTAGAAAGCTCCTTTACATCCTGATAATTCTATTATGGTGATGAATAGACTTTGGTTTAAGCTTAAAAAACTTAAACAAAATTAGGGTTTGTGGAACAAGCATTAGTTTTAAAACTTTGCTGCTAATATCAAAGAAATGGAAAAGTTGGTTTGTGATTTTGAAATATCTATTATGTCTGATCCTTCTAAGATTAAGGAATTAACTGTGGTGAAAGATAATCTTGTTAATTTTTAAAATATGGAAGAGATGTATTGGCACCAAAAGAGCTGCTAGTAAACACATTGCGGATGGTGACAGGAATACTAACTATTTCCATGCTTTAGTTAATAAAAAGAAAGCCTTAAATAATATTCAAAAAAATTAAAGATGACAATGGAGAAAGGATTATGGAGAATAATGATATTAAGGATTCATCCATTAATTACTTTAAAAATATTCTTAATAAGAGTTGCTCTTATGAAGCTATTTCTAAATCACATTTAATTCCTTCTATTATTATCAATGATGATAATAATTTTCTTATTGTGCCTAATGAAGATGAAATTTTTAAAGATCTTAATAGCATGAACATAGATTCTATTGCTGGTCTAGAGTGTTTCACTATCCAATTTTTCTAAAAATATTGGTTTATTATTAAAAATGACCGGATTGAGGCTATGGTTTATTTTTTTTAATGGTAACCCTTTTCCTAGATTTGTTTCTAGCACTTCTATTGTTCTCATACCTAAGAAAGATAACTTAGACTATTGGAGTGATTTTAGACTTATTAGTCTTTGCACCTTCTTCAATAAGCTATTTTCCAAAATTCTTTCCAACAAGCTTAGTCCTTTACTTCATAAGATTATCTCTCTAAGTTTTGTTAGAGGTAGATCTATTTTTTGATAACATTTTACTTGCCCCAATTAATTCATGATTTAGATGCTAAGACTAGAGGTGGAAACATTCTTTTCAAATTAGATATTACCAAAGCTTTTGATAATATCTCTTGGGATTTTCTTTTCCATATTCTAAATTATTTTGGGTTTTCTACTAAATTTATTTTTCTTATTAAAATTGTATTAATAATGTCGGTTCTCTATTTTGCTTAATGGGAAGCTTTGGGCTTCTTTCCTTCTTCCCATGGCTTAGGACAATATTATTGTTGAGTACTTATCTAGGAGCATCAATGAGTTATTAACAATCTAGTATGTACTACAAAACTCTTGGTGGTCTTCTTGTTTCCCACTTAAGCTTTGTAGATGATTTTATTATTTTTTGCAATGCTTCCATTCATAATATTAAGAACCTCAAGATTTTTTTAAATAAATTTGGTAGAGAAAGTGGTCTTTCTATCAATGATTACAAAACCTATTTTATTACGTCTTCAAGTATCTCCAATAATAAAATTAATCAAATCCTGCATATCACTAATTTTAAACATCAACACTTACCTTTTAAGTACTTGAGTGGTCCTCTTTTTGAAGGTCCAAAATGATCCCACCTTTTGGATGAGTTAATTCAAAAAATTTTAATTAAAATTTTTGTTTGGGGATTTCATTTGCTTTCCTTTGGTGGCAGGCTCACTATTCTTAAAAGCACTCTCAATTCAATGCCACTTCATTTGATTCAAACTATTCCCCACTAATTCTACTCTTATCAAAATTGATCACTTACTTCATAAATTTTTTTTGTGGTCCAATAATTCTATTAAAAGAATGCATTGGACTTCCTGGCATAAATGTTGTGGTCCTTTGGATGAAGGTGGTCTTGGTTACAAACCTATTTGTGAAGCTATCATTGCCTTCTCTCATAAGCTATAGTGGAATTTTTAGAAAGAATGATAGCCTTTGGGATAATTTTATAATTGAAAAATATTTCCAAGGTAAACACCCTCTTACATGTTCTTATAAAGTTCGTGACTCTCTAGTTTGGAAAAGGTTTTGCTCCATTAAATGGGTTGTTGAATCCCTAATATCTTGGGGTATTCATTCGAGTCCTTCTTTCTTTTGGCAAGACAATTGTCTTGGCAATGGCTCTATTGACTCCCTTTTATCTACACACCCTACTGCTGCTATCAAAGTTAACTCTTTTTGGCTTAATAATAATTGGTATGAAAATAAACTTGAGAACTACATTCTTATTAATTTTTTTTGGACAAGTTTTGCAACATCGCTATCTTTCTAATAAACTAGATCAAATTCTATTCAAGCTCTCTTATAATGGTGATTTCATTCTTAAAGGGGTTTGGAATTTTATTAGAATTAAACAAAACACCTCTAATGTTTTCATTAAACTTTGGAACAATATCATTTCCATTTCTTATTCTATTTTAGCTTGGACAATTTTGAATAACTTCAAACCTATTGATTCCCTTCTCCGGCTTAAAGGGTTTTATTTACCTTATAAGTGCTATTGTTGCTTTCATATTGAAAATGTTAATCATTTTTTTGTCAATGGTGCTATTCTGTACAAACTTTGGATATGGTATGATGATTTATTTAACACTAACTATTTTCATGGCTCTCTTTTGTTATATCAACATCTTTAAGTTTGTTTCCATAAAACTGTGAAAGTTGAAATCAATGTTTTGATTGCTATTACCCTTATTTGGTTCATTTTGATGGATAGAAATGATGCTAAATATCGTGGTATCCCTTTTAACCATAAAAGGATCCTTGCTTGAACTAAAAAAAAAATTCATGCATTGTTTAATGCAAATTTAATTCGTAATATTCACTTTAGAGGTTATAAATTTGTGGCTAAAAAATTAGGTATCACTTTGCATGATGATCCTTCCTATAAGAGTATTATGATTATACATTGGATTAAGCCTACAAAAAATTTTATTAAGATCAATATTGATGGTTCTGTTTTCCCAAACAAATATGGCTGTGGTGAAATTCTTAGGGATTCTAAAGGTACTATCATTGTGCATTTGCCTACCCCCTCAAAGCTTGTTCTATTATTTATGTTGAGCTCATGGCTATTAACAAAGCTATTGATATTTGTTTAAGCAAAGGCCTCTTTAATATTTGGAATGAAGTTGATACTCTTCTATTAGTTGATATGCTCAATAATAATAAAATGGGAATCTTGACTTATTTTATCTTCTTAATCACATAAAAGCTTATTTCTCAAGTTTGCTATAAAATTTCACATTCTTTGTGAAGGTAATGCTTGTGCTAATTTCAATAATTTGGAGGGAATTAATGAGCTCACTTTATTTGATAACCATAGCTTACCTAAGCATATTAGTGTCAATCTAGATAACCTGGATTGCCTTACCTCAAATTTTTTCCTTTTTTTAATCATTTTGCTATGGTTTTTTATTCTATTTTTTTGGTTGTTTATTTTATGCTTCCCTCACCAAGAAGTGGTTTTTTTTAGTTTATTTCTATACTTAAACCCCTTCCTCTTAACCCCATTCTACTGACCCTTTTTGGGTTGTAGTGGTTTTAATTGGTTTCCTATCCTTGAGATTGGTGGTTTTCTTTCTATGGCTCATGTTATGCTTCTTTTTTATATAGTGATTTTTTTAGGGTCTCTATTATGTTCAATGTCATTTTTTGGCCTACCTTTTATTAATGGATGTTGGGTTTGCCAGTTTTAGCTATGGCCTTATTCAAATTGGATTTTTAGCTACTACGGTTGGTTCTTTTGGTTGCTGCTATTTGCTTCATCCATCTACGTGGCTATTTTGGGTGGTTATATTTTTTATGGTTGTTGTTGGCCTCTTCTGACTTGGCTTAATTTTGGGTTTTTTTGGTGGTTATTGTTCTTCTTTCCTGGTTTGGCTTGGAGGCTTCTGCTAGTTGGTTTTTCCCTCTGCCTTGTGGATTCAAGGTAGCTATTATGTGGTTGTTATCTTCCTATTTTCTCCTTTGTGGTGATTATCTGCTCTTTGGGTTCCGAAAGGGGTTTTGTTTGCCTCTGGCCTTGTTTCTTTCCTTATAGTTTTGCTGCTTGTGGTTGGGTGGTCCTGCTTGGCCTTTTTCTAGCTAGGTGACTACCATATTTTGTTTCTTGGTTATTTTGGAGATCTCCAAGTGGTTTGTGGATTTGTCTACTATTGTTCTTTCCCTCTTTTTTGGGCTATATATTGGCTTTGTCTACTAGTTAGTTTTGTTGGCTGACTGAGTTGCTTGGCTATTTTGGTTGGCTGGCTTGGTTGGTTGGGTGGATGTGTTGGCTATGTTTGATGGTTGGTTTAGGTGCTTTTGGTTAGGTTTATGGTCTGCTCCTAGGTTGGTTATCATCTCTTGGGTGCTGCTACTTTTCCTTTATTTTTGTTCTCAATTTGGGTGTTCATTTTTTGTTGCTCTGATTTCTCATACTGCTCATCCTATTGGCCACTAGATTGAGTTATTTTATTGGCTATTTTGTTTGTGGAGGATATGACCTCTTGATTTGGTCTATTTTTTGGATTATTGTGGTTCTTGAGGGTTTTTTTGTGGTTGTCTTGCCTTGGATGCTTATGTCATGACTTGGTGTTTTGGGATTTATGTTGATTGTTGGTATTGACTCCCTAGTTTATATGGCTCTCCTTATTTCATGATATTTTCCATTTGGTTGGTGGTGGATTTTTATTCTTTTGGCTACCTTAGTGGTGGTTTTGATGGTAATTTTTGGATGCCCTCTTAGCCTTTCTATCCTATGGCTTTCCTCTCTCTAGTGCTGCTTATGTCCTACTATTTTTTTATCTGGGTGGAGGTTTTGCCCTTGGATTTGGATTTCTATAGCTTTCCTTTCTATGCAATGACTGTTTTGCTCGACTATGTTGTTTGCCCTATTTATACTGATTGCCCCATTTTCATGTTTCTGTTCTTATTGGTGGTGGCTTTGGTGGAGTTACTACTAGGTTTATTTTAGCTCGGCCATTGATCTTGTTGTAACTTCTAGGATATTGGCTTTAATTGGTTAGTTTGTTGTGGGTTTTGGTTGGTGGGTTGGCTGCTGGCTGGCTGCTAGCTGGCTATTTTTCTCTGTTTATTTGGTGCAGGAACTAGATCACTACGGACTATTTTTCCTTGGATGGTTGCTTATATTAGGTATGCTTGGCTATGATGGCCTTGATGTTTTCTCATATCTTCTCTCTGGTTGGTAGCATGCATATGATTGTAACCCTTCTCATGAAGTTTGGATGCTCATTTGTATTGTTACCCTTGAGATGATCTTAAGCGAGCCCTTCTCTTTCACTCTTTTTTAAATTGTTTACTTTATCTTTTCCCTTGAGCTATGACCATTCCCTTTGTAGTGTTTTGTAGATTTCTTTTGCACATTGGAACTTCATAGATGGAATGATCTTTACTCAGTTAACTCAAGTATTGTTGATGTGGATCTTGCTTATCTTGACTTTTGAAAGGGATCATGAGTTGCTGTTGACTAGTCTTTTTACTACTTTCTTGAGTTATATTAGACTTATTTAGTGTTTTTTCTCATTTTCTTTTAAGCTATTATATTTCCTCTTTGATTTTTGTTTTCCATTATACTTAGATTGGGGTTTAGCTCTTTAGGTTTCTTATAGCTTTGTAAGCAGTGGAACTTTGAGCTTTACCCCCTTTTAAGCACATTATATCCTTTATTTTTTTGGTAATAAAATTCTAAATTTTCCTAAATAAAAAAAAAATAAAAAACCTTAACACTAAACACCAAACCCTAAACCTTAAACTAACCTAAAACCCTAAATCCTAAAAAGATAAAAACCTAAACCTAAATTAAATAAAACCTAAATATAAAATAAATAAAAATACCTAATCCAAAATAAAATAAAATAAAGACTTAAATTAAAACCTAAACCTAAACCTAAACTAAACCAAAAAAATAAAATAAAATAAAAAATAAAAATTAAACTAAAATAAAATAAATAAAAACATAAACTAAAGTAAAATAACCTAAATAAAATAAAAACTAAACTAAAAATAAAATAAAATTAATTAAAAAACTAAATAAAACATAAACCTAAAACCTAAAAATAAATAAAAAATAAAATGTAAACCCTAAAAAAAAACTAAAAATAAAATAAAAATAAAATAAACTACCTAAACTAAAATAAACTAAACTATAATAAATAAAACCTAAACCTACTAAATACTAACATAAAACTCAAACTAAATAAAATAAAATTAACTAAAATAAACCTAAACCAAAATTAAAAAATAAAACTTTAAAATAATCCTAAATTAAAAACATAAAACCTAAAACCTAAACCTAAACATAAAAAAGAAATAAAACCTAAACCTAAAAATAAAATAAAACCTAAACCCAAAATAAATAAAATAAACTAAACTAAATAATCCTAAACTAAACCTAGCTAAAAAATAACTAAATAACTAAACTAAAAAATAATTATAAAACTAAAAAATAAACTAAAATAAATGACTAAAAAGTAAAAAACTAAAAATAAATAAACTAAATAAAAATAAAATAAACCTAAATATAAATAAAAAAATAAAATAAACTAAAATAAATATAAATATAAATGAAACCTACTAGTTTACTTAATTAAAAAAAATTTAAAATCCAACATAAACCTTAACCCACAAAATAATATTAAACAAAATAAATCTTAAACCCTAAGCCTAAACCTGATCCTAAACCCTAAAATCCTAAAACCTAACCTAAAACCCCAAACAAACCTAAAAACTAAACCCAAAAAAAAGCTAAAACCAACCTAAACTAAATAAAACTTAAAATAAAATAAATAAATAAACCTAAACCTAAATAAAATAAAATAAAAACCAAAACTAAATCTTAAAACTAAACCTAAACCTAAACCTAAAAAAAACAAAATAAAAAATAAAAACTAAACCAAAATAAAATGAATAAAAACCTAAACTAAATTAGAAAATAAAATAAATCTAAAATAAAGTGAAATAAAAACTAAATGATAACCTAATCCTAAAAAATTAACCTAAAATATTAAAAAAAAAACCCTAAACTAAAATAAACTAAACTAAAACAAAATAAAACTTAACCTAAAATAAACAACAAAACCTAAAATAAATAAATTAAAATATCTAAAATAAATCAAAACTAAACTAAAATAAAACATGAAATAAACCTAAAATAAAACTAAATACTAAACTTAAAAATAAAATAAAACCTAAATTGATACCTAAAATAAAAATAAAACCTAAACCTAAAAATAAAATAAAATAAAACTAACCTAAAAAAATAAACATAAACTTAAAAATAAACTAAAATAAAAAACTTAAACTAAAATATAAATAAAATAAAAAAAATAAACATAAATAATAACAAAAAATAAAATAAACTAAAATAAATGAACTAAATAAAAAAAAATAAATCTAAACTTATTAGTTCACTTAATTTTATAAAAAAAAAACCCACTAAAATAAATGCTAAACCTAAACCCAAACCCTAAACCATAAACAATAAACTAAAAACTAAACCTTAAACTAAACCCACAAAACTAAACCCAACCCACATAAATAAATAAAACCACAAACTAAACTACTAAACTAAACAAACACTAAACCCTAAAACATAACCCTAAACCATAAACCACAACCTAAACCCACTAAACCCTAAACCCCACTAAACCTAAACCACAAATACAAGCCCTAAACCTTAAACCCTAACATTAAACCCTAAACCCTACCTAAACCCAAACCCTAAACTATTTCACTTTTGGCTGGGTTTATTTTAACCTCTAGATTTTGGTTGGCACGATGGTTGCTAGTGGTTCCTCTCTTTCTAGCACAGGTTGGCTTGGTCTAGTGGTTGTTGTCTTCTTTACCTTATTACTCACGGTTCTTTGGTGGATGAGATGATTTGCTGCTTTATTCTTTTTTTGACCGGTTGGTTTGTTGGCTCTCCTCTTGAGCTGAATTACTTTTGCTAATTTTTCATGGTTGGATGGGTGGCCGTCCTAGTGGGAACTACTATTGGTTGTTACCTTTCTAGGCCTTCTTTGGGCAAATTTCTTGGCTAATTTTTTGGGTTTTCCTTCTAGTTCTTTATTATTTATTATTGAAATCTTCTTTTTTCTTTGGTTTTGCGTTTGGTTATTCTTTTGGAATTAGCCTATGTTGGGTATGTTGTTTGCCACACATTTTGTTTTATTTTTATGCTATCTGTCAGTTTAGTCTTTGTTGCTAGGAATGTTTGATTTTTTGGTAGGTCCTGGCTAACTGCTATTGTTGCACTTCTATGGTTATTGTGCTTATTTTGGGCCTCTATTGTGTGGTGCTTTGTTGGTTTTCTAGTTTTTCTTGGCTATTGGGGATGCTTCCATTGTTGGTTACTTATGATGGGTTATTTTCTGGTGGTTGCCTTATGGCTATTTTACTTACCTGGTTCTGTTGGAGGAATTTTAGTTATCCTTGGAATCTTGGTTGGTTGATTTTTTCTTTATTGGTCTTTTCATTCTTCTTGAACAATTTGATGGAGCCTTTCGTTGTGTTGGCCGAACCTTTGTTGATCCTTTTAGATTGGACTTGTTTATTTCTGGTGGTTGGTTGTTGCCTTTGGCCCCATTTTGTGTGGATGTTTTATCTTCTGGTGATTTGCATTGGCTACAACTTCTATTTTCTTTAGTTGGTGGTTTCATTTTTGAGCTATTTAGTTATTTGTGGTTGCTCACCCTGCTTTAGCTTGGTGACTGCTACTTGTTGGGACTTTCGCTTGAGGGCTTCTATCATGATTTTGTTGGATATTTCTCTATTAATTGGCTTGGGTCTAGTGCTTGGTGATGATTGGTTATGATTTTTTTAGTTTGTAGCTTGGATGGGTATTTGGATAATGGCTATTGTTAGGGTTACGACATTATTCTAGCCTCTCTATTCGTTATTATGATTAGTCTATTTTGGCAGTTGTTTGGTGGTTTAGTTGCTAGTTGGTTGCTAGCTAGTTAATCTTTATTAAATGGTGTAGGATCTAGAACTATATGGACTGATGGCCTTGGATGTTTGCTTGTATCGTATCTTTGGCTATGGCTTTGATGTTACTCACCTCTTCCCTCGTTGGTAGCATTACATATGATTCTAATCCTTCTTTATGAAGTTTGGATGGTCATATGTATTATTTCCCATTGAGATTATCCTAACAGAGCCTAAGCCTTCTCATTCTTAACTCTCCCCTTTTCCTCTCTTTATCATTATCTTTTTTAGATTTGACTTTTGCCTTTATAGTGTGATGTAGATTTCTTTTACCGGTTGGAACTATATAGAGGGAATGTTCTTTACTCAGTCAACCCAGGTGTTGTAGTTGTGGATCCTTCTTATCTTGCTTTCTCAAGGAAATCATGAACTATTGCTGACTCATTCTTTTATTATTTTCAAGATTTATTTTAGTCTCACTTTGTCTTTTTCTCTTATGGTTTTTAGCTGTTGTATTTGCTCTTTTGTTTTGTTTTGTTTTTCTAATGTACTTAGATGGGAGTTTAGCCCTTTAAGTTTATTGTAGCTCTAAGAGTAGTAAAATTTTAGAGCTTTACCCATTTTAAGGACATGGTATCTTTTCCTTTTATGGTAATAAAATTCTAATGTTCCCAAAGAAAAGAAAACCCTAAACCCTAAACTCTAAACCCTTAACACTAAATGCTAAACCCTAAACCCTAAAACTCTAAACTATAAACCCTAAACCCTAAACCCTAAACTAACCCTACACGCTAAATACCATAAACCCTAAAGCCTAAACACTAATCCCTAAACTCTAAACCTAAACCCTAAACCATGAACCCTAAAAGCATAAAACCTAAACCTAAAATCCTAAACCTGAAGTAGCTAAATAAATAAGAAAATAAACTTAAGAATGGGTAGAACCTTGATGGCAAGAACATCATCATCAACTAGGCTCAGTCTAGATCTGGCATTAGAGGCGAAGGTGGAGGTGATGGTTATCGCAGTAGTGGTGGGAGATTTGTAGGTGCTGGTGGATATGGAAGAGGTGGTCAGAGCAGTGGTGGTTATGGAGGTGAGAGGAGGGATGGAGGTTACAACCGTTGTGGTGGTGGAGGGAGAGATCGAGGATATGATGGTGGATCCCGCTATTCTGATGGGAATTGGAGAAATTGAAGAATGATTGATCCTATCTGTTGCTTATGGAACTTTATCTTTATAATAGAGACGGTCCTAATTATCTAGGGTCTTTGATTTTCTCTATGCACGCTCATTTTTTATTTATGTTGTTGCCTATGTCTTAGAAAACTTGGTGTGTTACTTGGTTGATGAAATCGAAAAGAAGAAATATTGAATATGAATTTGTTATTTGTTAAAAGAAATACCTCAAAACCCTAAACTAAAAACCCTACCTAAACCCAAAATCCTAAACTAAAACCATAAACCCTAAACCCTAAAAAACCCTAAACCTCCCTAAACCCAAACCTAAACTTTGTTAAAAAAACTTAAACCATACCTAAATAAACCCTAAACTCTCTAAACCTAAACCCTCTAAAGCTAAACCCTAATCCCTAAACCCTACCCACCAAAAAACACTAACCCTAAACCCTAATAAACCCTCCATATAAAATCATAAACCTAAAACCAAAACCTAAATAAAAAAATAAAATAACCTAAACAAAACATGAACATAAACTTACCTAAAGTAAAGCTAAAATAAATAAAATAAATAAAAACTAAAATAAATAATAAAACCTAGATCTAAATTAAAACCTAAAAAAATAAATAAATAAATAAAATCTAAACCTAAAATAAAAATAAAATAATCCTAATTTAAAATAAAATAAAACCTAAAAAAAATAAATAGTAAATAAAATAAAACCTAAACTAAACTACTAAATAAAATCTAAAAATCATAAAAAAATAAAATAAAATAAAATAAATAAACCAAAACTAAAATAAACAAACTAATATAAATAAACATAAACTAAGCATAAATCAAACTAAACCTAACTAAAATAAACTAAGCTAAATAAAATAAAACCTAAAATAAACTCAAATAAACCTAAACCTAAAAAATAAAATAAAACTCAAACCTAAACCTAATAATAAAACATAAACCTAAAAGAAAATAAAATAAAATAAAACTAAACTAAAAATAAAATAAACCTAAATATCTAAAATAAAAACCTATAAAATAAATAATTTTAAAATAAATAAATTAAACTAAATAAAAAATAAAAAGTAAAATAAACTAAAATAAAATAAAAGTAAATAAAATAAATTAAATAAACCTAAACCTACTGGTTTGCTTAATTTTTAAAAAATACCTAAACCTTAAATAAAACCCTACCCAATAACTAAACCTAACCCTTAAAACCCTACTGACCTTCCCTACAATAAAATGCTAACCCTACCAAACCCTGAGCTAACTACCCAAACCTAAACTATTAAATACCAATAACCCAAACTAAACCTACTCATCCCTCCTCCCTCCTAAAATACTAAATCCTACACTCCAAACCCAAACCTGACCATAGTAAAACCACAAACCTACCCTCTAATCATAAACTCAAATACCCAAACCCCAAACCCCAAACTAAACTAAACTAAATAAATTATAAAATAAACTAAACCTAAAACATAATAAATCTAAATATAAACCTAAACCCTCAAAATGGAACCTGAAACATGCTAACCCTATATAGATCTTGGAGATGAAGGCAAAGATTATCACATGGTTTGTGGGATCAAAGTGTTGGTAGATATATGGTCATAGCAGGTGGCTATGGAGGTGGGAGGAGCAACGATGGTTACAACCATGGTGGTGGTGAAGGGAGAGGTCAGGGATATGATGGTGGATCCTGCTACTCAATAGGTCAGGGTGGTTTTGATGGGAACTAGAGAAACTAAGGAACAACCGATCCAATCTGGTGCTTATGGAATTGTGTCTTTACAATAGATAAGGTTTTAATAATCTAGGGTTTTTAATCTACTCTATACGTTCTCATTTTTTATCTATGTTGCCACTTATGACTTACAAAACTTGGTGTGTTACTTGGTTGATGAAATAGAAATAAAGAAATATCAAATATGAATTCATTCTTTGTTAAAAGAAATAACCCAAAATATTAAACCCAATACTAAAACTTGAATCCTAAACCTAAAACCTAAACCTTAAACCCTAAACCCTAAACCCTAAGAACCCTAAACCCTAAACCCTAAACTTTAAACACTAAACCCTAAAACCTAAATCCCTAAACCATAAACCTTAAATCATAAAACCCAAAATTCTAAACCCTAAACCCTAAACCTAAACCTAAATAAATTAAACTAAATTAAATAAACCTAAAATTAACCTAAATAAATAAATTAAACCTAAATTAATAATAAAATAAAACTAAACTAAATAAAATAAACTAAACCTAAACCCTACATCACTTATCTTCATTTTCCTTCATCTGCATCCCCATCTTGCATTTTTGGTGGATCCTTCATCATTCTCACCGATTTCTAGTGTTTTTCAATCTAGGCTACTTGTGTTTATTATCTCTTTTGGCTGACCAAACCCAACTTCTCTTTGATGATCTAGCTACATCCAATTTTATGGGGATTCTTAAACCTAATGCCATTCCTACAAACCCTTTAAGATGCACTTTGGTTTTCTTGGAAAATCGATTCTTGGTGATTTTAGACCTATTAGTCTTTCACTTTATTTAATAAATTGATTTCAAATTCTTGCTAAGTCCTTTGCTTTAAAATTATCTCTCTAAGTTTTGTTGGTGGGAATCTATGATAACATTCTTCTTGCTCGAGCTTATTCATGATTTTGATGTTCCACCTAGAGGTGGTAACATCTTTTTAAATTAGATATTTCTAAAGCCTTGGATAATATCTCTTGGGATTTCTTTTTAAATATCCTACATTTATTTGGTTTCTCTAATAATTTCACTATCCTTATTAAAAATTGTATTAATAATGCCTTGTTTCCTATTCTTCTTAATGGTGAAGCTTTAGGCTTTTTTCCTTCTTCTTATGGTTTGAGACAAGGAGATCTTTTGTCCCCTTCTTTGTTTATTATTGCAGTAGAAAATCTTTCTAGGAGTTTAAATGATTTATTCAATAACAATCCTAGCATGTACTTTAGAACTCTTGGTGCTATCCCTATTTCTTGTACTAGCTTTGCTGATGATTTCATTATCTTTTCTAATTCTTCCTTTCATCATATCAAAGGACTTAAGAAATTTTTAAATAATTTTGGTAGAGAAAGTGGTCTTTCTATTAATGAAAGCAATATCTACTTTATTGCCTCCTCTAAAATTTCTAATAACAAAATCAATCATATCTTTAATCACTAACTTTAAACACAACAACTCCTATTACATCTTTGCTCCTCTTTTAAAGGTTAAAAATATCCCATCTTTTTGATGAGCTAATCCAAAAAAATTTTAAATAAAATTTTAGTGTGGAATTTCACTTACTTTCCTACGATGGTAGGCTTACTTTGCTTAAGAGTACTCTTAATTTGATCCCATTATATTAGATTCAAACCATTATCCCTACTAATTCTATCTTAAATAGAATTGATTGTCACCTTAATAAATTTCTCTGGAGCTCTAATAATTCGATTAAAAGGATGCATTGTACCTCATGGCATAAATGTTGTAGTCCTCTAGGTGAAGGTGGGCTTGGTTGCAAACCTATTCGTGATGCTATTACTGCCTTTTCACATAAACTCTAGTGGAATTTTAGAAAAAAAGATAGCATCCAGGCTAATTTTATGACAGCTAAATAGTGCCAAGGTAATCTCTACTTATAAAGTGGGTGACTCCCCAGTTTGGAAAAGGCTTTGCTCCATTAAATGGGAGCTTGAATCCTTGATATCTTGGGGTATAAATTTGGGATCTTCTTTCATTTGGCAAGACAACTAGATTGGTAGAGGTTATATTAATTCTTTTTAATCTAGCCATTCTACTAGTGCGACTAAACTTAACTCCTTTTGGATTAATAATACGTGGAATGATATTAAACTATGCAAATTTATTCTTATTTCTCTTTTGGATAAATTTACTGATATTCTTATCCTTTCCAACAAGCCTGATCAAATTCTTTTTAAGCTACCTTATAATGGTGATTTTATTCTTAAAGAGGCTTGGAATTATATTAGAGATGCTCATATTTCTTCTAATGTATTTATTAAACTTTGGACTAATATCATCCCAATCTCTTGTTCTATCTTTACTTGGAGAATTATGAAAAACTTCATTCTTATTGATTCCTTACTTTGAGATAAAGGTTTTCATTTTCCTTCCAAATGTTATTGTTGTTTTCATATTGAAAATGTTAATCATGTTTTTGTCAATGGTGCTATTCCGTCCAAATTATAGTTTCGGTATGATGATCTTTTTAATACTAACCATTTCCGTGGTTTTCTTTTATTATATCAACTTCTTGAAGCCTATTTCCAAAAAATTATGAAAGGTCATATCAATGTTTTAATTGCCATTACCCTTATTTGGTTCATATGGATGGATAGAAATGATGCTAAATATCATGGTATTCATATGAATCATAAAAGGATTATTGTTAGAACCAAAGAAAAAATTCATGCTTTATTTAATGTTAATTTAATTAGTAACACTCATTTTAGAGGTTGCAAATTTGTGGCCAAAAAATTGGGTCTTTTTCTGCCTGAGATCACCTTCTGTAAAGTAGATAAGATTATATATTAGATAAAACCTCATAATAATATTATTAAAATTAATATAGATGGATTTGTCTCTCAGAATACATTTGGTTGTGGTAGTATTTTTAGGGATTTTAAAGGTAATGTCATTTGTGCTTTTACTTACCTTCTTAGAGCTTATTTTGTTATCTATCTTTGAATTAATAAAAACAAAGCTATTGACATTTGTTTGCAAAAGGTTTCTTCAATATTGGATTGAAGTTGATGCTGTTACTCATTGACATGCGACTTCTACTAAGATGGGGAATCTATTTTCTACCTTCTTAATCATACTAGAACACTACTTTCTCAAGTATGCTTTAAAATTTCTCCTATTTGGCATGAAGGAAATGCTCTGATTATCTAATATAGTTGCTAAATTAAATGATCTCACTCTTTATGATCATCTTAATTTACCTAGACAATTGAGAGTCTTGGTTAATCTAAAGAACACAGTATTACCCAATCTAAGAAATTAATTTTACTTTGTGTTTTCTATGATTTTCTTTGTGCACATTTTCATTTTGTCGCATTTTCCTAGCTTTTTCACTCTCTTCTCTAGTTTGTGATGTAATACTTGGGAGATCTCTTTGAGGTGGTGGATGGTTGTTCATCCTTTTTTGTTGGAGAGGTGTTCTCTTTGGCTAACTATTTTATTTATGGATCTAAATGTCAATAGTTTCTTCATGTGCTGCCTTGATCTTGTGGTGCCCTCCTTTTGGGTTATGCCTAAACTTGCTTTTGGCTTTTCCCCTTTCTTAATTGGTCCTGGTTTTGCCTCTAGTTTTGGTTGGCTATTTTCTTACTTAGGGAGGTTTTTCTTCTACTATTTTTGGGCCTGGTGGGTTCTATTGTTTTCTACTATGCTCTAAATGAATGTCTTCAGTGCCTATTATTTGATGGATGTTGTCGATCTTTTTACTCTTGAGTTTTTGCTAAGCCTTTTAGTGGTTTTTATCACTCGATGGCGCATTGGTCTATTTTCCTTGCCACTCTGTTTGGTTGTTGGTCGATGGGTGGTCCTCCCAGGCTAAGGATTTTTGTCTGATTGGATGATTACCATTTGTTTCTTCATTATTTTGGGTGGCTTCCTATTGGTTGTCACAATGCGTATCTTTGTTTATGTTGGGTTGCCTCCCTTTTGTACTGGGTGTCTCCTTATTAGAGTTGTCTCATCTGATGCTTTGTTAATTGGATGGATAGCCTTGTGGGCTGGCTGGTTTGGTTGGTTGTGCTGGCTAGTTTGGTTGGCTTTTCCTTTTGTTTTCTTACTGATATGTTGTTAGCTGGTAGGGTTAACCTTTTGGTGGATTTTCTTTATTTTGGTTTTGGCCTTATGGTGGCTGGGTGATGCTATTTTCTTGTGGATGTCTTTCTATTTCTGATGGAGGTATTACGACTGCCTTTTTATTTCTTACCTCTATTGTCTGGGTTAGACTGGTGGCTAATTCTAGTGTTGGCCTGATCTAGTTTGGAATTGCTTGACTCTTAGTGCTAGTTGTAGGTTATTATTTTGGTTTTGGGCTGTTGCTTATGGTTATCTGGTGACTCTAGTGGGTTTGGTTCCTATCCATGGTGGCCTTATTTCCTGGGTGACATCTTGGCAGCTGCTCTTTCATTTCTGCTCTAGTTGTTTTGTTGATGCTATGCCATTTCGGGCTTGGTGGCCTTTAGTCAGTTGGGTGTTTTGTGGGACAACTTTTTCTATTACTTGGGCTACAGGTACTAGAGAATTGTTGATTTTCACACTTTGGTGGATTGCCTTCATCATGGTAAGTGGGCTATGATGGGTGGGATGATTTCCCTACTATCTTTTGGCTGGTAGTAGCATATGTGATTGTAACCCTTCTTTTGAAGTCTAGATGCTCACATTTGTGGTTGCCCCTAAAGATGCAGGTGACTGGGCTTGAGCCTTATTAGAATTTTTCTCTTATATTGTTCTTTATTATGTGCTAAAGCTTGATTTTCTCTAGCTATGCTAATTATAATTTCTAGTATCTTGTAGGATTCTTTTATAGGTTCTCTGTAGGTTCCAGATCCTAGATGTGGATTGTGCAACTCTCAAAAGACTTCTGACTCTAGTAGTGGGATTTGGCTGATCGTCCTATTTCTTGTAGTTAAGACAATATCCCTTCTTAAGGACCAACTTCTTCCTTTGTGGCAATAAAATTCTCCCCTCTGTGGGTTTCCTTAAAAACCCCAAATACTAAATCCTAAACCCCCAACCCTAAACTAACCCTAAAACCTAAAAAGCTAAGACCTAAACGTAAACTAAATAAAACCTAAAAAAAAAAACCTAAACCAAAAAAAAATAAAATAAAAACTTAAACTAAAACCTAAACCTAAACCTAAAATAAAATAAAAATAAAATAAACTAAACTAAAATAAATAAATAAAACCTAAACTAAACTAAAATAAAACCTAAAATAAAATAAAAAAACCTAAAAATAAAATAAAATAAACCTAAAACTAATACAAAATAAACTAGCTAAAATAAACTAAAAACTAAATAAAATAAAAAAACTAAACCAAACTAAATAAAATAAACTAAAACCTAAACCTAAACTAAAAATAAACTAAACATAAACCTAAAATAAACCTAAACTTAAACTAAAATAAAAACTAACTCTTAACTAAAACTAATAACCCTACCTCAACCCTACTAAACCTAAATCCTAAAACCAAAAAAAAATAAAATACTAAATAACTAACCTAAACTATAAAATAAAAATGCTCAAACAATAAACCTAAACACTAAACCCAAACCCTAACCCTAAATAAACTAAAACCTAAACCCAAACTTCTTTATATATAAAAAATATAAAATTAATAAAACCTAACTTAAACCTAAAACCTAAACCCTAAACTTAAATCCTAAACCCTAAATAAACCCTAAACCCTAAAAAACTATCCTAAACCTAAACCTTAAACCCTAAACCCTAAACCCTGGACTTTCAATAATAGAAACCTAAAAACTTGATCCTAAATTAAATAAAACATAAAATAGAATAAATAAATAAAAACTAAACACAAATAAAATAAGAAAAAAATAAAATAAAATAAAAACATAAACTAAAACCTTAACCTAAACTTAAAAACAAAATAAAATAAATAATATAATCTAAATTAAAATAAAATAAATAAACCCTAAAATAAAATAAAATAAACTAAAATAAAACCTAAATAATAAAAGTAAACGTAAAATAAAAATTAAATAAACTTAACATAAAATAAAATAAAAACAAAATAAAAACCCAAAACTAAAAAATAAACTTCAAAATTAAACCTAAAAAAAAATCAAAACCTAAACTCTAAACCAAAAAAAAACCTAAATCTAAAATAAATAAAATAAAATAAACCTAAACCTAAACCTAAAATAAACTAAACATAAACCCTAAACTTAATAAAATAAAATAAAATAAATAAACTTAAACTAAAATAGAAAACTTAAAAATAAACTTAAAATAAAAACCTAAAACCTAAACCTAAAAAAATAAAATAAAAACCTAAACCTAAACTTAAAAATAAAAAATAAGCATACCTAAACCTTAAAAAAAAAACTAAAATAAATAAACCTGAAATAAATAAAGAAAATTAAATAAAAATGAAAAATAAACTAAAATAAATAAAAATAAGCTAAATTAAATAAAAAATACACTAAATAAACCTAAACCTACAAGTTTACTTAATTTAAAATAAAAAAATTAAAAATAATAAAAATAAAAAAACCCTAACCCTAAACCTTAAACTCTAAAACTAACCCTAAACCCTAAAACCCTAAACCCTAAATCTAAACCCTATAACTCTAAACCCCAAACCCTAAACCCTAAACCCTAAACCCTAAAAACTAACTAAACCTAAACTAAATCTTAAAATAAAATAAATAAAAAAACCTAAAATAAAATAAAGAAAATAAAAAAAATAATAAAACTTGAACTATAAACCAACCTAAACCTAAACCTAAACCTAAAAATAAAATAAATTAAAAAACAAAAACTAAACTAAAATAAAATATATAAAAATCTAATCTAAACTAAAAAATAAAATAAACTAAAAAATAAAAACCTAAGTAAAAAAAATTAAACATAAAATAAAAATAAAATAAACCTAAAAAAATAAAATATAAACTAAATAAAAACCTAAACCTAAATAATAAACCTAGAAATAAAACCTAAAAATAAATAAAAAATAAAACCTAAACCCTAAACTAAAAAAAATTAAACCTAAAATAAAGAAAATAAAATAAACTAAACTTAAACCATAAACTAAATTAAATAAAATAAACTAAAAATTAACCTAAACTCAAAATAAAATCTAAAAATAAACCTAAAATAAATACCTAAAATCTAAACCTAGAAAAATTAAATAAAAACCTAAACCTAAAACTAAAAAAATAAAAAAATAAAACTTAAGAGTAAAAAATAAATAAAAAAAACTAAGCTAAAAAAATAAACATAAACCTAAACCTAAACCTAAAAAGTAAACTAAAATAAATAAACCTAGAATAAATAAACTAAACTAAATAATAATAAAAAATAAAAAAAATAAAAATAAAAAATAAAATAAACAAAAATAAATAAAATAAACTGAATAAACTAAATAAGCCCAAACCTACCACTTTACTAAAAAATTTTTAAAAAAAACCTACACATAAAATAAACCCTAAACCCTAAAAATCCCTAAACCTTAAACCCTAAACCCAAAACCATAAACTAACTCTAAACCCTAAATCCTAAATCCTAAACCTTAAACCCTCAAAACCTTAAATCTCAAAGCCTAAACACTAAACCTTAAACCCTAAACTTTAAACCATAACCCTAAACTATAAACCCTAAACCCTAAACCCAAAACCCAAAACCTAAACCTACTAGTTTACTAAATATAAAAAATATAAAAAATATAAAATGAAAATAAAAAAGAAAAAAACTCTAACCCTAAACTCTAAAACCCTAAACCCTAAACCATAAACCCTAAACCATAAACCCTAAACCCCAAACCCTAAACCCTAAACTTTGAATCCTAAAACCTATAACCTGAACCCTAAACCTTAAACCCCAATCCTTAAACCCCTAAACCCTAAAAACCTAAAAACCTAAACCTAAACTAAATAAAACAAAAAATAAGATAAATAAAACAACTTTAGCTCAATTAAAATAAAATATAAAAAATATAATAAACCTAAACATAAAAATAAAATAAAAAAATAAAAACTAAACTAAAATAAAATAAATAAAAACCTAAACCAAACCAAAAAATAAAATAAAACTAAAAATAAAAACCTAAATAAAATAAAAAGTAAACCTAAAATAAAAATAAAATAAACATAAAATAAAACAAATTAAAAACTAAATAAAAACCTAAACTTAAAAAATAAACCTAAAAATAAAACCTAAAAATAAATAAATAATAAAACCTAAACCCAATGCTAAAGAAAAACCTAAACCTTAAATAAACAAAATAAAATAAACCTAAACCTAAACTAAAATAAATAAAACTAAAATAAATAAAACCTAAAACTAAACCTAAATCCTAAACTAAATAAAATAAAATATATTAAAATTAAACCTAAACTGAAAAATTAAACCTAAAGCATAAAATAGAAACTTATAACCTAATCCTAGAAAAAATAAAATAAAAACCTAAACCTAAACTTAAAAAAACTAAACAAAAAAAACAAAAATAATTAACCTAAACTAAAATAAATAAACCTAAAATAAATAAACTAAACTAAATAAAAATAAAAAATAAAGCTAAATATAAATAAAAAATAAAATAAAATAAAATAAATAAAAAATAAATAAAATAAACTAAATGAACCTAAACCTACTAGTTTACTTAATTTTTAAAAAAAAACCCTAAACCTAAAATAAACCCTAAACCCTAAACCCTAAACCTTAAACCCTAAAAAACTCCTAAACCTTAAACTCTAAACCCTAAAACCCTAAACCCTAAACCCTGAGAAACCCTAAACCCTAAACCCTAAACCCTAAATTAATAAAAACCATAAACCCTAAATTAACATAAACCCTAAACCCTAAACTTATTTTTACCTTTTAGCCTGAGTTGGATTATGTTTTTGACCTCTTGCTTTTGGGTTGGCCTAGGGGTTGCAACCTAGTGGTTCTTGTCTTTCCAACCTTGGTTGGCTTGGTTTTTTTTGGCCTGGTGGTTGTTGTCTTCTCTTCCTTGTTACTCTTATTGCTGGTGGATGAGATAGTTTCTACTTTAGCATTATTCTATTTTCAACACTTGTTGGTTTGTTGGCTCTCCTCTAGAACTCGAATTTCTTTTTGTTGGTTTGCCATGGTTGGATGGGTGGCCTTCATAGTCGAAACTATTGTTGGTTGTTTCCTTTATGGGCCTTCTTTTGAAGAATTTCCTACCAACTTTTTTTGGGGTTGCCTTCCAGTTCCTTGTTGTTTATTGATGGAAACTTTATTTTCCTTCATTTTGTGTTTTGTTATTATCCTAGGATTAGCCTCTATTGGTGCATTATTTGCAGCACATTTTGTGTTGTTATTATGCTTCCTGTTGGGTTAGTCTTTGTTGATGGGGAAGTTTGGTTTTTCGGCTGGCCTTGGCTAGCTATTATTGTTGCCTTTCTTTGGTGGCTATGCTTCCTTTAGACCCCTATTATGTGGGGCTTTGTTGGTTTTCTACTTTTCCTTGGCTACTGAGGATGCTTCCTATGTTGGTTACTTTGATGTTTCTGGTAGTTTCCTTATGGTTGTTTTACTTAGTTGGTTTGGTTAGAGGACTTTTAGTTATCTTTGGAATCTTGGTTGGTTGATTTTTTTCCTTTATTGGTCTTTTCCTTATTCTTGGAAAATTTGTTGGAGCCTTTTACTATGCTTAACGAACCTTTATTGATCCTTTTGGATTAAACTTTTTTGTTTCTAGTGGTTGGTTGCTAACTTTGGACCCCTTTTGTGTGGTTGTTTTGTCTTATGGTGATTTGCATTGCCTACAGCTTATATTTCCTTCAGTTGATGGTTTCATTTATGAGCAATTTAGTCATTTGTGGTTGCTCACCCTACTTTGGCTTGGTGAGTGCTACTTGTTGGGACTTTGGATTGAGGGCTCGTATCTTAGTTTTGTTGGCTATTTCTTTGTTAATTGTCTTTGGTCTGGAGCTTGCTAATGGCTAGTTTTGGTTTTCCTTAGATTGAAGCTTGGATGGGTATTTTGATAATGGCTATTATTGGTGGTCTGACTTTGTTTTAGCCTCTCTCTAGGTTATTATGATTAGCCTATTGTGGTTTTTGTTTGGTGGTTTGGTTGCTAGCTGGTTGCTGGTCGGTTGCTCTTTATTTAATGGTGCATGATCTGGAACTCTATTGAATGTTTGCCTTGGATGTTTGCTTATATCAGTTATGCTGGCTATGACGGCTTTGATGTTACTCACCTCTTCTCTCTAGTTGGTGCCATTACATATGATTGTAACCCTTCTTTATGTAGTTCAGATGCTCATATAAATTGTTGCCCCTAGAGATGACCCTAACTAAGCCTGAGCCTTCTCTTTCTATGCTCTGTCCTTTGCCTCTCTTTATCCTTATCCATTTTAGCTATGACTTTTTCCTTTGTAGTGTTTTACAAATTTCTTTTATAGGTTGAAACTTTGAAGAGGGAATGTTCATTACAACCTGTGTGGTGGATCTTTCTTATCTTGCTTTCTCAAAGTAATCATGAGCTACTGCTGACTCATCCTTTTACTATTTTTAAAATTTGTTTTAGTCTTACTCTATGTGTTTTTCTCTTTTTTTTAGCTGTTGTATTTGCTCTTTTATTTTGTTTTCTTTTTATAATGTACTTAGATGGGAGTTTAGCCCTTTAAGTTTCTCGTAACGCTAAGAGCAGTAGAATTTTAGAGCTTTACCACTTTTTAAAGACATTGTATCTTTTCCTTTTATGGTAATAAAATTCTAACTTTCCCCAAAGAAAAGGAAAACCCTAAACCCTAAACCCTAAAACCTTAACACTAAACCCTAAACCCTAAACACCAAAAACCTTAAACTCTAAACCCTAAACCCTAAACCCTAAACTAACCCTACACCCTAAAAACCATTAACCTTAAAGCCTAAACACTAAACCTTAAACCCTAAACCTAAACCCTCAACCATAAACCCTAAAAGCATAAAACTTAAAACCCTAAACCCTAAACCATAAATGTTAAACCCTAAACCTAAACCTAAAGTAACTAAATAAATTAAAAAAAAACCTAAACCCTAAAACCTAATAAACCTTAACCTAAACCTAAACCTTAAGAATGGGTAGAACCTTGATGGCGTGAACATCACCGCCAACAGCGGCCTAGATTTGGCGGGAGGCTAAGGCGAGGCAACTATCGCAAAGGGTGGTGGGGATCTGGAGGTCCTAGTGGATATGGAGGTGGTGCTCGAAAAGTGGTGGCTATGGTGGCAAGAGGAGAGACGAAGGTTATAGCCATGGTGGTGGTAGAGGGAGAGGTCAGGAATATAATGGTGGATTTTGCTACCCGATAGGCCGGGGTGGTTCTAATGGGAACTGGAGAAACTGAGGAATAGTTGATCTGATCTGCTGCATATGGAATTGTATATTATAGTAGAGATGGTTCTAGATATCTAACGTTTTTGATTTGCTCTATGCGTGGTCATTTTTTATCTATGTTGTCACTTATGTCTTAGAAAACTTGGTACGTTACTTGGTTGGTGAAATCGAAAAGAAGATATGTTGAATATGAATTTGTTCTCTGTTAAAAAAAATAACCTGAAAACCCTAAACCCTAAACTAAAACCTAAACCCTAAACCTAAAACCTAAACCTTAAACCCTAAACCCTAAAAATTCTAAACCATAAACCCTAAATGCCTAAACCCTAAACCCTAAATCCTAAAAACCTAAACCCTAAACCCTAAATCTAAACCTAAATAAACTAAACTAAACTAAATAAACATAAATAAAACCTAAACTCAATAAACCTAAAATAAACCAAACCTAAAGAAAATAAAAACTAAACTAAATAAACTAATCAAAATAAACCTAAACCTTTAAACCCCCTCTCCCTTGTGACACTGACGATTTCATTTTCCCCTTCATCGGTGCATCCCCGTCTTTGGTTTATGGTGGATCCTTCATCATTCTCGACCAACTTCTACATCTTTTTCAATCTCTAGCTGCTCACATGATGTGTCTCTTTTGATTATGGCTGCAGAGACCTCAAACCCATGGCTTATTTCTCCCATTTTGGATGATCTATCTAGGACATCCAATTTTATGGGAATTATTGAACCTAATGCCCTTCATGCTATTAAATCCTTTAAGGATACAATTTCTTGTAAGAGCTCTATCTCTTCTGACTCAGTGAATCTAATTTTGACTTCTTTTCAAGGTATGCCTGTGATCATGTGTTCGGATCTTGATGTCAAAAAGCTTATAAAACATTTTGAATTTACTTTGATTGGAAAATTTTCTTTGCACCAGCCATATTTGGATAAGATCTGATCTTTTTTCATAACCTTAAACTTTTAGGTGCTTTCTCTATTAGTTTGTTCAATCCAAGACATATTCTGATTCAACTTACGAATGATTTGGATTATTCAAGGGTTTTCTCTCATCAATCTTATCTTGTATTTAATTATCAAATGCGTTTGTTGAATTGGTCTCCCCTTTTTAATATAAAGGAGGAATCACCTATTGTTCCTGTGTGGTTAGCTCTTCCAAATATGATAATCCATTAAGTTACCCACCTAGTTTTATTTGTTGTCAGGGCTCTTTTTTGTCGGTCACTCTAAATCAATCATGTGATCACTGTGAGATCACGTCTCTCTGTTGCTCATATATTGGTGGAACTTGACATATCTAAAAAACATCTTAAGTATGTTTTGATCAGATCTGAAAGGTTTGATTATTTATACAAGCTCAAATTTTCCAAATTTCCAATTCTCTATTCCCATTACAAGATACATGGTCATTATAATTTAGAGTGTTTTATTCTTCACCCGCTTCTTAAAAAGAAAATTTTGAATGATCCTAACTCTAAATTATCTACTGATAAAGTTAATAAAGCTATTTTTGTGCCTAAAAATAACTTAAATGTTGATATTAGTCGGATTCTTTTGAATTTTCTGATGTTCTGAAAATTATTATTTTTGGTTCTCATTCCGACCATGACAAAGGTACTAATAATGTTGAAAAAATGATTTGTATCCAACAACCTTTCTTTACATGAGATTATGCCTATTATGGCTAATTCCAAATTCAAAGAGGCTAAAAAATGATGATTCATTCTCAAATGAGTCTATTCCTTTCTTTTTGGCATTAACTATGAGAATGAGGTTTTAAATGATAACTTGAATGTGGTTTCGAAAGCAAAACACTAATTTTGACATTGGTAATTGTGCTTTAATGGTATAATTTTTCTCCTTCCCCTAATTCCAAGATTGATCTTCATTCTAATCCCACTTTTAACAAAATGGATTTGGAAGAGGGGGAAGTTGTGATTAGAGATGTTCTTGCTGATCCTTATCCTTTAAATAATATTCCTAATCAATCTCTTTTTGATGGTGACACTTTCAATAAAAATACAAAATTCCAAACTATCTTTAAAAAGAAAACTAAGAACTCTTAGGGCAACCTCCTAATCTTTCTAGATCTACTAGATCTGGATCCTTTTCACATAAATAATGTGTTGATTCAATTTTTGGCTTAGGAGAGGATATGTTATTCTTAGTTCTCTCTTTATTAATATCAATTAATTTCATTTTATAATTTTCTTTATGTTTAATTCTCTTATTTGGAATGTTAGAGGGATTGGTACCCTCACTGTTAATAATCGTATTAAAAATCTCTGTGGAATTAACAATATCTCCTTACTTATTATTATTGAACCTCTTATACATGATGATAAAATCAATCATGTTGCTAGAATGCCTAGTTTCAGTAAGTTTTTCTCTAACATCAGTAATAAAATTTGCTGCTTTTTGAATAGCCTCTTAAATGTTTTAATTTTAAATGATATTCAACAAGTTGTCAATGCTCAAATTTCTTTTGGTGATTCTTGTGTGCTTGGCTCTTTTGTTTATGTTTCTTGCAATAGTGCTAGTCGGAATGTTCTTTGGGAAAATTTCAAAAGTTTTGCTCTTTTTGTTAACAAACTTTGGCTGGTTGGGGCCAATTTCTACACTATTTTGTATTCATCTGAAAGAAGGGGTGGTTGCTCTCGTAATATTTATTCTATGGACCATTTTTTAGATATGATTCTTTATTGCAATCTTATTGCCATTGGTATTAAAGGCTCTAATTATACTTGGCAAAACTCTAAGCTCTAGTAGCATCTTGATATAATTCTTTTCAACTCTCATTCGATTAATCAATGGCCGCTTATCATTATTGACCATTGAGTAGAACTTTAGCTGATCATACCCCTCTTTTGGTTTCTATTAAGGATAACTCTACCTGGCCTCATTTAAATTTCAAAATATGTGGATTCAGCATCTAGATTATCTTAAAGTCATGGCCATTAATTGGATTGCCCCTTTACACCCTGATAATTTGATTAAGGGTATGCATAGATTATGGTTTAAGCTTATAAAGGCTCAAACAAAATCTGGTTTGGTGGAACAAATATTATTTAAAAAATCTTTTTGCTAATATAAAAAACATGGAACTTTTGGTTTGTAATCTTGAAAATGTTATTTTGACTGATTCTTCTAAGCTTAAGGATTTGAATGAAGCAAAAGATAATCTTGTTAATTATCAGAATATGGAATAGACCTATTGGTAGCAAAAATCTATTAGTAAACATATTACTGATGGAGATAGGAATACCAAGTATTTTCATGCTTTATTTAATAAAAGAAGAGCTTTAAATTCTATCCAAAAAATTAAAAGTGATAATGGAGATTGGGTCACTAATATTAATGTTATTAAAGATTATATTATTAACCATTTTAGAAATATGCTTAATAAAAGCCACTCTTATGAAGTTATTTCTAATTCACATTTGATCTCCTCTATTATTACCAATGATGACAACCATTGGCTTACTAGGTTGCCTACTGAAGATGAGATTGGTAAAGTTCTTAATAGCATGAACATTGATTCTATTGCTGGTCTAGAGGGTTATACTACTAATTTTTTCAAAATTATTGGTCTATTATTAAGCATGACTTAATTGATTCTATTGTTGATTTCTTTATTTGTAATCCTCTCCCTAAATATTTGTCAAGCACTTCTATTATTCTCATACCTAAAAAAGATAATCCAGATTTCAGACCTATTAGTTTTTGCACTTTCTTTAATAAATTGATTTCTAAAATTCTTGCTAATAGACTGAGTCCTTTGCTTCAAAAAATTATCTATCTCAACCAAATTGGTTTTGTTAGAGGGAGATCTATATTTGATAACATTCTTCCTGGTCAAGAACTTAATCATGATTTGGATGTTCCAACTAGAGGTGATAACATCCTTTTTAAATTAGATATTTCTAAAGCCTTTGATAACATCTCCTGGGATTTTCTTTTAAATATCCTGCATTTATTTGGTTTCTCTAATAATTTTATTAACCTTATTAAAAATTGCACTAATAATGCCTAGTTTTCTATTCTTCTTAATGGTGAAAATTTAGGCTTTTTTCCTTCTTCTCGCGGTTTGAGATAAGGAGATCCTTTGTCCCCTTATTTGTTTATTATTTGTGGAATACCTTTCTATGAGTTTAAATGATTTATTCAATAACAATCCTAGCTTGTACTTTAGAACTCTTAGTGGTATCCCTATTTCTGATCTTAACTTTGCTGATGATTTCATTACCTTTTCTAATGCTTCATTTTATCATATGAAAAGACCTAAGAAATTTAAAATAATTTTGGTAGAGAAAGTGGTCTTTCTTTAAATGAAAGCAATAGCTGCTTTATTACCTCCTTTAAAATTTCTAATAACAAAATCAATCATATCTTGAGAATCACTAACTTTAAATACCAACAACTCCTTCTTCAATATCTAGGTGCTCCTCTTTTTAATGTAAACAAAGATCTCATCTTTTTGACGAGCTTATCCAAAACATTTCTAATAAAATTTTGGTGTGGGAATTTCACTTACTTTCTTTTGGTGGCAGGCTTACTTTGCTTAAGAGTACTCTTAATTTGATGCCTTTATGTCTTATTCAAACCATTATCCTTACTAATTCTATGATTGTCTCATTAATAAATTTTTTTGGGGCTCTAACAATTCGGTTAAATGGATGCATTGGACTTCTTGGCATAAATGTTATGGTTCTCTAGGTGAAGGTGGGCTTGGCTGCAAACCTATTCGTGAAGCTATTACTGGCTTCTCACATAAACTTTGGTAGAATTTATGAAATAAAGATAGCCTCTAGGCTAATTTTGTTACAGCTAAATACTGCCAAGGTTAGCACCCTCTAATATGCACTTATGAAGTGGGTGACTCCCTAGTTTGGAAAAGGCTTTTCTCCAATAAATGGGAGGCTAAATCCATTATATCTTGGGGTATAAATTCAGGATCTTGTTTCTTTTGACAAGGCAACTAGATTGGTGTTTGTTCTATTGATTCTTTTTATCTACCCATTCTACTACTACTACTAAAGTTAACTCATTTTGGCTTAATAACATGTGGAATGATAGTAAACTTAGCCAATTTATTCATATTCTCTTTTGGATAAATTTACTTATATTCCTATCCTTTCTAAGAAGCATTATCAAATTCTTTTAAGGTATCTTATAATGCTATATTTATTCTTAAAGATGCTTGGAATTATATTAGAGACACTCATATTTCTTCTAATGTATTTATTAATCTTTGGAATAATATCATCCCTATCTTTTATTCTATCCTTGGAGAATTCTGAAAAACTTCATTCCTATTGATTCCTTGCTCTAGGTAAAGGTTTTCATTTGCCTTCCAAATGTTATTGTTAATTTCATATTAAAAATTTTAATCATGTTTTGTCAATGGTACTATTGCCTCCAAATTATGGTTTTGGTATGATCTTTTTAATACTAACCATTTCCATGGTTTTCTTTCTTTATATCAATTTCTTGAAGCCTATTTCCAAAAATCTATAAAAGGTCATATCAATGTTTTAATTGCCATTACCCTAATTTGGTTCATATGGATGGATAGAATGGATGCTAAATATCATGGTATTCCTATGAATCATAAAGCTTGTTCTATTATCTATACTGGATTAATGGCTATAAACAAAGTTATTGACATTTCTTTGCAAAAAGTTTTCTTCAATATTTGATTGAAGTTGATGCTCTACTCACATTCTGACTTCCACTAAGATGGGGAGTGCTGATTTAATCTACCTTCTTAATCATACTAGAACACTTCCCTCTCAAGTATGCTTTAAAATTTCTCACATTTGGCATGAAGGAAATGCCTGTGCAGATTATCTAACTAATCTAGGTGCTAAATTAAATAATCTCACTCTTTATGATCATCATAATTTACGTAGACAATTGAGAGGCTTGGTTAATCTAGATAACACTCAGTCACCTTATCTCATAAATTAAATTTACTTTGTGTGTTTTAGGTTCTCTATGATTTTCTCAATGTGCATTTTCATTTTTTTGCATTTTTCTTGTTGTTTTACTCTATTATCGGGTTTGTGCTTTAATACTTGGGAGATCTCTTTGAGATGGTGGCTGGCTGTTCAACCTCTTTTGTTAGAGAGGTGTTCTCTTTGGTTGACTATTATATTTAGGGATCTAAATGTCAACAATTTCTTCATGTGTTGCCTTAATCTTGTGGTTGTCTCCTTTTGGGTTATGCCTCTACGTGCTTTTAGCTTATCTCCTTTCTTAATTGGTCCTAGTTTTTCCTCTAGCTTTATTATTATTTACATAGGGTGGTTTTTATTGCCATTTTGGCGGTGGTTGTATTTGTTACTACCGTCTATATGGCTATATTGGGTGGCTATTATTTGACAGTTGCAGCGGATCTTTTTACTCTTGAGTTTTTACTGGGCCTTTTGGTTTGTGTTTGGATGGGGCCTTGGTCTATTTTTCTTGCCACTCTAGTTGGCTATTTTTGGTTGGGTGGTCCTTCCAGGCTGTGGCTTTTTGTCTACTTGGTTGTTTACCATTTATTTCCTGGTTATTTTGGGTGGCTTCCTAGTGGTTGTCACTATGCTTGTCTTTCTCTATGTTGGGATTGCTTCCCTTTCATACTGGCTATTTACTTATCGAAGTTGGCTCATCTGCTGCTTTGTTAATTGGATGGATGGTTTTTTGGGTGGGCTAGTTTGGTTGGTTGTGCTAGTTGGTTTGGTTGGCTTTCCTTTTGGTTTTCTTTTGATCCGAGGGTAGGGTTGACCTTTTAGTGGCTTTTCTTTATTCTAGTTTTGGCTTTATGGTGGCTCGATGCTGCTATTTTTGTGTGACTGTCTTTCTATTTTTGATGGAGGTATTGTGACTGCCTTTTTATTTCTTTCCTCTGCTATCTGGGTTGGACTGGTGCCTACTGTTAGTTTTGGCCATGACCTCTAATCTAGTTTGGAATTGGTGGTTTCTTGGTGCTAGTTGTAGGTTACTATTTTGGTCTTGGGATGTTTCTTGTGGTTGTCTGGTGACCCTAGTGGGTTTGGTTCCTATCCATGATGGCTTTGTTTTTTAGGTGATATCTGGGTAGCTACTGTTTCATTTCTACTATTGTGGTTTTATTGATGTGACTTCCTTTTGGGCTTAGTGGCCTCTAGTCATCTAGGTGTTTTGTGGGCCATCTTTTTCTGTTGCTTGGGCTGCAGGTACTAAAGAATTGTTAACTTTTACTTTTTAGAGGATTGCCTTCATCGAGGTAAGTGGGCTATAATGGTTCGGATGATTTCCCGATTATCTTTTAGCTGGTAGTAGCATATGTGACTGTAACCCTTCTTTTGAAGTCTGGATGCTCACATTTGTGGTTGCTTATGATGATGCAGGTGACTGAGCCTAAACCTCATTCGAAAATTTCTCTTATATTGCTCTTTATTATGTGCTAAAGCTTGATTTTTTCTAACAGTGCTAATTACAATTTCTAGTTGCTTGTAGGATTCTTTTACATGTAATCTATAGGTTTCGATCCTGGATGTGGATTGTACAACTCTTAAAAGACTTCTAACTCTAGTAGTGGGCTTTGGTTGATCGTCTTGTTTCTTGTGCTATTTCTTATTTATTTTTTAGTCTTTTATTTCTTTTATTTTGTTTCCTTGCTTTTGCTGTATTACATAGGGGATTCTTCTCTCTAGGCTAAATGTAAAGAGAATTATCCCCTCTTAAGGATCTTGTACTCCATTCTTTGTGGCAATAAAATTCTCCCATTTGTGGGTTTTCTTAAAAACCCTAAACCCTAAACCCCAAACCTCAAACCTTAAACCCTAAACCTTAAACCCTAAATTAACCCTAAACCCTAAAAAGCTAAGACCTCAACATAAACTAATTAAAACCTAAAAATAAAACAAATTAAAAAACCTAAACCAAAATAAAATAAAAAATAAAATAAAATAAAAGCCTAAAATTAAAAGAAAATAAAATAAAAAATAATAACCAAACTAAAAAATAAATAAATAAAACCTAAACTAAACTAAAAAAAAATAAAAAACCTAAATAAAACTAGATAAAATCCTAAACATAAAAAATGACCCTAAAAATAAATAAAAAATAAAACCTAAGCCTTAAAAAAGAAAAAAACCTAAACCTAAATAAAAAAATAAAATAAACCTAAATCTAAACTAAGATAAATAAAACCTAAAACTAAACTTAAACCCTAAACTAAATAAAATAAAATAAATTAAAAATAAACCTAAACTAAAAAATAAAACCTAAAAATAAACCTAAAATAAAAACCTAAAACCTAAACCAAAAATAAAATAAATAAAAACCTAAACCTTAACCTAAAAAAAAACCTAAACCTAAAAAAAAAAGAAAAAGAAAAATAACACTAAGCTAAAAAATAAACCTAAACTTAAAAAATAAACTAAAATGAATAACCTAAACTAAAATAAATAAACCTAAAATAAATAAACTAAACTAAATAAAAAAATTAAACCTAAACAAAAATAAAAAATCAAATAAGCTAAAATATATAAAAAATAAAATAAATAAACTAAATAAGCCTAAACCTACCAATTTACTTAATTTTTTTTAAAAAAAACTCTATCCCTAAACCCTAAACCTTAAAAAACCTTAAACCTTAAACCCTAAACCCTAAAACCCTAAACCAAAAATCCTAAACCCTAAACCCTAAATCGTACAACCCTACAACCTTGAACCTTAAACCCTAAACCCTAAACCCTAAACCCTAAACCCTAAACAGTAAACCCTAAACCCTAAACCCTAAACCCTAAACCTTAAACCATAAACCCTAAACCCTCAAATCACTTGTTGATTTTTTTTATGGCGGGTTCCAATGTTGTATTACGCTTGGAAACTGATTGCCCGCAATTTATCTCCTATTTTTCTGACTGCATCACCGCTACCTCGCTTCGACTAGTTGGTGCGCCTTATGAGCAATTTTTCTAAAGAATGGTATTATGGCCAATTTAGTCCCTTCCTATCTTGGATGTTGTTGCCTTTTGTGTCTTGTTCTCCTGATTGATTGTTGATGATTATCCGAATAAACCCTAATGTCGCTATTGAGCGCCGCTCTAACTATTTTTTAGGTGCTTATTTTGTGGTTGAGCTATGCTATCTTCCTTACTATTGCTTTCTCTAGACAATTAGGGATTGTTTCTTTGTTTTAACCTAAAGATTCATTTACATATCATGTGATTGGGATGGTGTTAATTATAAACTCATTGACTTATTTAAAGTGTTTCAAAGTTGTCTCCTCGTAATTTTCTTATGGAGGGATTATACTGAACTAATTTCCTTCCCTAATATGGCTATTCATGAGATTCTGCTAAGATGGCTCACTAACTTATGTTTATGTATTCTCATGTCAAGATGACTATATTGATGATATTTTTTAATGAGACTCCTTATCCTTCACTCTAAATAATTACCTATATATTTTAGATATGATTTTGCTTAGGTTTGGTGTAAAAGCTCAAAAAAATATCAACAACTGGGTGCTACCTTCTAAGTTTGTTATTATGATGGTGTGATGATCTCACCCCTATTGGTTCTAGTAGCTCATGTGATGTAACCCTAAAGTTTGATGCTCATACTGCATCTAACAGATGTGATTGAGCTGAGCCTTCTATCATAATTCCTTACTAACATACTCATATTATGTTATTTTCCTCTAACTTTTGTTCAGACCTTAACTCTAATCTCTTATTATAACTTTGTAAGTGATTCTGCTCTTCTTTTCAGTCTGCCTATTATCATGCATACATCCTCTAGAGCATTGGCTTTAATCTTACTTTAGCTTAATATGTTAATCATCTTGTATCTTTTGATTGTTTTATGCTTTCTACATGTAGATAATTTACTAAATTTTAAGTTCTGAGTTTATCCGCTTAAGGACCTTGTTACCTTTTTTTGTGGCAATAAATACCCTAAACCCTAAACCCTAAACCTAAATCTCTAAACCCTAAACCTACTAAACCTAAACCCTAAACCTAATCCATAAACCCTAAACCTAAACCCTAAACCCTAAACAAACCTAAACCCTAACCAATTAAACCCTATAATCTAAATAAACCCTAAATCCTAAATTATAAACCCTAAAAACCCTAAACCTTAAAGTCAAATCTAAACCCTAAACTAACCCTATACCCTATGCTAACCCTAAACCCTCAAAACCCTAAACCATAAAGCCTAAACACTAAACCATAAACCATAAACCCTAAACCCTAACCCTAAACCCTAAAACCTAAAACCCTAAACCCTAAACCCTAAATTAAATAAAATAAAAATATAATAAAAACTAAATGTAAAATAAAAATATATTAAAATAAATATAATGTTGAATAAAAATCTAAACCTAAAAAATAAACTTAAAAATAAAACCTATAAAAAACCTAAACCCTAAACAAAAAAAAAACCTAAACCTAAAATAAACTAAACATAACCTAAACCAAAACTAAATAAAATAAAAATAAATCTAAACCTAAACTAAAAAATAAAACCTAAAAACAAACCTAAAATAACAACCTATAACTTAAACCTAAAAAAATAAAATAAAAACCTAAACCTAAACCTAAGAACAAAAGATAAAACCTAAACCAAAAAAATAAAATAAAAATAAAACTCAATTAAAAAAATATACCTAAACCTAAAAAAATTAAAATAGAAAACTTAAACTAAAATAATTAAACCTAAATTAAATAAACTATACTAAATAAGAATAAAAAATAAACCTAAATAATAATAAAAAATAAAATAAACTCAAATAAATAGAAAATAAACTAAATAAACTAAATAAATCTAAACTAACTGGTTTACTAAATTTAAAAAAAACTTTAAACCCTAAAACTAACCCTAAACCCTAAACTTACAACCCTAAAACCTAAACCCTAAAACCCTTAACCCTAAATCGCAAATCCTAAACCTTAAACCCTAAACCCTAAACCCTAAAACCCTAAGCCCTAAACCCCAAACCCTAATGCCTAAAGCCTAAACCCTAAACTAACCCTAAACCCTAAAAATGGGCAGAAACTTGATGGCAGGAACATCACTATCAACTAGGCTCAATCTAGATCTGGCAATGGAGGTGAAGGTGGAGGCGACGATTATTGTAGTGGTGGTGGGGGATATGGAGGATATGGTTGATATGTAAGTGGTGGTCAAAGTAATGGTGGTTATGAAGTCAGGAAGAGTGATGTAGGTTACAGCTGTGGAGGAGGTAGAAGAAGAGATCCGACATATGGTGGCGTATCCCACTACTCAAGAGACAGGGGTAGTTCTAATGCGAACTAGAGAAATTGAAGAATGGTCAATCTGAACTGCTACTTATGGAATTGTGTCTTTACAATAAAGATGCTTTTACTTATCTAAGGTTTTTGATTTGTCTTATGGGTGCTCATTTTTTATCTATGTCATCGCTTATGTCATATAAAACTTGGTGTGCTACTTGGTTAATAAAATTGAAAAGAAGAAATATTGAATCTGAATTTGTTCTCTAAAAAAAAAACCTTAAACCCTAAAGCCTAAACCCAAAACTAAAACTTAAACCCTAAACCTAAAACCTAAACCCTAAACCCTGAAAACCCAAAACCCTTAATAGTAAACCCTAAACCTTAAACCCTAAATCCTAAACCCTAAACCCTAAAACCCTAAACCTTAAACTAACCCTAAACCCTAACCCTAAACCCTAAACCCTAACCCTTGAATAAAGATGTCATTAGGAGTAGATCTAATGAATGATTTAATCCTAACATATTTATGGTAGCTAATGAAAATGTTTTCAAGAGACTTTCCTTGACTATTAGATATTTGAATACCTTAAACCCTAACCCTAAATCATATTATAATACCATATATTATAGTGATGTAGCATCATATATTTGAGCATGTAGTGATGTGCGTTATAAGATGTTTTGAAATGTTTTAGTATATTATGGTAATGCCTTATAATCTATATTAATATAAATCATAAAATATTGATTTAATCAATCATATGATAAAATTTATTAAATTTAAAGTAATTAGTTGTAGTTCCAAAGGTCGCTACATCACTTATACCTAAAAAAGTAAGATTTTATGTTCAAAATAAAAATTATATGTTGTAGCATAGTATAGCATCATATATGATAATATATTGTTCCGTGAACTTTAAATTCTTTTAGTATTTTATAATCATGCAAACCTACACTAGCATTATTTATAAAAATGTTGATTTATACTTTAAAATGGTTGAATTTGGCCAAATTCATAATAGATAGAGCATGGTATCATAATATATTGTTTCAATTTAAAATATGTAAGTGATATGACTAAAATATATAGTTTAAAACTAATTTTATGATTTTATCTTAAGCAATCCTGATGTGATATAATATAATATAATATATTATGTTATAGTGTATTATAATATAGGATGCCATAACATAATCTAAAGCTAGAAAATAAACTAAAATAAAAAACCTAAACTAAAATAAATAAATTAAAGTAAATAAAAATAAAAATAAAGCCTAAATAAAAATAAAAAATAAAAAAACTAAAATAAATTAAAAATAAACTAAATAAACATAAACCTACAGGTTTACTTAATTTAAAAAAACCATAAACCCTAAATCCTAAACCTACAACCCTAAACCCTAAACCCTAACCCTAAACCCTAAAAGCATAAACCCTAAACCCTAAACCCTAAACCCTAAACCTTAAACGTTAAACCCAAACCATAAACCCTAAACCCTAAACCCTAAACCCCAAACCCCAAACCTAAATCTAAAGTAACTAAATAAATTAAAAAATAAACCTAAACCCTAAAATCTAATAAACCTAAACCTAAACCTAAACCTTAAAAATGGGAAGAACCTTGATGGCAGGAATATCACCAAGGTGCGCCTAGATCCTAAGTGGAGGCTAAATCCAATATCATAGTGGTGGTGGATTTGGAGGCACCGGTGTATGGATGTGGTGGTCGATGTGGTGGTTAAGGAAAAATGAGGTTATACTGGTGGTAGTGAGGGAGAGATCGGGATATGATGGTGGTTCCGCTACTGAGAGTCGGATGGTTCTATGGGAACTAGAGAAACTAAAGAATGACCCATCGACCTACTACTTATCAGTTATTTCTTCATAAGATGTTTCTAGTATCCGGTTTTGATTTGCTCTATGCATGCTCATTTTGTCTATGTCGCCACTAGAAAATTTTTTGTTACTTGATGAAATCAAAAATAAGAAATGTTGAATCTGAATTTATTCTCTATTAAAACAAAACCAAAAACCCTAAACCCTTAAAAGCCTAAACCCTAAACCGGAAACCCTAAACCCTAAACCCTAAAACCTTATACCCTTAACCATAAACTTTAAACCCTAAACCCCAAACCCTAAACTCGAAACCCTAAACCCTAAACTAACCCCAAACCCTAAACCCTAAATTAACCATAAATCCTAAACCCTAAACCCTAAAGCCTAAAGCCTAAACCCTAAAGACTAAACCCTAAGACCTAAACCTAAAACCCTACAACCCTAAACCCCAAACCCTAAAACCTTAAATGGTAAACCCTAAACCCTAAACCCTAAAACCCTAAACCCAAACCCTAAACTCTAAACCCTAAATCCTAAAGCCTACAACTCTAAACCATAAACACTAAACCCCAAACCCTAAGCCTAAACCCTAAACCCTAAATACCTAAATACCTAAACTTAAACTAAATAAAACCTCAAAATAAAATAAATAAAGAAACTAAACCTTAATAAAATAAATAATAATAAAAATAAAACAAAACCTAAATTAAAACCTAAACCTAAACATAAATCTAAACTTATGCTTAAAAATAAAATAAAACTAAACTAAAATAAAATAAATAAAAACCAAAACTAAAATAAAAGATAAAATGAACTTAAAAATAAAAAACCTAAATAAAATAAAACCTAAATGTAAAATAAAAATAAAATAAAATATAAACTAAATAAAAACCTTAACCTAAATAATAAATCTATAAATAAAACCTAAACCCTAAACTAAAAAAGATAAAACCTAAAATAAAAATAAAATAAACCTAAACCTAAACTAATAAAAACTAACCTAAAATAAATAAAACCTCAACCTAAACTTAAAATAAATGAAACTTAAACCTAAACACAATAAAATAAAACAAACTAAAATCAAACCTAAACATAAATTAAAAAATAAAACCTAAAATAAAACCTAAAACCTAAACCTAAAAAAACTAAATCAAAAACCTAAACCTAAACCTAAAAATAAAAAATAAAACCTAAACCTAAAAAATAAAATAAAAATAAAACTAAACTACAAAAATAAACATAAACCTAAACATAAACCTAAAAAATAAAAAAAAATAAAAAAATAAACTAAAATAAAAAAACATAAAATAAATAAACTAAGCTAAATAAAAAAATTAACATAAATAAAAATATAAAATACACTAAATAAACCTAAACCTACCAATTTACTTAATTTACAAAAAACCCTAAATGCTAAACCCTAAACTCTTAAAACCCTAAACCCTAAATCCTTAACACTAAACCCTAAACCTTAAACACAAAACCCTAAACATACAACCCTAAACCATAAACCTTAAACACTAAACTAACCCTAAACCCTAAACCCTAAAATGCTAAAAACCTAAACCTAAACTAAATAAAACCTAAAGTAAAACTTAAACCAAAAAATAAATAAATAAATAAAAATAAAAACATAAACTAAAACTTAAACCTAAACCTAAACCTACACCTAAAAAAATAATAATAAAAACTAAAATAAAATAAAATAAATAAAAAACTAAATTAAATTTAGAAAATCAAAAACCTAAATAAAATAAAAACTAAACCTAGAATTAACTAAAATATACCTAAAATAAAGTAAAAGAAAATAAAAACTAAATAAAAATTTAAATGAAATATAAAAAAATAAACCTAAATAGAAAAAATAAACTAAAATAAATAAAAAATAAACTAAATAAACTTAAACCTACCAATCTGTAAACCCTAAACCCTAAAACCCTAAACACTAAACCCAAAACCCAAAACCCTAAACCCTAAACTTTAAACCCTAAAACTTACAACCCTAAACCCTAAACCCTAAAACCTAAACCCTAAAAACCAAAAAACCTAAACCTAAAATAAATAAAATAATAAATAAATAAATACAAAAACCTAAACCTAAATAAAATGAAAATATAAAATAAAATAAAAACCTAAACTAAAATCTAAACCTAAATCTAAAGCTAAACCAAAACCTAAAAATAAAATAATATAAAAAATAAAAACTAAACTAAAATAAAATAAAAAATACCTAAACTGAACTGATAAATAAAATAAACCTAAAAATAAGAAAGCTAAATAAAATAAAAACTAAGCGTAAAATAAAAAAATAAAAAATCTAAAATAAAATAAAATAAACATTAAATAAAAACCTAAACCAAATAATAAACTTAAAAATAAATCCTTTAAGTAAATAACAAAATAAAACCTCAACCATAAACTAAAAAAGAAAATAAAATAAAAGAAAAAAACTAAATCAATATAAAATAAATAAATACCTAAACTAAACTAAAAAATAAAAACCTAAATAAAAGATAAACTAAATCTAAAATAAAAATAAATTAAAAACTAAATAAAAACCAAAATAAAAATAAAAATAAATTAAATAAAAAATAAAAGAAAAGGAAATAAATAAATAATAAACTAAATAAACCAAACCCTTCCAATTTACTTAATTTAAAAAATAAAAAAAATAAAAAAACCTGAACGCTAAACCCTAGAGTTAACCCTAAACCCTAAACCTAAATGCTAAACCTACAACCCTAAACCCTAAACTCTAAACCTTAAAACCCTAAATCCTAAACCCTAAACCCTAAACCTTAAACCCTAAACCCTAAACTCTAAACCCTAAACCCTAAACCTCAAACCCTAAAACATACAATCCTAAACTCTAATCCCTAAAAACCTAAAAACCTAAACATAAAATAAATAAAATAAATAAAATAAAATAAATGGAAAAACCTAAACCTAAATAATAAAATTAAATAAAATAAAATAAAAACCTAAACTAAAACCTAAACCTAAACCTAAAGCTAAACCAAAACCAAAAAATGAAATAATGTAAAAATAAAAACTAAACTAAAATAAAATAAATAAAAACTTAAACTAAACTAAAAAGTAAAATAAACCTAAAAGTAAGAAACATAAATAATATAAAAACTAAATGTAAACTAAAAATAAAATAGACCTAAAACAAAATAAAATAAACACTAAATAAAAACCTAAACCTAAAAAATAAACCTAAAAATAAAACCTAAAAGTAAATAACAAAATGAAATCTAAACCATAAACTAAAAAAAAATCTAAACCTAAAAATAAACAAAATAAAATAAACATAAACATAAACTCAAATAAAATAAACTAAAATAAATAAAACCTAAACCTAAACCAAAACCTTAAACTAAATAAAATAAATTAAATTAAAAATAAACATAATCCTAAATTAAAAAAAACCAAAAAATAAATCTATCCTAAAACCTAAACCTAAAAAAATAAAATAAAAACCTAAACCTAAACCTAAAAATAAAAAATAAAACCTAAACCTAAAAAATTAAAATAAAATAAAACTAAACTAAAATAAACATAAACATAAACCTAAACCTAAAAAATAAACTAAAATAAATAAACCTAAGATAAATAAACTAAACTAAATAATAATTAAAATAAATCTAAATAATAATAAAAAATAAAATAAACTAAAATAAATTAAAATTAACTAAATAAACTAAACGATAAACCCTAACTAAAAAAAATAAAATGAAAATAAAATAAAAACCCTAATCCTAAACCCCAAATCCTAATCCCTAAAACTAACCCTAAATTATAAACCCTAAACCCTAAACTAACCCTAAACCGTAAGTAAAACCCTAAACCCTAAACCCTAAACCCTAAACCCTAAAACCTAAGCTAAACCCTAAACCCTAAACCCTAAACCCTAAAACCTAAACCTAAACTAAACCCTAAACCTCTAAACTATAAACCTAAACCCTAAACTAACCCTGAATAAAAAAACCTAAAACTAAATTAAATAAAACCTAAAAAAATAAATAAGTTAAATCAAAATAAAATAAAAAAATAAAATAAAAAACTAAACTAAAAAACAAAAATAAATAAAATAAACCAAAACTAAACTAAAATAAAAAACCTAAATAAAATAAACTAACCTAAAATAAAATAAACCTAAAATAAAATAAAATAAAAACTAAATAAAACTAAATAAATATAAAATTAAAATTAAACCTAAAAAAATAAAATAAACTAAAAATAAATAAACTAAATAAAGCTAAACCATTAGTTTAAATTTAAAAAAATAAAAAATAAAACCCTAACCTAAACCCTAAACCCTAAAACTAACCCTAAACCATAAACCCTAAATCCTAAAACCTTAAACCCTAAACCCTAAATCATAAAACATAAACCCTAAACCGTAAACCCTAAACCATAAACCCTAAACCCCAAACCCTAAACCCTAAACCTAAATTAACCCGAACCATGTCCCTAACCCTAACCCTAATGCTAACCCTAACCCTAAACCTTAAAACCTAAATCCTAACTCTAACCCTAAACCCTAAACCATAAACCATAAACCCTAAAATCTAAATCTTAACTTAACCTTTACTCCATTCCATCTAACCTAACCTAACTCAACCCTAATCTTAATCTAAACCTAAATTTAATTCAAATTTAATCTAATCCTAAATTAACGAATCTAAATCGAACTTTAAACTAAATCAAACCTAATTTAACTAATCCACCTTTAATCTAAGATAAACCGAACCTTTAATCCTTTAATCCAACCTGACAGAATTTAAATCGAATCTAATTTTAATCTAAATCTACTTTAAATCTTTAAATTAACCTAATTTAAATCTTACCTTAAATCAATCCTTTTTCTAAATCTTTAACCTTTAACTCACCTTAAACCTTTAATCACTTAATCTTAATCTAATTTTAACAAAATCCAATCTTAATATTTTAAATCTAATCTTAAACTGAAATTTAATTTAATCTAATCCTAATCCCAATCCTGAATCTTAAATCCTAATCTTAATCACCTAATCTTGTCTTTATAATTCCTACCTTAATCTCTTTACCTTTTTCTAAATCTAAATCTAAAACTTTAATCTAATCTTTCTAAACTTTAAATTTAAACCTGAATCTTAAATTTAACCGAAATTTTAATTTTAAATCCTAAATTTTAAATCTTAAATCTATCTAAATCTTAAATTAAATTTAATCCAATCTGACCTAATAATTTCCTTTAATAAATTCCACCTAAACGAATCCTTCTAACTAATCTAAACTTAATCTAATCTTTACCTAATCTAACACCTTAATCTTTCCTATTTAACCTTGACCTTAACTTTAAATCCTAATCTGACCTTTAATTCAACCTAAACTAACCCCAACCTTTAACTAACTCCTTAACTCCAACTAACCTAACTCTTTAACCTTTAACCCTAACCACTAACCCTAACCCTAACCCTAATGCTAACCCTAACTCTAACCTTAACCCTAACGCAAACCCAAACCCTAACTCTAACCCTATCCCTAACCCTACCATTTACCTAGATATTTTTCTAGTACTTCTATTATTCTCATACTTAAAAAAGATAATCTAAACTATTAGAGTGATTTTAGATCTATTAGTCTTTAGACCTTCTTCAATAAGATAATTTCCCAAATTTTTACCAACTGCCTTACTCTTTTACTTAATAGAATTATCTCTCTCAACCAAATTGATTTTGTTAGAGGTAGATCTATTTTTAATAATATTTTACTTGCCCAAGAATTAATTCATGATCTTAATGCCAAGACTAAAGGTGCCAACATTCTTTTCAAATTAGATATTACCAAAGCCTTTGATAACATCTCTTGGGATTTCCTTTTCCATATTCTAAATTTATTTGGGTTTTCTGATAAATTTATTTTTCTTATTACAATTTGTATTAATAATTCCTTTTTCTATTTTCTTAATGGTGAAGTCTTTCTTTCCCTCTTCCCATGGCTTACAAGGGAATCCTTTATCTCCCATTTTATTTATTATTAATGTTGAGTACTTATCTAGAGCATGAATGATTTATTCTTAAATAATCTAGTATAGAACTCTTAGTGGTCTTCCTATTTCCCATTAAGTTTTGTAGATGATTCATTATTTTTTTGTAATGCTTCTATTCATCACATCAAGCATCTCAAGTATTTTTAAATAAATTTGGTAGAGAAAGTGGCCTTTCTATCAATGATAATAAAAGCTATTTTATCACTTCCTCTAGTATCTATAATAATAAAATCTATCAAATCATGCATATCTCTAATTTTAAACATCAACAATTACCTCTTAAGTACTTGGGTCCTCTGCTCTTTAAAGGCCCGAAACATTCCCATCTCTTCGATGAGCTAATTCAAAAAATTTAAAATAAAATTTCTATTTGGGAATTCCATTTACTTTCCTTGTAGGCTCACTATTCTTAAAAGCACGCCTCAACTCAATGCCTTTTATTTGATTCAAACTATTATCCCCACTAATGCTACACTTATCGAATTGATCATTTGCTTAACAAATTTTTTTGCTCCAATAATTCTACCAAAAGAATGCATTGGACATCTTAGCATAAATGATGTAGTCCTTTGGGAGAAGGTGCTCTTTGTTGCAACCCTATTCATGAAGCTATCACTGCCTTCTCTCATAAGCTCTAATGGAATTTTACAAAGAATGATATCCTTTGGTCTGATTTTATGATGGAAAATATTGCCAAGGTAAACACCCCATCGTGATTATAAAGTTGGTGACTCTCCGTTTGGAAAAGGCTTTGCTCCATTAAATTACCAATCATTAATATCTTGGGGTATTTAGTTCTTCCTTTTTGACAAGACAATTAGATTAGCAACGCTCTATTGACACCCTTTATCTACCCACTCTACTACTATCAAAGTTAATTTCTTTTGGCTTAAAAATAATTGGAATGAAAGCAAACTTGAGAATTATATCACTATTTATTTTTTTGACAACTTTAGAAATATCCCCATTTCTTCTAACAAACCTGGCCAAATTCTTTTAAAGCTTTCTTATAATGGTGACTTTGTACTTATTTATTAAAGTTTGGAATAATATCATTCCCATTTCCTATTCAATTTTAGCTTGGAAGATTTTGAATAACTTTATTCTTGTGGAATCTTTTCTCTGGACAAAAGGGTTCTAATTACCTTCAAAGTGCTATTGTTCCTTTCATATTGAAAATGTAAATCATGTTTTTGTCAATGGTGCTATTTCTTCTAAATTATGGTTTCGGTATGATGATTTATTTAATACTAACTTTTTTCAGTGTTCTCTTTCTTTATATCAACTTCTTGAAGTCTATTTCAAAATATAGTGAAAGGTCAAATTAAAGTTTTAATTGCTATTACCCTTATGGTTCATCCGATGGATAAAATGATGCTAAATATTATGGTATTCCTATGAACCATAAAAGGATCCCCGATAGAACTAAAGAAAAAAATTCATGCTCTTTTAATGCCAAATCTTATTAGTAGTATTCATTTTAGAGGTTATAAATTTGGCTAAAAATTGGGTATCATCTGAAGTGACACTATTATAAAAGTGCTAGGATTATCTATTGGGTCAAACCTAAATAAAATTTGATTATAGTGGATACTAATGGTTTTATTGCTTCTAATAAATATGTGTGGTGGTATTCTTAGAATTCAAAAGGTATTGTGTGCTTTTCCTATCCTCAAAAAAGCTTATTCTATTATTTTGCTTAGCTTATGGCTATTAAATTTGTTTTATTTGAATAGAGGTTCCTCAACATCTGGATTGAAATTGATTCTCCCTTGCTTCTTAACATGCTTAATTCCAATAGAAATGGGAATGCTGAATTATTTTATCTTCCTAATCATACTAAAAATCTCCTTTCTCAAGTTTGTTTTAAAATTTTCCACATCCTTTATGAAGGTAATGCTTATGCTGAACTTAGCTAACTTTGGTGCCAACTTTACTGATTTCACTTTATTTGACAACCAAACTTTGCCTAAACTATTAATAGGTTTGGTTAATCTAGATAATGCTAGATTGCTTTTATCTCAAATTATAAATTCTTGTTTCTTTTTTGGTGTTGGTTTTTATGATCTTTACCTTTGATTTCCCTTGTTCAACTCTCTTTAGGTTGAGATTATCTACTTATTTTCTCCCGGGGTTATGTTTTTGATCTCTTACTTTTGGATTGGCCTAGTTTTTGCTGCCTGGTAGTTATTGTAAGTGTAGCCTAGGTTGTTTTATTTTTTTTTTCATCTTGGTGGCATTTATCTATCTCGCTAGGTGTTTACCATAATTTTCATTTGGCTATTTTTTATATCCTCCTTTTGGGTTGTGACTACGACTACTTTAGGCTTTTCTTTTTATATGGGTTTTTCCTGTTCTTTGGGCCACTTCCTAACTTATTAAAATTGGATCTACTGTTGTGGTGGTTGACAGGGTGGCTTTATTGGCTGGTAGTTTTGGCTGGTTGGGATGGTTGAATGGTTAGTTGTTTTGGTTGTTTTCTCTTTTTCCATTGGTGACTAATCTGGGGGATTGCTGGTGGTTTATCCCTGGCTTGATTTTGGCATGGTGAAGATTTTTGGTTGGCTATTATTTTCTCTATTTTATTGACTCGGGCTTGGTGGTCATTTTTGTTGATTTTGTTTTGTTTCTTTTGGTTATGGTTTTAACCTCCTCCTGTATTGGCTTTCCTCTCTTGGTTGCAATGGCTTTGGGTTTGGGTATTATTTTGGATTGGTTGGATGAAGGTTATTTTGTGGCTGTTAGTTGGCCTATGGTGCTGGTGGCATAGTTGGGTGCCTTTATTGCTATTACTCCTCTTAGTTGGCTGTAGTCTTCTTTTTGTTTCTTTTTTCTTTTAATATTCTACTTTAATTTTCTTCCTTGGTTGGGTTTGGTGGCTGTAGTCTGCTTCTACCCTTTCCCTGCCTATCTTGGGTGATTTTGGCTTGATGACTATTATTGGTCTTTACACTAAAATAAAATAAATAAAATCCTAACCTAAACTAAAAAATAAAATAAACCTAAAAATAAAGAACCTAAATAAAATAAAAATTAAAATAAACCTAAAAAATTAATTCTAAAAATAAATAAAAATAAAACTCAAACCATAAACGAAAAATTAAACCTAAAATAAACAAAATAAAATAAACCTAACCCTAAACTAAAATAAACTAAACTAAAATAAATAAAACCTAAACCTATACCTAAAATAAACTAAACCAAAACCCTAAACTATATAAAATAAAAAAAAAAACAAAATATAAAATAAAACCTAAAAATAAGCCTAAAAAAAACCTAAAACTTAAACCTAAAAAAATAAAATAAAAACCCTAAACCCTAAACCCTAAACCCTAAACCCTAACCCCAAACTCTAAACCCTAAAACCCTAAATCCTAAACCTTAAATCATAAAACATACAACCCTAAACCCTAAACCCTAAACCCCAAACCACAAACCCTAAATCCTAAACCCTAAACTCTAAAAACCTAAAAACATAAACCTAAACAAAATAAAAGAGATTTCAGCTACAAATGATTAGCTTGAATTTCCCTAATATAGATAAAAATTGTATGAGCTTTATATGCCATATTAGACCGCCTCTCTCAAGTTTCATAGAGATGCTAAAGGGTAGATTCATGTTCGTGGACTAATGAAGAAAGAATCTACTTAAGTTTAAACACCTATGTGATGATCTATGAGCAATCCTCTTCTATAGCTGAGATAACCTATCTAATAATAAAATTCCTCTCTAATCGATACTGCCTTCTCAATTGTAGCTCTTTAAATTTAGCAGATATGTCGAGGAGCTCAATCTGTGCTTTAAAAAGCTCTCTTTAGTAGGATTTCATTGCTTTGAGACTGTGCTTAAGATGTTGGGGAATTAGGGAGACTTGATGTGAAGTATTGTTGAATGAGATTTTTACAATAGTGATTGTATCTAACAAAATCTCTTGATAAGTAACTAGAATAATTTGAACTCAATATCTCTTCACATGGATTTCCAAAACTATAGCTCTCCTACTTTGAGAATCAATGCTACAACATATTGTAACAAATAATTCGCTTCAACACAAAAGCAAGAAAGCTCAAGTAAAACTCCTAAGTCAATGCTTAGAGATAGGTAGCATAGTGTTGTGAGAGATTTAGGACACTCATAGATTTTTTTGCTGACATCTAAAATATGATTTAAGAAAGATTTTGGATCCCAAAATAATATCTATCATCTTTTCTATTTTTATTTTATCACTAGTAATGTTTCTTCATTTAGATGTATTCATTTGAATTTGATTTAGTGGTGGAAAGAATAATTTCTACATTTGATGACATTCTTTTAGGTGCAAGAATTTTTGATGTTAATTGAAATCTAAAGTTTATTGAGAAGCAACATGAAAATTAATTTTATGTAGTGTCTCTTTTAAGTTTAGGTCTCAAGTCGATCTAAACCTAAATAAAATTAGCTTAATCTTTCCCTAATTTTAGAAGACAACAAGAATACTTCAAATTTGTTCATGTACTCATTTATAATTTTGGTTTTTTGCTTTAGCAAGTAAAACTCTAAACAATTGATCCTAGTAGGATAAATACAAGAATTTTTTAACAACAATTTGATTTCAACCATGTAATAACTTGTTCTAATCCAAATCTTCTCGCCTCCCAATTTTTATCTAGAAGATTTTTGTTTAGCAGTATCTTTAAGTTTTATAAATCACAATCTTCAAGGCTTACCAAACCCTAAACCCTAAAACTAACCCTAAACCCTAAACTTAAACCATAAACCCAACCCTAAACTATAAACCTAAACCTAAACCCTAAACCCCTAAACTAAACCTAAACCCTAAACTAAACCTAAAACCCTAAACTTAAACCTAACCCTAAACTATAAACCCTAAACTAACCTTAAACCTAAACCTAAATTTAAACCCTAAACTATAACCCTAACCATAAAACCTAAACCCTAACTTAAACTTAAATCCTAAACTTAAACTAAACCAACCTAAACCCTAAACCCTAAACTTAAACTATAAATTCAACTAAACCTAAACTTAATCCTAAAGCCTAAACACAAACCTAAAACCCTAACCCTAAACCCTAAACCCTAAAACCTTAAACCCTAAAACCCAAATTCTAAACCCTAAACTCTAAAACATACAACCCTAAACCCTAAACCCTAAACCCTAAACCCCAAACCCTAAACCCTAAAACCTAAACCCTAAACCCTAAAAACCTAAAAATGTAAACCTAAAAAAATAAAAGAGATTTCAGCTACAAATGATTAGCTTGAATTTCTAATATATAAAATTGTATGAGCTTTATATGCCATAGTATCTATCTCAACTTCATAGATGCTAAAGCTAGCTTCCTTCATGGACAAATGAAGAAATAATCTACTTAAGTTCAAAGTGACAATCTATGAGAAATCCTCTCTATAGAGAGATAACCTATCTAATAATAGAACTCCTCTCTAATGATATTGTCTTCTCAACTACAACTCTTTCAATGATACATCAAGGAGCTAAATTTGTGCTAAAATCTCTTAAGTAGGATTTCAATGCCAGACTGCTTTGAGATGTTGGGGAATGGAGACTTGATGAAGTATTGCAAAAGAGATTTTACAATAATGATTGTATCTGAAAAATCTCTTAATAAGTAGTGTGTAAATAGAATAATTTGAACTCAATACTCACTGTGGATTTCCAAAACTATAACTCTCCTTATTAAGAGAGATTTTATCATGATTAATGGGATGACCTCTAACTCCCATGATTTTCTTGGGATTTATTGCTCACTTAATTAGGAAAATTAACTAATTAAACCTTAACAATATTTTTAAGTCAATTAATAAATAATTAATCCCATGAATAGTAATAAATTGGTTAATTAAGTTTATTAATCATTATTCAACAGAAAGTGAACTAAGGAATAGTTGGGACCCCTTTCCCAAGTTCATTTCACCCTTTTAAAATGAAATTAATTTAAATTTAACTAATTAAATAAATCACATAATCAAATTAAAATTATAATCACATCGCACTTAATTAATTAAATCATGGGGTAGAACTTTAGGTGTTTAATAACCTAAAGGAGTTTAATGAAATTATCTAGTCCACATGTGTGGAAAACCATAACAATAATAAATTAAGTCCCTTAATCTAATTAACTATTAATCATGAGCCAATTGCATTAAGCCCCTTTTATTTCCTAGGATCATTGTAAGTTTATTTTCCATGCATATCATATTGGCTCATAATTATTTAGTTAATTACTTTAAGGTGACATGGGTAAGGGTAATTAATTCATCTAATTAAGGTTTCAACTTAATTAACCCATAAAATCAACTTAAGTTATATTTAAATTAAATCAAATCACTAATGTGGGAATGGATTTAAAACAACAAGTGATGATTTATCTTCTCCCCTTTAATTTAAATCAAATCCAAAACTTAGTTAATAAAGAAGCTTTGGTTTGATTTAAATAATCTTATTTAATTTGATTATTCTTAAGAACTAGTTTGGTTGAATGAATTACATGCTTATATTTGATTGTCCACTTTCCAATCATGTTAAATTTGGTATGTCATTTGAATTCATGCATCCACCTTTTCAAAATCAAGTAAAATAAAATGGATTTCCTTTATGTAAGCTTGCATGTGTTGATTTAATTTAATATATGCGTGGCTATTATCACTATTAAATCCAAATGTATTTTTCACAGCTTATAAATGAATAATAATATTTGTTATGATGCTAGTTATAAATACATAAGAAATGAAAGTGCTTATACCTCAAGTGTATGAATGTTGAGTTCTTTTTCCTTTATTCATGTGTTGATTTATTTAAGATTGGATGGCAATGAGTATATAGTCTGGACATCCCAGGAATGTGAGGCTTTAGCTAGCCCCAAGGAGGTCATTTGATTACCTCACTTTCCTGGTTTAACAATGGCACATACCCATTTGATTTCATTCTTATGTATTTCAGAATTAGAATTTGGATAGAGCTTTAATTCATATATATAAATGATTCAATCAAACAAAATATACAATCTTTGCATGATTTTATTTCTCTCATTTATGCATACATCCATGTGTGTCCAAGAAAAGCAAGTATATAGTCTAGACATCCTGAGAATTTTTTGTTAGCCCCAAGGAGGTCATTTGATTACCTCACTTCCTAGTTTAACAATACATATACTCCTATATTTTTATACATGTATATGTGTATGTGATTAGTGAATGAAAATCCCATTTTACCTTAAAACTGCATGCATTCAGAATTGACTAAGTGGTTCAATTAATTAGCCATATGATTTGGAGCTTACTTCTATGTTCATGTATAATTTACATATGTTTGAATGCAAATGGGTATATAAGTATGGACATCCCGAGAATATGACTTTAACTAAAGGAGGTCATTTGATTACCTCACTTTAACAACGACACATGCCTATTTAATTTCATTCTTATGCCCTTTTGTATAAGAATTTGGATAAAGTTTTAAATTAATATGTTTAAATAATTCAATCAAATAAAATATAAATTCTAAACATACACATACATTCATCATTTAAGTGTTAAAATATGTGGCATGTATAGATACACTTAGAATAAATCATATGCATGTTAGATGTGATGGAAAGGAATGATTTAATATATGTCATGTGGTAGTAATTCACTTAAATTAATCTTAAAATGCCTTTCATTTTGAATATGATTATTTAAAGTGAACCTAAACTTAAGATTAATTAAATCATTTAATAAGCCATTCACTAAAGAAAACTAAATCAAATTAATATACTTTAGAAAGTGACTTAAGGTAGGGATGAAAGAGGGCAATCCTCTTTCCTCTTTATAACACTTAGTTGCTAAGTGTAATCAAATGAAACAAAAAAGAAAACAAATTAAAATTCTCAAATATTTAAACTACTTCAAGTAAAATCAACCTTTCATGTTAAATTGAATCCTTCTACACTTAGAAAATATAACACTAATGCCTAACAAGACTTACCACACAAGCCTTAATACACACATTAGAATTAAGTCACCACTTCTAGCTCTAAGTTATGTATGATGTGATGTATATTTGTTTTCTAATGTATTATTTTAGATTGATATTAGTGTATGCTTCAGACCGGATGATAGGCCAATGGTAGCCTAATCATGTTTTCTGAGGATTATGCTTAAGAGATGCTTAAAAATAAATGTGAATGCTTCTAGGTTGCTTAAATCATTAAGCATAATCCGTTAGGATAGGTGGGACTTAGTTAACCATGTGTAGGTGCTAAGTCCAAATTATAAATACAATTGCTTGGGATTATATGTATATTTAGCTAACCTCTATTTTGCGTGTAGTTAGATTTACTTTTCCAACATAAATGTAATTTTGCAATAGAATTAGGATTAGTGCTATGGGGGATTAGAGCAAAGGCGTAAGGCTTTGTCTTAGGTGCCCGATGTCTTTGAAGTAAGCACCATCCAAATCAAAGAAGGAACCAAATTAAAAATGGAGATATGAAGAAAGAAGACACCCATAACATTTAATACAATTATAATTATGCTTTCATATTCAAGGTTGTATAAGGGTAGAGCTCAACTACCCATATTTTCTCACTTCGGGTTATACGAGGGTACTCGACCGCACCGACCTTTTATTCTTTTATGATAGTTTATATAATTATTTGATGTTATGTTATCATTGTATGGCATGCTTTTCATTATTTCTTAAATGATTGATGCTTTAATGAGTGGCTTGGATAATGATTAGGCTCTTAGGTAAAAATAATGTTTCTACCCAACTAATCACTCATAACTAAATTTTAAACAACTCATAACCTCATCATAAAGCCTAGACATAATTAAGATAATTGAAAGATTTAGCAACCCATTAGATGTATGGTTGTATGTTTCACATCATGTAAGCATATTCTTTCTCTCTGAACATGAAGGATCTCCATCCTTGCATAAAGGAATGCTTGTGAGGGCTTCCCTTGTGGGATAGAACACCTTATTCTAGCTGATTTGATTCATAACCTATTTCATCATGCATTTAGGCTTAAGAAATCCTAAAGCCTCTATCAAAATGATATGTCTAAAATGAAATAAAATTTGATAAGATTTTGCATCTATAGATTTAGTCATATGCTCATACCACTCATGCTCTAGTCTCTTATTAAGTTTATTTAGGACTTTAGTCTCTTTCTAATTAAATAACTACCCTAGCTATCTTGAAATTCATAAGATCAGACTACATGATTTTAAAATAGTAGGACGAGTTAGCTGGCAGCCACTCTAGGTATTATAAGTCCAAAAATTGGACAATTTATTCTCAGTTGTGGAGGTAAACCCTTATACCTATCTCTTAGATTTAGATCATGCTTTAGCTTGTACTAAAGCTCCCTAGATTTAGGATCCAGATATCTTATTTTCTTCGCCACAGCATAAATCCTCACCTCTTAGAATTCCCACAACCTTATGGTGGATTATAAGCCCTAGTAATCTAATTAAATTTCAACTCAAAACATATAAATCCTCAACTTCAAAATTATAAAGCCCAATAGATAGATTGGAATGCTCACTAGGCTTCCAAGTATCATGAGCATTTCCTACTTATTTCATTTAGATTCCAAAACTAAGTCTTCTCCTTAAACTTTCCCAATTGATTTTCCAAATACAACCAATCTTTTGATAGTGTAACCTAGAAATCTTTAGAGATGATAATTGTCTACTTTAATCGAGAGTATTCTTAGAAATTTCATTTCCTAATATGTAACTATGAGGCTTGCCTCCATAGGAACTTAAGAACGGTTTAATATAGACCTGCTTTATTCATCCATGTAAAGTGGGGAAAATCTCGTACATTCAAGACCCATCATGCCTTAGAGTCCTTATTACATGATTAGGTCCATTAGTAGGTGATCCTTATCTTCGCTTGTACATCATACCCAATGTTGTATTTGATCATCAAGTACATGATCCAAAATACATAAAATCACCACAAGGCCCTCTCACCTTGTTCATTGAATTCTCTCAACATCATCTTTTCATTTTGAGTTTGGAGATGTTGATCCTCAAGTAGCAAAGGTTCTTAGACTCATAATGTTGATTAATACACTTGGGTCAACTAGAACTCGATAGCCTATATCTGCCAACATCCATTATAATGTAAAGATATTGTGCTCTCATACTGGGAGTAAGTCTACATCATTGAATGTAACTCCTAAGATGTCCTTCGAGAGGCATGCTTTTAAATCGCTAAGCTAAGCATATCCCTTGATAAATCAAGTTCTTGATTAGAGATTCCCTCATCTCTTTAGATAAGATAAGGGTATAATATATGCTTAACTTAGCAGGAAACTTTCTAAGGTGAGCTAGGACATTGTAATCAACTCTGGCTTGGTCCTCCATAAGCATATTCATGGGTGGAGCATCTTATGGAGGGGCTATCTGCTCACTGGAACTAATGACTAGCTTACCCTTATCTTGAGGTATAACATTGCCACTACGTAGGTTGACTTCAATGACTTCTTGGATTGAAGAGCTTGCAAAAAGTTCTACCTTTCATCATACCTACTTCTCATGGGATCCTCGAGTCGCTTGAATCTAAGTCAATCTCAAGAGGTGAACCCAATTGATTCAGAGAAGGATAGTCCAACTCTGAATCAAAAAGGAAAGGATTGAAACTACTATAGCTATTATTTTTGAGAGAGCTTTCTTAATAATAAAATCAAGAGCATAAAGTAAATAATATATAGAATCGCCTTTCTTCATTAATTTCTTTTGGGTGGAGCTACATGATAGAAATCAAGAAAGTAAACAGTAAGGGATTTAGTGCCCTTACAAGTACAATGCCCGAAGAGGAGCTAGTAGAAGAGGTGGTAGCGCAACGAAGGTGACGGATGATGGCTACGCTACGACTATCTCGGCAAGTATGGGGAGTCTGCGCACCTGGCTATCACCCACCCAAAGTTGTCCTTTCAATTAGAAAACCTTCCTTGGTGTTGGAGATTTGACTTATTGCAAGGAAAGCTTCTTGATCTTAGAAATGATCTTACTGATAGGGAGATATCTTAACCTTCTTTGGTCTTAAGAGGATTTCAAGTATCCCCAAGGATTACTCTAACAAACCGGATGGTTGTTCTAATAAGTATTCCTGGGATAACTATGGCTCAACTTGTAGCCAAGGTAGTCCATAAAAGTGATACAATCATCTAAGACATGGCCTAACACATGGGGCAATTGGATCATCATTCTTGCCCACTTCCTCCTCAGGCTCTAAGAATCGAAAGTCGTTTATTTAAGAGATTCTTAAAGAATTTCTTAACAACCTCCCTCTTGAATGATTATGGCTTATTCAATCTAAGAGTAGGTGGAAAGTAGCTGCCATGGATATGAATATCGCCAGTCACCGATGTGGTGGAAATGGTCATCAGAAAATCCCGTGAACCTAAACTAAATAAAATAAAATTAACTAAAAATAAACCTAAACCTAAACTAAAAAATAAAACCTAAAAATAAAACTAAAATTTAAAACTAAAACCTAAACCTACAAAAACAAAATAAAAAGCCTAAACCTAAACCTATCAATAAAAAATAAAACCTAAACCTAAAAAATAAAATAAAAATAAAAATAAACCTAACTTTAAACCTAAACTTAAAAAATAAACTAAAATAAAACCCTAAATAAAAATATATAAACCTAAAATAAATAAACTAAACTAAATAAAAAGTAAAATTAAACCTAGATAAAAAGAAAAAATAAAATAAACTAAAATAAATAAAAAATAAACTAAATAAACCTAAAAAATATCGGTTTACTTAATTTAAAAAAAAAACCCTATACCCTAAACCCCAAAATCCTAAAGTCTAAATGCTAAACCCTAAACCCTAAACCCTAAACCCTAAACCCTAACCCTAAACCCTAAACCCTAAAGCCTTAAACTCGAAAACCCTAAAACCTAAACCCTAAACACTAAATCCTAAAAACCCTAAAAACCTAAACTTAAACTAAAAAAAACCTAAAAATAAAATAACTAAAAAAACCTAAACCTAAATAAATGAAAAAAATAAAATAAAATAAAAACCTAAGCTAAAACCTAAACCTAAACCTAAAAATAAAATAAAAATAAACTAGGAAAAATAAACTTTAACAAAATAAATAATAACCTAAACTAAATAAAATAAATAAAATAAACCTAATAATAAAAAAGCTAAATAAAATAAAAACTAAACGTAAAATAAAAATAAAATAAACCTAAAATAAAACTAAAATAAAATAAAATAAAAACCTGAACCAATAAAAAAAACCTAAAAATAAATTAAAAAATAGAATTTAAAACCTAAACTAAAAAAAAAAATCTAAACCTAAACTAAAAATAAAATAAACAAAACAAAATTTACCTAAACCTAAACTAAAATAAATAAAACCTCAACCTAAACCTAAAATAAATAAAACCTAAACCTAAACCTAAAGTAAATAAAATATAATAAACTAAAAATAAACCTAAAATAAAAACCTAAAACCCTTAAATAAAACCCAAAAATAAACTTAAAATAAAAACCTAAACCTAAAAAATAAAATAAAAACCTAAACCTAAACCTAAAAATAAAAAATAAAATCGAAAACTAAAAAATAAATTAAAAATAGAATTAAATTAAAATAAAAAACCTAAACTAAAATATATAAACCTAAAATAAATAAATAAAACTAAATAAAAATAAAATTAAACCTAAGTCAAAATTAAAAATAAAATAAACTAAAATAAAAAATAAACTAAATAAACTTGAACTTATGAGTTTACTAAATTTAAAAAAAATTTAAAAAAAACACTAACCCTAAGCACTAAACCCTAAAACCAATCTTAAAACTTAAACTCTAAACCTTAAACCTACAAACCTAAATCCTAAACCATAAAACCCTAAAACCTAAACCCTAAAATCATAAACCTAAACCCTAAACCCTGAACCGTAAACCCCAAACCCTAAACCCTAAAAGCTACAACCCTAAACCCTAAACCCTAAATCCCAAACCCTAAACCAAAAACCCTAAACCCTAGACCCTAAACCCTAAACCCTAAAAACCTACAAACCTAAACCCAAACTAAATAAAACCAAAAGAGAAAATAAATAAATAAAATTAAACCTAAGTAAAACAAAAAAAAATAAAAAATAAAATAAAAACCTAAAGTAAAACCTAAACCTTAACCTAAATCTAAACCTAAAAAAAATATTAAAAATTGAACTAAATAAATTAATTAAAACCTAAACTAAACTAAAAAAATAAAGTAAACCTAAAATAAAAAAAACATAAATAAAATAAAAACTAAATGTAAAATAAAAATAAAATAAAATTAAATTAAATAAAAATAAAAACTAAATAAAAGCCTAAAACTCAAAAATATAAACCTTTAGCAATACGTAACTGAACGAAGCATACCTAAACCTAAAATAAACAAAATAAAATAACCTAAACTTAAACTAAAATAAAATAAACTAAAATAAATAAAAAACTAAACCTAAACCTAATAAACTAAATAAAAATTAAATAAAATCAAATAAAATTAAATTAAATCTAAACCTAAACAAAAAAAAAAAAAATAAACCTAAAAAATTAACCTAAAATAAAACTAAACCTAAACATAAAATATAAAATAAAAAACCTAACCATAAAATAAAAAAATAAACCTAAACCTAAAATAAAAACTAAAATAAATAAAAAAATAAACCTAAACACTAAACTAAAAAAAAAACCTAAACCTAAAATAAATAAAATAAAATAATCCAAACTTAAACTAAAATAAACTAAACTAAAATAAATAAACCTAAACCTAAACCTAAAATAAACTAAACTTAAACCCTAAATAAATAAAATCAAATAAATTAAAATAAACCTAAACCTAAAAAAAAAAATAAAACCTAAAAAAAACCTAAAATAAAACCTAAAATAAAACCAAAAAAAACAAAATAAAACCTAAACCTAAACCTAAAATAAAATAAAACTAAACCTATAAAATAAATTAAAAATAAAACTAAACTAAAAAATAAACATAAACCTAAACCTAAACCTAAACACTAAACTAAAATAAAAATCTTAAACTAAAATAAATAAACATCAAATAAATAAACTAAATTAAAGATAAATAAAAAATAAATTAAAATTAAAATAAAAAATAAAATAAACTAAAATAAAGAAAAAAATTAACTAAATAACAACAAAATGAACCTAAATAAAATAAAAAATAAAATAACTAAAATAAATAAAATAATCTAAATAAACATAAACCTACTGGTTTACTTAATTAGTTTTTTTAAAAACCTAAACCCTAAACCCTAAACCTTAAAAACCCTAAAAACCCTAAACCTTAAAGCCTAAACACTAAACCCAATACCCAAAATCCTAAACCCTCACTAAACCCTAAAACCTAAACCCTAAACCCTAAACCCTAAAAACCTAATAACATAAAAACTTAAACTTAAACTAAATAAAATTTAAAAGTAAAATAAATAAATAAACATAAACTTAAATAAATTTAAAAAATTAAATAAAATTAAAACCTAAACCAAAACCTAAAAATAAAATAAAATAAACTAATAAAAATTAACTAAAATAAAATAAATAATAACCTAAACTAAACTAAAAAAATAATATATAAACCAAATAAAACCTAAATAAAATAAAACTAAATGTAAAATAAAAATAAAATAAACAAAAAAAACTAAAATAAAATAAAATAAAAAAACTAAATAAAACTAAACTAAAAAATAAACCTAAAAATATAAATAAAATAACCCTAAACTAAAAAAACTAAACCTAAAATAAAAAAAAAAAATAAACTAAACCTAAACAAAAAATAAATAAAACCTAAACCTAAACCTAAAATAAATAAAAAACCTAAACCTAAAACCTAAAATTAAAATAAAATAAACAAAATAAACCTAAACCTAAACTAAAAAAATTAAAACCTAAATAAATCTAAAATAAAACTAAACCTAATAACATAAAATAAAACCTAAACCTAAACCTAAAATAAAATAAAATAAACTAAAAATAAAAAAAATAAACTAAATAAAATAAAACCTAAACTAATAAATCTTAAAATAAAAATAAAATCCTAAATCAAAATTAAAAAATAAAATAAACTAAAAAAAAAATAAACTACTTAAACAACCTAAGTAAAAAAAATAAAAACCTAACTAAACACTAAACCCTAAACTAAAAACCTAAACTCTACCTAAACCTAAAACCCTAAACCTAAACCCTAAACCCTAAACCCTAAAACTTAAACCCTAAACCCTAAACCTAAACCCAAACCATAAACCCTAAAACCTAAACCTTAAACCCTAAACCCTAAATCCCAAACCTAAACCAAAACCATAAACCTAAACCCTAAACCCTAAACCCTAAACCTAAACCTTAAACCCTAAAAAACCTAAAACCTAAAACTAAACCTAATTAAACCAAAATAAATAAATAAAAAAAAACCTAAACCTATAAAATAAAAAAAAATAAAAAAATAAAAAACTAAATAAAACCTAAATATGCCTAAACCTAAAAAAATAAATAAAACTAAAACTAAATAAAATAAAATAAAATAAATACTAAATAACTAAACCTAAAATAAAACCTAAAATAAATAAAATAAAAAACATAAACACTAAACTAAAACCCTAAACTTAAATTAAAACAAAATAAAATAAACCTAAACCTAAACTAAAATAAACTAAACTAAACTAAAATAAATAAATGCTAAATCTAAACCTAAAATAAACTAAACCTAAGCCTAAACTAAATAAAAAATAAATTAAAATAAACATAATCTAAACAAAAAATAAAAGCTAAAATAACCTAAAATAAAACCTAAAACCAAAACCTAAAAAAAAATAAAATAAACCAAAACCTAAACCTAAAATAAAATAAAAATAAAACTAAAGTAAAAAAATAAATGTAAACCAAAACTAAACATAAAAACTAAACTAAAATAAAATAATAAATAAATAAACCTAAAATAAATAAGCTAAACTTAATAAAAATAAAAAATCAACTAAAATAAAAATAGAAACTAAAATAAACTAAAATAAACTAAATAAATCTAAACCTTTAGGTTTACTTAATTAAAAAAAAAACCTAAACCCTAGACCCTAAACCCTAAAAAAATCCTAAATCCTAAACCCTAAGCTAACCCTAAACCCTAAATAAACTAAACCTAAACCCTAAACCTAAACCTACCTAAACCTAAACCCAAACCTAAAAAAACCTAAACCCAAACCCTAAACCCTAAAACCTGAAACCCTAAACCTTAAATCATAAACACTAAACCCTAAATCCTAACCCTAAACCCTAAAATCCTAAAAATCTAAAACATAAAATAAAAATAAAACTTACCAAAAAAATAAACCTAAACCTAAACCTAAACCTAAAAAATAAACTAAAATAAAAAACTTAAACTAGAATAAATATACTTAAAATAAATAAACTAAACTAAATAAAAAAATAAATCTAAAAAAGATAAAAAATAAAATAAACTAAATAAAATAAATAATAATCTAAAAAAACTTAAACTATCACTTTACTTAATTTTAAAAAAAATCGCTAAACCCTAAACAGTAAACCTACTACTCTACTTAATTTTGAAAAAAAATACTAAACCCTCAATCATAAATCCTAAACCCTCACCACTAAACACTAAACCTTAAACCCTAAAAACCCTAAACACTAAAGCCTAAACTCTAAACTCTAAACCCTAAACCCGAACAATAAGCCATAACCCCTAAAACCCTAAACCCTAAACCCTAAAAACATAAAAGAATTAATCCTAAAAGATAAAATAAAAATAAAATTAAACTAAAAAATAATCTTAAACCTAAATAAATAAACTAAACTAAATAAAATAAAAAAATAAACCTAAATAAAAAAATAATTTAAATAAACTTAAATAAATAATAAATAAACTAAGTAAACTAAATGAACCTAAACTTATCGATTTACTTAATTTTTTTCAGAAAAGAAACCCCAAACCCTAAACCCTAAGCACTAAACTCGAAACCCTAACCCTAAACACTTAACCCTAAACACTAATAAAAATGCTAAACCTAAAACTATAAATAAACCCTAAACCTAAAAAAAACCCTACCCTAAACCTAAACACTAAAAAAAAAAAATAAACACTAAACCCTAAACCCTAACCCTAAATCCTAAACTAACCTAATAACCCTAAACAAACCTAAACCCTAAACTTAAACCTTAAACCCTAAAAATAAATCTAAACTTAAAACCAAAACTCCTAAACCTAAAATCATAAACTTAAATAAAACTAAACCCTAAACCCAAAAACCTAACCTAAACATTAAACCAAAACCCTAAACCCTAAACCTAAACCCTAAACTCTAAACCCTAAACCTAAACCCTAAACCTAAAACCCTAAACCTAAAACCTAAAACTCTAAATAAACCTAAATAATCCTAAAAAACCCTAAAACCTAAATCCTAAATCCTAAAATCCTAAAACCCTAAATAACCCTAAAATTTAAAATATTAAAAAATAAAATAAAATAACTAAAAAATAAATAAAACTACCTAAAAATTAAATAAAAAAATAAACTAAATTAAATAACCTAAAATAAATAAACTAAATAAATAAAAAAATAAAACCTAAAACTAAAATAAAATTAAATAAAATAAATTAAAAATAATCTAAATAAATCTAAACCTATCGGTTTACTTAATTTTAAAAAAAACTAAACCTAAACCATAAACTAACCCTAATAAACCCTAAACCCTAAATAAACCTAAAATTAAAAACCTAAACCCAAATCATAAATACTAAACCCTAAACCCTAAACCTAAACCCTAACCCAAAACCTAAAACCCTAAACTAAAACCTAAACTCCTAAAACCTAAACTCTAAACCCTAAACCCTAAAAACCCTAAACCTAACCCTAAACCCTAAACACTAACCTCTAAACCCTAAACCCTAAAATAAAAAACTAAAATAAACCCTAAAAATAAACCATAACTAAAACTAAACCTAAAACTCTAAATAAAACCTAAAGTCTAAAATAAACTTAAAAAACCTAAACTAAAAATAAAATAAAATAAAACTATAAAAAATAAACCTAAACCTAAAAAATAAACTAAAATAAAAAACCTAAAATTAAAATAAATATATCTAAAATAAATAAACTAAATTATTAAAATTAAAAAATAATAATCAAAATAAAAATAAAATAAACTAAAATAATTAAAAAATAAACTAAGTAAATAAAATAAACATAAACCTATTGGTTTACTTAATTTTGTTTTTGAAAAGAAAACCATAAACCCTAAATCCTAAACCCTAAACACAAAATCCCAAAACCCTAAAACTAACCTTAAACCTATAATACTAAACCTACAACCCTAAAACCTAAACCCTAAATCCTAAACACTAAACCCTAAACCTATAATACTAAACCTAACAACCCTAAACCAAAAAAAAATCCTAACTTAAATAAACCTAAATAACCCTAAACCTAAACCTAAACACTAACCCTAAACTCCTAAACTAAAATAAACCCTAACCTAAACCCTAAACCCTAAACCCTAAATCATAAACCTAACCTAAACACTAATCCCTAAAAGCATAAACCTAAACCCTAAATAAAACCAAACCCTAAACCTAAACCCTAAAACTAAACCTAAAAAAACCCTAAAATAACTATAATCCCTAAACCATAAATAAACCCTAAATCTAATCCCTAAACTTAAAACTTAAACTTAAACCTAAACTAAATAAACCCAAAAATAAAATAAATAAAACCTAAACCAAAATAAATAAAATAAATAAAATAAAACCTATACTAAAACTTACATATAATTAAAAAATAAAAAAAACTAACCTAAAAATAAAATAAATAATAAAAAATAAATTAAAATAAAATAAATAAAATCTAAACTAAAAAAATAAAATAAACCTAAAATAAAAAAGTTTAATAAAATAAAAATAAAATAAAAAAATAAAACTAAAATAAATAAAAAATAAAATAAAACTAAATAAAAACCTAAACTAAATATAAACATAAAAAATTAAACCTAAAAAAATTAAAATAAAAACTTAAACTTTAAACTAAAAAAAAATAAACCTAAAATAAACAAAATAAAATAACCCTAAACCTAAACTAAAATAAATAAAACCTATACCTAAACCTAAACTAAAAAAATAAAACCTATACATAAACCTAAAATAAAAACCTAAAACCTAAACCTATAAAAATAAAATAAAAACTTACCTCTTTACTTAATTTAAAAAGAAGAAATTAATAAATAAATAAACCCTAACCCTAAACACAAAAACCTAAAACTAACCCTAAACCCTAAACCTTAAGACCCTAAAATTGAAACCCTAAACCCTAAACCCTAAACCTTAAACCCTAAATTTGAAACACTAAACCCTAAACTCTAAGCCATAAAAACCTAAAAAACCTAAACCTAAACTAAATAAAACCTAAAAATAAAATAAATAATAAGCCTAAACATAAATAAAATAAAAAAATAAACAAAATAATAAAACCATAACTAAAACCTAAACCTAAACCAAACCTAAAATAAAATAAAAAAACTAACTAAAATAAATAAATAAAACCTAAACTAAATTGAAAATAAAATAAGCATAAAAAATTAAAGAACTAAATAAAATCAAACCTAAATGTAAAATAAAATAAAATAAAATAAAAACTAAAGAAAAAACCTAAACCTTAAAATAAACCTAAAAAATAAATAAAAAAATAAAACCTATACCCTTAACAAAAAAAAAATAAACCTAAAATAAACAAAATAAACCTAAACCTAAACTTAAACAAAAATAACTAAAACCTAAACCTAAACCTAAAATAAAAAACCTAAACCCTAAACTAAATAAAATAAAATAAGCTAAAAATAAACCTAAACCAAAACTAAATAAAATGTAACCTAAAAATTAACCTAAAATAAAAACCTAAAACCTGAACCTAAAAAAATAAAATAAAAATATAAACCTAAAAATAAATAAAACCTAAACCCTAAACTTAATAATAAATAACAAAACTTAAACATAAAAAATAAAATTAAAATTAAACTAAACTAAAAAAGAAACATAAACTTAAACCTAAATCTAAAAAATAAACTAAAATAAAAAACCTAAACTAAAATAAATAAATGTAAAATAAAAAACTAAACTAAATAAAAATAAAAAATAAACCTAAATAAAAATATAAAATAAACTAAATAAACCTAAACTTGTCAATTTACTTAATTTTTTTTAAAAATACCCTAATCCCTAAACCTTATCTATTGATAACTTACTATTTGTCTAAGTCGCTAAACTATTTATCTAACCCTACTACTTATCACTTGATATCTAACTACTTAACTCCTATTTTTCCACTACTATCCCTATGATTATGCTTTTATCTACTAATTATCTAAAACTCTAAATAAAACCTCCCTTTTGCTTTCCTCTAATCTAGATTAAACCCAAAATGCTATTAAAATCTTTACCTTTATTTGGTGCTATTTAAATGCAACCTATTTTCTAACCTAAACTAATCTAATTCTAACCTTGGTCTAAACTATCAAAATAAACCTTGCTACACTAAACTTCTAAATTAATAAATTGTTAACATCTATATTAACACTATACCTAACTAAACTAAAAGTTTCATACTCTAATCTCATTGATTTGCTAAATTTAGTACCTAATAAAATAAACCTTATTATACTCTATGGTTTTAAAATATTCTAAAATGGCTCATACTAAATTCTCATACTACTATATTGATGATAAAAACCTAAACCTAGACTGAAATAAACTAAACTAAAATAATAAAACTTAATCCTAAACATAAAATAAATAAAACATAAACCTAAAACTAAAATAAATTGAACCTAAACCCTAAACAGAATAAAATAAAATAAACTAAAAATAAACCTAAACCTAAACAAAATAATAAAACCAAAAAATAAACCTAAAAATAAAAACCTAAAACCTAAATGTAAAAAGCTAAAATAAAAATATAAACTTAAAATTGAAAATAAAAAAAACCTAAACCTAAAAAAGAAAATAAAAATAAAACTCAACTTAAAAATAAACCAATAGTTAAACCTAAACCTAAAAAATTAACTAAAATAAAAAACCTTGACTAAAATAAATAAACCTAAAGTAAATAAACTAAACTAAGTAGAAATAAAAAGTAATCATAAATAAAAATAAAAAATAAAGTAAACTAAAATAAATAAAAAATAAACTAAAAATACTAAATAAACCTAAACCTATCGATTTACTTAATTTTAAAAAAAAACCTTAAACCCTAAATCCAATATCCTAAACTCTAAACCCTAAACATACAACCCTAAACCCTAAACCCTAAACCCTAAACTCTAAAAAACCCTAACCCTAAACCATAAAAACTAAAAGCATAAACCCTAAAACCCTAAGCCCTAAACCCTAAACCATAAAACCCTAACCCTAAACCCTAAACCCTAATCACCAAAACTTAAACTTAAACATAAAGTAACTAAATAAATTAAAAAATAGACCTATACCCTAAAACCAAATAAACTTAAACCCTAAGAATGGGCAGAACCTTGACAAGAGAACATCATAACCAGCTCAATCTTGATCTAAGGTGGAGGCGAAAGGTGGTTATCAGCGGTGGGGATTTGGAGGTGTGGATATGGAGGTCACGGTTGGAGCAGTGGTGGTTATCGAGGTTGGAGGAGTGACTGAGGTTATAGTAGTGGTAGAGGCGGAGGGATATGATGGTGGATCCTAGAGGTGGTCTCTAATGGGAACTGGAGAAACTAATGAATCCGACCGCTACTTATGGAACTACTTTATAGAAAGATGATTCTAGTTATCTAGGGTTTTTGATTTGCTCTATGTGTGCTCATTTTTTATCTATGTCATCACTTGTGTCATAGAAACCTTGGTGTGTTACTTAGTTGATGACAATGAAATGAGGAAATGTTGAATGTGAATTTATTCTCAGTTAAAAAAGAAACCAAAAACTGTAAACCCTATACTAAAACCTGAACATTAATCCTAAAACCTAAACCCTAAACCCTAAAAACATAAAACCCTAAACCATAAACCCTAAGCCCTAAAACTTTAAATCATAAACCCTAAACCCTAAACCTTAAACTGTAAACCCTAAACCCTAAACGCCAAACCGACAAAAAAACCCCAAATTAACCTTAAACACTAAACCTTAAACCATAAAACTTAAAAAGCTAAAAACTGAAACCTAAACTAAATAAAACCTAAAAATAAAATAAATAAAAAACCTAAACCAAAATAAAATAATATAAGAAGATAAAGATAAACCTAAACCTTAAAAAGAAAATAAAATAAAAAATAAAAATAAACTAAAATAAAATAAATAAAAAGCTAAACTAAATTAAGAAAATATAAAACCTAAATAAAATAAAAACTAAACCTAAAATAAAAAAATAAACTTAAATTAAAATAAAATTAAAAGTAGATAAAAACCTTAACCTAAAAATAAACCAAAAATTTGAACCTAAAAATAAATAAAAAATAAAAGCTAAACCCTAAATTAAAAAAACCTAAACCTAAAATAAAATTAAAATAAACCGAAACCCCAAACTAAAATAAAAAAAAACCTAAACCTAAACCTATACCTAAACTAAATAAAATAAAATAAAGTAAAAATAAACCTAAATCTAAACAAAAAAAATAAAAGCTAAAAATTAACCTAAAATAAAAACCTAAAAACTAAACCTCAAAAAAAAAAAAAAACCTAAAGCTATACCTAAAAATAAGAAATAAAATCTAAACCTAAAAAATAAAATAAAAACAAAACTAAACTAAAAAATAATCCTAAGCCTAAACCAGAGCTAAAAAAAACTAAAATAAACAAACCTAAAATAAGAAAACTAAACTAAATAAAGATTTAAATAAACCTAAATAAAAATAAATAAATAAATAACTGAAATAAACAAAAAAAACTAAATAAACTAAAAAAACCTAAACCTACTAGTTTACTTAATTTAACTAAAATAAAAAAATAAAAGAATAAAAATAAAAAAACCCTAACCCTAAACCCTAAACCCTAAAACTAACCCTACACCCTAAACCCTATATCCTAAACCTAAAACCCTAAACTTTAAACCCCAACCCATAAAACCCTAAAACCTAAACCCTAAACACTAAACCTAAATCCTAAATCCTAAAACCCTAAACCCTAAACCCTAAAGCCTAAACACTAAACCCTAAACCCTAAACCTTAAAGCCTACAACCCTAAACCCTAAAATGTGAACACCAAAACCTAAACCCTAAACTTTAAACCCTAAACCATAAACTCTAAACCCTAAAAACCTAAAAACCTAAACCTAAACTAAATTAAACCTAAAAATAAAATAAATACCTAAACCTAAATCTAAATAACATGTAAAAATAAAATAAAAGAAAAATCTCAACTAAAAATTAAACTTAAACCTAAACCTAAACCTAAACCTTAAACCCTCAATCCTAAATGCAAAACCTTAAAACTAACCCTAAACCCTAATCATTAAACCCTAAACCCTAAACCATAAATGCTAAATCGTAAACCCTAAACCCTAAACCATAATCACTAAACCCTAAACCCTAACTGTAAACCTAAGCCCAAAACTCTAAGCCCTACACCCTAAAACCTTAAACCTTAAACTCTAAACCATAAAACCTAAAAACCCTAAACCTTAAATCCTAAACCCTAACCCTAAACCCTAAACATTAAAACCTAAAAACCCTAACCATAACTCTTAAACCTTAAACTAACCCTAAACCCTAAGCTAACCTTAAAATCATAAACCCTAAACCCTAAATACTAAAAACAAAACCCTAAACCCTAAACACTAAACCCTAAATCATAAAATCTTAAACCCTAAACCCTAAACTTGAAATACCTAAAAACCTAAAACCTAAACTTAAACTAAATAAAATATAAAAAGGAAATAAATAAAAAAATCTAACCCTAAAGAAAATAAATAAAATAAAATAAAAACCTAAACTAAAACCTTATCCTAAACCTAAAAATAAAATAAAATAAGAAAATAAAAATAGACTAAATTAAAATAAATAAAAACCTAAACTAAACTATAAAGTAAAATAAACCTAAGAATAAAAAACTAAATGTAAAATAAAATCAAAACTAAAAAAAATAAAAAAACAAAGCATAAAATAAAAATAAAATTAACCTAAAATAAAAACCTAAACCTAAAAAATAAAGAAAAAAAGAACCTAAAAATAAATAAAAAATAAAACCTAAACCCTAAACTAAAAAAATTTAAAGCTAAACCCAAACTTAAACTAAAATAAATAAAACTTACAGGAAAACCAAAAATAAATTAAACTTAAATAAAATAAAATAAAATAAAATAAAAATAAACCTAAACTTAAACTAAAAATTAAAACCTAAAAATAAACCTAAAATAAAAATCTAAAAGCTAAACCTAAAAAAATAAAATAAAAACCTAAACTTACACCTAAAAATAAATAATAAAACCTAAACCTAAAAAATATAATAGAAAATAAATAAACTAAGAAATAAACCTAAACCTAAACCTAAACCTAAAAAATAAACATAATTAAAAAACTTATAATAAAATAAATAAACTTAAAATAAATAAACTAAACTAAATGAAAATAAAAATAAAATATATTAAAATAAATAAAAAATAAAATATATAAACTAATTAAATCTAAACATACCATTTTACTTAATTTAAAAAAATAAAAATATAAAAAAATAAATTTAATAAAAAAAACCCTAACCCTAAACTAAAATAAATAGACTTAAAATAAATAAGCTAAAGTAAATAAAAATAAAAAACTTATAAAAAATAAAAATAAAATAAACTAAAATAAATATATAATAAACTAAAATAAATAAATAAACCTAAACCTATTAGTTTACTTAATTTTTTTAAAAACTCTAAACCCTAAATCAATCCTAAATAAATCCTAAACCTACCTAAACCCTAAACTAACCCAAAACCTAAACCTACAACCTAAACCAAAACCTAAACCTAAACTTTAAACCCTAAACCATAAACCCTATGCCTTAAACCCTAACTCAAATCCAAACCCTAAACCCTAAACCCTAAAACCCAAACTCTATAATCAAAAACCCTAAACTCAAAACTAATCCTAAACCCTAAAAATACTAAACCCTAAATCCTAAACTGCAAACTAATCCTGAACACTAAACCCTAAATCCTAAACACCCTAAACCATAAAACCTAAATCCTAAACCCCAATAACCCTAAAAAACTAAAACCTAAACCCTAAAACCTAAACCCTAAATAAATACCTAAAACATAAACCTAAAAAATAAAATAATATGATATATATATATATAAATTAAATAAAAAAACAAAATAAAATAAAAACCTAAATTAAAACCTAAAAATAAACTTTAAAATAAAATAAACTAATAAAAATAAATAAAAATAAAATAAATACCAATGTAAACTTAACTAAAAATAAAATAAACCTAAGAATAAAAAACCTAAAAAAATAAAATCTAAATGTAAAATAAAAATAAAATAAAATAAAAATTAGTTAAAAACCTAAACCTAAAAAATAAACTTAAAAATAAAACCTAAAAATAAATAATAAATAAAACTTTAACCCTAAATTAAAAAAAAGTCTAAACCTAAAACAAAAGTAAAATAAAATAAAATTAAAATAAAGAAATACCTAAACTAAAATAAACTTAAAATAAAATCCTAAAACCTAAAAATAAACCTAAAATAAAACCTAAAACCTAAACCTAAAAAAATACTTAAACCTAAACCTAAAAATAAAAAATAAAACCTAAACCTAAAAAATAAAATAAAATTAAAAATAAAAGTCAACTAAAAATTAAACCTAAACCTAAATCTAAACCTAAAAAATAAACTAAAATATAATACCTAAACTAAAATAAATTAACCTAAAATAAATAAACTAAACTAAATAAATAAAAAAATAAACCTAAAAAAAAAATAAAAAATATAAGTAAACTAAAATATATAAAAAGTAAACTAAATATACTAAATAAACCTAAACCTATCGATTTACTTAATTTATAAAAAGAAAAAAAACTTTTAACCCTAAATCCTAAACCCTAAGCCCTAAACCCTAAAAAATGCTAAACTCTAAAAGCTTAAACACTAAAAGCATAAACCATAAAAACCTAAACCTTAAACCCTAAACCCTAAACCCTAAATGCTAAACCCTAAACCCTAAACCCTAGCCTTAAACCCAAACCCTAAACCCCAAACTCTAAACCTAAACCTAAAGTAACTAAATAAATTAAAAAGTGAACCTAAACACTAAAACCCAAACCTAAACCTAAACCTAAACCCTAAGAATGGGAAGAACCTTGATAGAATATCACCATCAACCGTGCCCTAGATCGATGGTGGAGGCTCGGATGAACCAAATAAGTGGTGGTGGGCTCTGAGGTCTTGGATATGGAGGTGGTGGTGAGCAATGGTTATGGAGGCGAGGAGTGATGGAGGTTAACCGAGGTTGTGGCAGGGAGAGATACGATGGCGATCCCACTACTAATAGAGGTAGTTCTAATGGGAACTAGTGAAATTTAAGTATGGCCGATCTGATATAAAACTTATGGAACTGTGTCTTTATAGTAGAGATGGTTCAAGTAAACCATGGTTTTTATTTGCTCTATGCATGCTCATTCTTTATTTATGTCATCGCTTGTGTCTTAGAAAACTTAGTGTGTTACATGGTCGATGAAATCAAAAAGAATAAATGTTGAAGATGAATTTGTTCTCTTTTAAACATAAAAAAAGAAACCTTAAACAAAAACTTGAACCCTAAACTTAAAACCTAAACCCTAAACCTAAACCTTAACCCTAAACCTTAGAAATAAAAAAATTAAAAATTAAGAAATAATTAAAAAAATTAAAAAAAATCCTTAACCATAAAACCAACCCTAAACCCTAAACATATAACCTTAAACACCAAACACTAAAACCCTAAACCTTAAACCCAAAATCCAAAACCCTAAATAATAAACCCAAAACTCTAAACACTAAAAACACTAAACAATAAAGCCTAAACACTAAACCCTAAATGTTAAAACTCTAAACCCTAAACCCCAAACCATAAACCCTAAAAACCTAAAAGCGTAAAGCTAAAAAATAAAATAAAAATTAAACTCAACTAAAAAAATAAACCTAAGCCTAAGACTTAAAATAAACCTAAACTAAAAAAAATAAATTAAACTAAATAAAAGTAAAAAATTAACCTAAATATTCTAGTTTACTTAATTTAAAAAAACCTTAAACCCTAAATTTTAAAACCTAAACCTTAAACTACAACACTGAATCTACAACCATAAACCATAAACTAGAAACCTACAACCATAAACCCTGAACCCTAAAAAACCCTAAATCCTAAACCTTAAACCCTAAATCATAAACCCTAAACTATAACCTTAAACCTTAAACCCTAAAAGAATTAACCCTAAAACACTAAACCCTAAATCTTAAACCCAAAACTCTAAACCCTAAACCCTAAACACTAAACCCTAAACCCTAAACCTTAAATTAACCCTATTTGGATTGAGGTGGATGTCCTGCTATTGATTGTTCTTTTAACTTCCACCAAAATGGGTAGTGCAGAATTATATTATCTTCTCAAGCAGACCAGAGCTCTCTTTTCTCAACTCTATTTTAAAATCTCTCATGTATGGCATGAGGGTAATGCATGTGCTAATTACCTTGCTAATCTAGGTGCTATATTGGATGGTATAAAATTCTTTGATCAACTTACTCTTGCTAAACATTTCTGTGGATTGGTGAATCTAGACAATACCGAACTCCCTTATCTCAAAAATTAATCCAACCTATTGGATTGATCTGCTATATTACCTGATTAACTGCATGATCATTATCTATTTAGTGTTGCTATTTCTTGGGAATTTGCTGATGCATCATCCTGGAATCTCTTGTTGTTGGTTTAATTACCCTAGCTTTAATTGGGGGCTTACTGCTTCTGTTGTTCATTAATGTGTTGATGTTCATTTGAAATTTGCTGATGCATCCTGATACCCCTTACTAGTTATTTGCTGATCTCTGTGGCATCTGATGTTGGTTTAACTCTCTCAACCCTAAATGGTGCCTTACTACTTCTACTACTTCCACTTTTAATGGTAAGGTGTTTCCTGTTTGCTTGAGGGAGATGTATTACTTTATGCTTTATTTTCTACTTTTTTTTATCAACAGGGACATACCTTTTACCATCAATATTTTGATTATGGATCCTACTATTTTTGTTTCTCATTTTATGATTAAAGTTGTGTTCTTCCTCCTTTCCTCTTTCTGGAATTATATTCTAGGGCACTTGTCTCAATGTTTAAATGATATACTGCTTAACCTTATGGTGCCCTAATTTATCTATTATTCTTCTCCTTATTATGGTTGTGGCCCCTCCTATGTTCCATAACCTTACCTCCACAACCTATAAGGAGAGAAATTACAATATCTTTGCTAATATAACTTCTTTTCTATGGGATTATTTCGATTTCATCCTATTATTGATGTGGGATTAGCCGGCTGATATTATGTGTCTTGATGGATCTTAAAGATGGCTTTCCTTTGGACCACTTTATAACTGATATTGTACCTTTGTTTTTTACTGGCTTTTCTTATGGTTTAATTGCTGGCTGTTGGATTTCTGGGCCTTTTGTCCTGTAGGCTACTCTTGGGGTTAGTTTGTTGATTGTATTTGCTAACCTCATCTCCCCAACCTATAAGGAGAGAAACTACAATACCCTTATTATTGTTATTGTCTCTTAGCATGATTGGACTTACTTAATGATTTCCTTTCAGTCTATTATTTTTTTAGGATGGTAGTTCAACTGCTAACCTGCTCTCCTTTGTCTTGAAGGATTTCATTGATGGTTTACTTTTAAACCCTTTATGTGGCTATGTTGACAACTATTCTTTGGCTTATCTTATAAATAATTATAATTATTTTATTTGTTGGTCGTTGGATTATCAGCCCATTATCCAGGTCGCCTTTGTGGCTATTATTTGTTGCCCTGTTATTTTTCCTCGATTGTTTCTGAGATTGATTTACTTCATGTTTATTTCCCCACTGGTTTTTCTATTTGCAACTAGGCTACAGTTGATCACCTAATGTTTGAAATCTACTTAATCTGCTGCTATTTTTTCCATATTAGTTTTGTTAGAATTTTGCAGATCACTCTGATTATGCTATTGCCTAATTGGATATTAACCTATGCACCGTTACTCTAAATGAGTGGATTTTGGCCGCCTTATTAGTTCTTGTCTTGGTTGTTGGAATTGGATTAATGCTCAAAAGCGCTTCGGGTTTTTTGAATCTTATCACAGACTCTTTGAGGTTTTGCTATGGTGGCTTTTCTTTTAGATTATTGTTGTTTGCAATAGGGTTACAGCTGATCATCACAGGTTTGAGGCATATCTAAATTGTTGCTATTTTTTTCCATCTTGGTTCAGCTAGACTTGACCAGACCACTTCATTATCTACCTGGAATTTATCTTATTCATTGTCTAATTTGAATGGGTGGTTTTATGGCCAACTATTTTTTTTCCTATCTTGCTATTAACTGGATCATTGGGTTTTATGCAACCTACTATCATTTATCATGCAAATGGTGCTTTTGGAGTTATTTTGCTGATTGATTTTGCTAACCCCATCTTCCCAACCTGTCAGGATTGGAATTACTACTTTATTTTTTGATTTACTTTATGCATTCTCATTTTTGATCTATATCATCACTTGTATCTTAGAAAACTTGGTGTGTTACTTAGTTGATGAAATTGAAGAAAATAAATGTTTAATCTGAATTTGATCTTTACTAAAAAAATAAAAAACCTAAACCATAAACTAAAACCTAAACCCAAAACTTAAAACCTAAACCCTAAACTAAAACATGAACCTTAAACCTAAAACCTAAACCTTAAACCCTAAACCCTAAATCATAAAAATAAAAAAAATAAAAATTAGAAAAAAAACATTAACCCTAAATCCTAAACCTACAACCCTAAATCTTAAACTCTAAACCCTAAACCCTAAAACCCTAAACCCAAAACCCAAAACCCTAAACCTTAAACCCTAAAACCTTAAAACCTAAACCCTAAACCATAAACCCTAAACCCTAAATCCTAAAACCTGCAACCCTAAACCTATAACCCTATACCCCAAACCCTAAACTCTAAACCCTAAACCCTAAACCCTAAACCCTAAAAACCTAAAAACCTAAACCTAAACTAAATAGAACCTAAAATTAAAATAAATAAATAAGCCTAAACCTAAATAAAATAAAAACCTAAACCTAAACCTAATCCTAAACCTAAAAAAAATAAAATAAAAAATAAAAACTAAACTAAATTAAAGTAAATAAAAACCAAAACTAAACTAAAAAATACAATAAACCTAAAAATAAAAAACCTAAATAAAATAAAAACTAAATGTAAAATAAAAATAAAATAAACCTAAAATAAAATAAAATAAAAACTAGATAAAAACCTAAACTTATAAAATAAACCTACAAATAAACAAAAAATAGAACATAAACCCTAAACCAAAAAGAACCTAGACCTAAAATAAACAAAATAAACCTAAACTAAAATAAATTAAACTAAAATAAATAAACCTAAACATAAACCTAAATGAACTAAACCTAAACCCTAAACTAAATAAAATAAAATTAACTAAAAATAAACCTAAACCTAAACTAAAAAATAAAACTTAAAAATAAACCTAAAAAAATAATGTAAAATCCTAAACCTAAAAATAAAAAATAAAACCAGACATAAAAAATAAAATAAAAATAAAACTAAACTAAAAAATAAACATAAACCTACACTTAAACCTAAAAAACAAACTAAAATAAATAAACCTAAAAAACATAAACAAAACTAAATAAAAATAAAAAACCTAAATAAAAATGAAAAATAGAATAACCTAAAATAAATAAAAATTAAACTAAATAAACTAAATAAACTGAAACCTACCGGTTTACTTAATTAAAAAAAACCCCCGAAACCCTAAACCTACAACCCTAAATCCTAAACCCTAAACCTATAACCCTAAAATGTAAACCCTAAACCCTAAATCCTAAAACCTTATACCCTAAACTCTAAACTAACCCTAAACCCTAAATCATATACCCTAAAAACCTAAAAACATAAACCTAAACTAAATAAAACCTAAAAATAAGATAGAAAACCTAAACCAAAATAAAATAAAAAATAAAATAAAATGAAAACCTAAACCTAAACCCAAACCTAAAAATTAAAAAAGTAAAAATATAAATTAAACTATAATTAAATAAATAAAACCTAAACTTAACTACCTAAATAAAATAAATAAAAAAGCTAAATGTAAAATAAAATAACAAAATATAAAAAAAATAAAATAAAAAAAAAATAAAATTTAAACCTAAACAATAAACCTAAAAATAAATAAAAAATAAAACCTAAATCCTGAGCTAAAAAAACCTAAACCTAATATAAACAAAATAAAATAAACCTAACCTAAACTAAAATCAATTAAACTAAATTAAAATAAACTAAACCTAAACCATAAAGTAAATAAAATAAAATAAACTAAAAATAAACATATAATAAAAAACTTAAAACCTAAACCAGAAAAACAAAATAAAACCCTAAACCTAAACCTAAAAATAAAAAAATAAAACCTAAACTAAAAAATAAATTAAAAATAAAACTAAACTAAAAAATAAACATTAAACTAAACCTAAACCTAAAAAATAAACTAAAATAAAAAAACCATAAGCAAAAGTAAATAAATTAAACTTAATAAAAATAAAAAATAAACTTAAATAAAAATAAAAAATTAAATAAACTAAAATAAATCAAAAATAAACTAAATACACCTAAACCAATAAGTTTACTTATTTTTTTCTCTAAATAAAACCTTAAACCCTAAACCCTAAACCCTAAACCTTAAATCATAAACCCTAAACCCTAATTATAACCCTAAACCCTAAACCCTAAACCCTAAACCCTAAAAATCCTAAACCCTCAACCATAAACCCTAATCCCTAAACCCTAACCCTAGCCCTAAACCCTAAACCCTAAACCTTAAAACCTAAGCCCTAAATCCTAAGCTAACCCTAAACCCTAAGCCCTGAAACCCTAATGCCTAAACCATAAACTTGAAACCCTAAACCCTAAACTAACCCTAAACCATAAGTTAAATGTAAACCCTAAACTAACCTGAAACCCAAAGCTAACCCAAAACCCTAGACCCTAAATCTTAAAAAACCTAAATCCTATAGCCTAAACCCTAAACCCTAAACCCTAAACCTTAATAACCTAAAAACCTAAACTTAAACTCAATAAAACCTAAAAATAAAATTAATAAACAAACCTTAACCTAAATAAAAAAATAAACTAAAATAAAAACCTAAACTAAAACTAAAACCTAAACCTGTACATAAAATAAAATAAAAATAAAAACTAAATTAAAATAAAATAAATAAAAATTTGAACTTAACTAAAAATAAAATAAACCTAAAAAAAAAACAAAATTTAAATTAAAAATAAAATAAACCTAATATAAAATAAATTAAAAACTAAATAAAAACCTAAACATAAAAAATAAACTAAGAAATAAAGAAAAAATAAAACCTAAACCCTAAACTAAAAAACACCTAAACCTAAAATAAATAAAATGAAATTAAGCTAAACTAAAACTAAAATAAATTAAATTAAAATAAATAAAACCTAATCTAAAAAAATAAAATAAATCTAAGAATAAATAGCCTAAATAAAATAAAAACTAATAGAAAAGAAAAATAAAATAAACCTAGAATAAACCTTAAATAAAATAAAAAATAAATAAATATAAACCTAAACCTAAAAATAAACCAATAAATAAAACATTAAAAAAATCCTAAACCCTAAACTAAAATAAAAACTTAAGCCTAAAATAAACTAAACCTAAACCCTAAACTAAATAAAATAAAATTAATTAAAAATAAACCTAAACCAAAACATAAAAATAAAACCTAGAAATAAACCTAAAAGCTAAACCTAAAAAAATAAATTGAATACCTAAACATAAACCTAAAAATAAAAAATAAAACCTAAACCTAAAAAAAAACTGAATTAAGAAAATAAGCAGAATTTTAAACCTAGACCTAAAAAACTAAAATAAATAAACCAAATTAAATAAAAATAAAAAATAAAACAAAAGTAAAATAAAAAAATTAATTAAATAAACTAAATAAACCTAAACCTACCGATTTACTTAATTTTGCTTTTTTAAAAGAAACACTAAACCCTAAATCCTAATCCCTAAACCTACAACTCTAAACCTTAAACCTTTTTATCTATTTTTTTCTCCCTTTATTATGGATGTGGCCCCTCTTATGCTTCCTAACCTCACCTCCACATCCTGTAAGGAGAGAAAATGCAATACCCTTGCTATTATAACTTCTTTTTTATAGGATTGGAATTACTTCTTCATTTCCTTCTAGCCTATTTTTACTGATGTTGTGGGCTTAGCTGCTGGTCTGCTTTTCTGTCTTGAATGATTTCAAAGATGGCTTTCCTTTCAACCACTTTCCACTCTTGTACCACTATTTTTTACTGGACTATCTTATGGTGGGTGCAATAAACATTTTATTTTTTTAATTGTTGGCTATTGGATTTTTGGGTCTTATGTCCAGCAGGCTGATTTTGGGGTTATTTTTTTAATTGCTTTTGCTAACCTCACCTTACCAACCTGTAAGGAGAGAAATTGCCATACCCTTGTTATTATTATTGTCTCTTTGTAGGATGGGACTTACTTAATGATTTCTTTCCAGTCTGCTTTTATTGAGCATGTTAGTTTAGCTGCAAGCCTGTTCTCCTTTGTCTTGAAGGATTTCAATGATGGCTCCCTTTTGAACCCATTTTGTGTCTATGTTGTGCCACTATTTTTTATTGACTTATCTTATGGTGGGTGCAATAATTATCTTGTTATTTTAATTGTTGGCTATTAAATTTTCATATTTTATGTCTAGCAGGCTACTTATGAGCTGCTATTATTTGTTGCTTTTGTTTTTGATTGCTTTTGTTGTTTTTGCAACTGTGTCAGTATGATCACCACATGCTTCTGGTCTATCTAAATTGTTGCTATTTTTTTCATCTTGATTCAGTTAGACTTATCCAGATCACTGTGATTATGCTATTACCTACTTCAAAATTAACTTATGTCTTTATTCGAATGGGTGGTTTTATGGCGCCTTGTGATTATTTGCTATCTTGGTTGTTGGTCAACTAGATTATCGAGTTTTATGCCCAAGTCGCTCGGGTTGCCTCTCTCATGTACGCAGATACTTTTGGGTTATTGATTGCTTTTGCTAACCTCACTTTCCCAACCTGTAAGAAGAGAAACTGCAATATTATTATTATCTTTTTGCAGGATTGGACTTACTTAATGATTTCTTTCCGCCTTCTTTATCGAGGATGTTAGTTTACCGCAAACCCGCTCTTCTTTATTTTGAAGGATTTCAATGATGGCTCTCTTTGAACCCATTTTGTATCTATGTTGTACCTCTCTTTTTTACTAGGCTTATCTTATGGTGGGTGCAATAATTGTATTGCTATTTTATTTATTTGTTGTTGGATTTTTGGGTCTTATGTCCAACAGGCTGCCTTTGAGGTTGTTGGTTGTTTGTTGGCAGTTATTTTTCTGATTATTTTTGTTGTTTCCAACCGGGCTGCAGCTGATCACCTGATGTTTGTGGTCTATTTAATCTGCTGCTATTTTTTTCATCTTGTTTCAATAATACTTGTGCAGATCACTGTGATTATGTTATTACCTACTTAGATATTATCTTATGCACTGTCTATTCTGAATGGGTGGTTTTATGGCCAGCTTGTTGTAATTTGCTGTCTTGCTAGTTGGCTGAACTTGATTATCGGGTTTTATGCCCAGCAAGCTGCTACTAGGGTTGTCTCTCTGATTGTCCTTATTTGGAATTTTTTGTGGTGGGGAGCAGCTTATTACAAGTGGCTTCTGTCCATCTAATCTGCTGCTGCATTACCATCTTGGCTCTATTAGACTTCTATATTTCCTATTTGGGTTTGGGTTATGCTGTCTTGCTTTACACTTGCTGGTTATTAACTTCTATAATGATTATTAACAAGGGTGTTATTAACATCTGCATTGCTTATTCTGATTGGGTACCTTTTTTTGGGCTATATTCCTAGGTTGTATAACAGGACTGTAAGTTTCATATATGTCCCATATGTTTAGGATGGAGTTAATTACATGTTATTTGATTTGCCTTGCTGGATTTCAGCAGGCTTTTCAACTAGTTGTATATTGCTTGTTTCCTCTACCTAGCCTTTTCTACTATTTTCTTGTGGTGGGCTTTCATGCTGGCCTAATTAAACTCTTGGCTCTGGTAAAAAATAAGGTGGATCTGGCAAAGATGGTTCATTTTCATATGTGTAGGGATTCTCATGTCTGGTGACTATATTGATGATATTTATTCTGCATGGGATTCCCTTTCCCATTTTGCTTTTTGTTGTATCCTTTTCTATTATGTTTATGGCTTTGTTTAGGTTTACAGGTACTAAGGCTCAAAAGACTTTCAACAAATGGTTGTTATCTTCCCACGTGTTTGTTGGCTATGATGGCTATGATGATTTCCTCTTTTGGTTTAGCTTTTGTGATGTAACCCTTCACAAGTTTGGATGCTCATATTTGCATCTGCCAATTTGTGACTGAGCCCGAGCCTTCTCTCACACACTTCTTTATAGTCTTTCCTTACTTTTCAATTTTCATTTTGTCTCAGACTTTAACTGCTCTAATTTCTATCTTTCTATAATTTTGTGTGCATTTCTCTTATTCTCTTGGGTTTGCTCAGTGTCATGCATTCTCAGATCTAAGAGCTTTGGCCTAGATCTATTCATTGGCTTATTTATGTTAATCAATTTGTATCTTTTGCTTTCCTTTACTCTTTTATTTTACTTTTGGTTCTACTTAGATAAGGATTGGTTGAAAACTCTTTGAGTAGTAGTGAGTTTATCCTCTAAGACCTTGTAACCATCGTGGTAATAAAATTCTATATGGGTTCCCAAAAAAAAACTCTAAACCCTAAACCCTAAAATCCCCAAACCCTAAACTCTAAACCCTAAACCCTAACCCTAACCTTAAACCCCTAAACCTTAATCCCCTAAATCCTGAACCCTAAACTAACCATAAACCCTAAACCCTAAACTCTAAAGCCTAAACCAAAAATCCTAAAAGCTAAACCCTAAACCCTAAACCCTAATCCTAAACCCTAAACTCTAAACCCTAACCCTAAACCCTAAACCCTTAAACCCTAAACCATAAAACCCTAAACCCTAAACCCTAAACCATAAACCATAAACCTTAAAAACCTTAAAACCTAAACCTAAACTAAAGAAACCCTAAAAATAAAATAATTAAAAAAACCTAAACCTAAATAAAATAAAAACCTAAACTAAAACCTGAACCTAAACATAAAAATTAAATTAAATTAAAAATAAAAATAAAATAAAATAAAGAAAAACCAAAACTAAATTAAAAAATAAAATAAACCTAAGACTAAGATATCTTAATAAATAAAAACTAAACATGAAATAAAAATAGAATGAAATAAAATAATAATTAAATAAAAACCTTAACATAAAAAATAAACATAAGCCGTAAACTAAAACAAACCTAAACCTAAATAAAAATAAAATAAACTGAAACTTAAACTTAAATAAACTAAACTAAAAAAATAAATTAAAATCCTAAGCCTAAAATAAACTAAACCTCAACCTAAACCTAAAATAAATAAATAAAATCAACTAAAAAAAACTTAAACCTAAATTAAAAAATAAAACCTAAAAATAAACCCAAAATAAAAACCTAAAACCTAAACCTAAACCTAAAAAATAAAAAATAAAACCTAAACCCAAAAAATTAAATAAAAATAAAACTCAACAAAAAAATAACCTTAAACCTAAACCTAAACCTATAAAATAAACTAAAATAAAAACATAAACTAAATTACATAAACCTAAAATAAGTAAACTAAACTAAATAAAAATAAAAAATTAACATAAATAAACATAAAAAATAAAATAAACTAAATAAACTAAATAAACCTAAACCAACTGGTTTACAAACCCTAAGTCCTAAACCCTAAATGTTAAACCCTGGAACTAACCTAAAACCCTAAAACCTAAACCCTTAAAAAAACACTAAACCCTAAACCACAGACCCTAAACCATATACATAAACCCTAAACCCTAAAAGCATAAACCCTAAACCCTAAACCCTAAAACCTAAACCCTAAATCCTAAACACTAAACCCTAAACCCTAAACCACAAACCCTAAACCTAAACCTAAGGTAACTAAATAAGTTGAAAAATAGCGGTGGTGGGGGATCTAGAGGTAAAGGTGTTGGTCAGAGCAGGGGTGATTATGTAGGAAGGAGGAACAATGGAGGTTACAGCCATGGTGGTGGCGGAGGGAGAGATCGGGCTTATGATTGTGGATCTAGCTATCGAGAGGCCAGGGTGGTTCTGATGGGAACCGAAGAAACTGAAGAACGATCGATCCAATCTGTTGCTTATGGAACTGTCTTTATAATATAGAAGATTCTAATTATCTATGGTTTTCGATTTGCACTATGCATGCTCATGTTTTATCTATGTCCTCACTTGTGTCTTAGAAATCTTTGTGTGTTACTTGGTCGATGAAATCAAAATGAAGAAATGTTGAATCTGAATTTATTCTCTATTAACAAAAAACAAAAAATAAGAAAACCTAAACCATACACCATAAAAATTCTAAACCCTAAACCCTAAACCTTAAACCCTAAACCCTAAAACCTAAACCCTAAACTCACCATAAATCCTAAACCTTAATCCTTAAACCCTAAACCTTAAACTCGAAACCCTCAACTAACTCTAAACACTAAACCCAAAACCCTAAAAAGCTAAAAACCTAAACCTAAACAAAGTAAAACCTAAAAATGAAATAAATAAAAAATAAAAACTAAAATAAAATAAAAACCTAAACTAAAACCTAAACCTAAACCTAAACCTAAACCTAAACATAAAAGCAAAATAAAATAAAATATAAAAACCTAAATGAAAACCTAAAATAACAACTAAACCTAAAATAAATAACAACTAAAAGAAAATAAATAAAAACCTAAAATAAACTAAAAAATAAAAATCCTAAATAAAATAACAACTAAACCTAAAATAGAAATAAAATAAATCTAAAATAAAAAAATAAAAACTAAATCAAAACCTAAACCTAAAAAATAAACCTAAAAATAAATAAAAAATAAAACCTAAACCATAAAGTTAAAAAAAAAACTAGACTAAAATATAAATAAAATAAACTTAAACATAAACTAAAATAAATAAAACCTAAACCTAAACCTAAAATAAACTAAACTTATACCTAAACCTAAATCATAAATAAAATAAAATAAAGTAAAACTAAACCTAAACCTAAACTAAAAAATAAAACCTAAAAATAAACCTAAAATAAAAACCTAAAACCTAAACCTAAACGAAAAAATAAAAAATAAAAAAAACCTAAACCTAAAAAACAAAATAAAAATGAAACTAAACTAAAAAAATAAAATAAAAGCTAAACCTAAACTTAAAAAATAAACTAAAATTAAGCACCTAAATTAAAATAAATAAACTAAACAAAATAAAAATAAAAATAAACCTAAATGAAAATAAAAAAATATAATAAACTAAATAAACCAAAACCTGCTAATTTACTTAATTTTAAAAAACCCTAACCTTAAAACCTATACCCTAAAACTAACCCTAAACCCTAAACACCAAACCCTAAACCTTAAAACCCTAAACCTTAAACTTTAAATTGTAAACCCTAAACCCTAAACATTAAAACCTTAAATCCTAAACCCTAAAATCTACAAACCCTAAACTTTAAACCCTAAACCACAAACCCTAAACAGTAAACCCTAAACACTAAAAACCTAAGAAGCTAAACCTAAACTAAATAAAACCTATAAACAAAATAAATAAAACAACATAAACCTAATTGAAATCAAGAAATAAAATAAAATTAAAACCTAAACTAAAACCTAAACCTAAACCTAAACTTAAACCAAATTATAAAATAAAAATTAATAAAATAATAAGTAAACTAAATAAAATAAATAAAAATTGAAATTTAATTAAAAAATAAAATAAACCTAAAAATGAAAAACCAAAATAAAATAAAATAAACCTAAAATAAAATAAAATAAAATAAAAACTAAATAAAAACCTAAACTTAAAAAATAAACCTAAAAGTAAAACCTAAAAATAAATAAGAAAACTTAAACCATAAACTAAAAAAAAAGCTAAACCTAAAATAAATAAAATAAGATAAACCTAAACTTAAACTAAAATAAACTAAACTAAAATAAATAATACATAAACCTAAACCTAAAATAAACTAAAACTTAAAACCTAAACCGAAAACCCAAAACCTAGACCCTAAACTATAAATGCTAAAAACCCTAAACCCTAAATTATAAGCCATAAACTCTAAACCCTAAAACCTAAAACCCTAAACCTAAACCTTAAAACCTATAACAACCCTAAACCCTAAACCCTAAACTAACCCTAAACCTTGAATAAATATGTCATTAAGAGTAGATCTATAGAGTGACCTAATCCTAACATAATTTTGATAACTAAAGAAAATTTCTTCCATAAACTTTCCCTTAACTATTAGAGATTTGAATACCCTAAACTCTAACCCTAAATATTAGTATAGTACCATATATTATAGTATAACATAGCATCATAAATTTAAGCATGTAGTGATGTGTTTTTGGATGTTATAAGATGTTTTGAAATGTTTTAGTATATTATGGTATTATCTATACCTATATAAATATATATAACAAACATATTAATTTAATAAATCGATGATGAAATTTGTTAAATTTGAAGTGGGAATTAGTTGTAGTACCAAAGGTGTGCTACCCCATTTGTAGTCTAAAAGTAAGATTTTATGTTCAAAATAAATATTATATGTTGTAGATAATATAACATCATATCATAATATATTTTTCTGTGCATATTAAATTCTTTTAGTATTTTACAACCATGCAACAGCCTATTAATTATTTATAAAAAAATGTTGATTTAGACTTTAAAGTGGTGGAATTTGGCCAAATTCATAATAAGTAGAGCATGGCATCATAATATATTTTTAATTTAAAATATGTAAGTGATACAACTAAAATATATAGTTTTTATTATTTAGACTAATTTTATGATTTTTTTATCCTAAGCAACTTGATGTGATATGCAATATAACATAATATAATATGTTATAGTGTATTATAATATAGGATACCATAACATAGTGTAGCATCATTATAGCATACTATTGTGTATTACTACTTATTTTAGCATATTTTAGTTTGTTATAGTATGATGTAGTAGAGTTTGTACTAGTATAATTTATAAAAATATTGACGAGATGATGATGTATTTGGCCAAATTTAAGGTAAGCTTTAGGAACATCATTGGGAGTGGTGTGTCATTTAATCAAAAGAATGCAATCCAAAATAAATGTTCATTTTTCAACAAAATTTTATAATTTTTTGCTTAAAGTGATTCATTTTAAGATGTAATGTAAGATAATATGTTATATCAAAGCATATTAAAATAAAATGTACATAACAATATAACTTCATATATATATATATATATATATATATATATATATATATATGAATGTGGTGGTGTGTTACTAAATGTTATTGTACATTTTAGTATGTTTTACTTTTGTTATAATACATTGGGTCAAAACTCACAAAAATGTTAATTTGAAGGTTGAGATGGAAGAATTTGGCCAAATTTAAATTACACACACTAAGAAGCAACACCAAAATTATGCTAATTTTTACCATTTGTAATAGAAAAACAACAATTTTACATCCAAAATGAATCTTATTCATATTTTGAGAAAATTTTGTTCTTTGTTCCTTTTAAGTGATTCTAATGAGGTTTAATGTTAGAAAATATATTATATTATAGAAAATTATAATATAACATCATATATTATAATATAATATAGTGTTAATTCACACTATATATGTTTAGCATGATATTGTATAGTTATTTTGAGCTTGCACCATCATAAATCATAAAATATTGATTAAAATGTTAAGATGATGTAATTTTAATGAATACATTGTTAGGCTTTTGGTTGAAGTATTAAAGGTGTGCATAAGAGAAGATAAGATGAGAATTCCATGTTAAGGACATGGAGGAAGATCCTCTAGGGGATCACACATGCATTGGACATGACATGTGAGGGGTAAATGTTGAGGGCATAAAAGAAAAAAATATGTTAGGGATAAGGTTTGAATTTGATTTGATTAAATGATTTATGGTAACAATATCCACTAGGAATAAGAATCTATATTCCACCAGAGATTAAGATTGAATTGACTTTAATTTGTTTTGTTTAAAATGATGTGGGGGCATATCTGCTAATGATATGGGCTCGAGTCCCTTGGGGATCGGGTATATGAACCTTCCACTAGGAAATAATGTTTGGGCAATCTATTGGAGATTGGGATTTTAGTTGATTTCATAGATTTATTTGGGGATCTATCTATTGAGGATAAGAGTTTGGTTGGACATCTTTGATTTAAACTCTACTAGGGGAGTTAGTTTAATTTGGTTCCATTGGGGAGATTGGTTTTGAATTTTATTTGTTTGCTTGACCTGTTTATTTATTATTTTAGGATCCAGTGGGGAGAATGGTCTGATTTAACTCCACTGGGGAAAATCATATTGGGTTTAATTTAATTAGATTTAATGTATGGACCCTATCAGTGTGCGATGGACCCATAGAGAAGGGGCTATATCAGACTTGACCTACCTTAGGTATACAAATCCAAAGGGATTGTCTTATGGGTTGTGGGAGCTAGCCAACAAGGGGTTGCCTTTGTGTAATGGTTATGGGGAAGAAGGCATAGCAAACTTACTCTTCCAAAGTGAGGAAACAACTGATAGGGTGACTTGTTGGATACACAATCAACCTAACCTAGGCTTACTCTGAGTGAATGTTGTTGGGGTCTTATGTCAACTCAAAAGTAGTCAGGATAAATTTTAACTTAATTTCATGTGATTTGATATGGTTTGTTTGGTTTAATTTGATTTTGAATTGAGGGCATATTTGCTAGGGATGTGAGCTCAATCAAATTTGATAGATTTAATTTATGGACCATGTCGGTGCACGATGGACCCACTTAGAAGGGACTATATTGGACTTGTCCTACCATAGATTTACAAATCCAAAGTGATAGTCTACTTATTGTGGGTAGAGCTAGCCAACCTAAGGGGTTGCCTTTCGATGTGCAACAGCTGTGTTAGGAAGATGGAGTAGGAGACTTACATATTCTAAAATAGGGAACAACCGCTAGGGTGACCTATTTGTAGCACAACAAATCAAATTTGACTTAGGGGCTACTACTGAGTGGATGATTCTGAGAACTTATATCAACTCAAGAGTAATCAAGTGATTATTTTAGGGAGTTTTGTTGACATTTCCCTAAAGATAAGATGTCTGCTTTGGAAATGGTATTGCTAGGGGTGTCCTTCTAATCCACAAGTGAATATATATTTTATTTATATGTTTGCATGGACCATGTTGGTGTACAAGGGACCACACTAAGAAGGGGCTATGTCAACCTTGACCTATCTTAGATTACTGGACCAAGAGAATCTACACATCCACAAGATGGATTCTCCAACCATAGGGGTGGTTACTAAGAAAGGAGAACTGTCGAATTCGATAGTAACTCGGGTAGTTTCTAAATTGGGTCATAAAGAATGTTATCCAAATATAGTTCCCACAGGGGAGGTGCTGCTAGGGGCATTATCTTGATCCCTGGAAAAGAAAGCTTATATGTGTACCATGGCCAACTCAAGGAGAAAGCATAACAAATTTACATCTTTAATGAGTGGTGTATCCTAAGGTGCAAGAACCAACCAACCTATGGTGTATCCATCAGCATGAGTGTTGTATCCGTCAGCATAGTAAGAACCAACCAACTTAAGGTGTCAGTCAATGTGCAATGATCAATCTAGAAAGAAAGCGTGTAGGCTTACAAATTTCTAAGTGGAACTGATCATCTGACAAATATCATTAGCGGGTATATGCTATCAACCTAATACTACTATGTGGGGAGCCCCAAGGAAGGATCGACTAATTTGAACTAGTCAAGGGAAGGCACCATGACTTATATTAAACCTAATATACTCATGAAGGCTAATCCAAGAAGAAAGTATAAGACTCACATCCTCTTAAATAAGCCAACATGAGGTACCACCATCATGTAGTGGCCTACCAAACTAACAAGATGCTCTTATGCGTGCCTAAGTAAGAAAGGAAAGCGTAGCATTCTTACATCTTCCAAAATAAGAAAACTACTAGTGTGACACACTAGCAGGGTCGCACGTCAGGCAGACCTAGAGCAGCTACTGAGTAAATATCATTGGGGGCATTATCTCAACTCAGAGTATCCCAAGATAAAAGATATAAGTTTTTATATGTTTGTGTGTAGTTTTAGTTTGGTTATCTCGATGAAGGATAGGATGCCACTCGGGTTCCTTACACCTACCCAAAACACATCATAATAGATTCACAAACAAGAATTCTTTCAACATGGAAGAGACTAAATTCAAAATGGAATTTTTATTGATGATAGATTTATAAAATTTATTTAGTAGAGCCCATTGATTGGAAGCATTGAGTGCTCTCCCTTATGATTAATAAGCTAATAAGTTCCTCTTTGGTAGGCCTTCTCTATGGCATAAGGGCCTTCCCGAGTGGATTCAATCTTTCATCTCATCTTATGACGGGCAATAATCGATCTCCTTATAACTAAAATAAGCTCTCCTGCTTGAAAGGCTCTAGGATAGACCAACTTGTTATGAGCTTGAATCATTTTAGCTTTGTACAACTAGAGGTTTTTGCATGCCTACAGTCGTCTCTCCTCAAAATCTTTGAGCTCTTCTAACCGTAACTTAGCATTATGCTCTATTATGATCTTGCTATCCACAACTATCCTTAGTGATTAGTTGAACTTAATGGTAGAATGACTTGCACCCATACACTAAGGAGAGAAAGGAGTAGACCGAGTTGGAGTTCTATATATGGTGAGGTAGGACCAAGGCTTCAACTAACCGCCATCTCATTATCGCTGTTATTGTATATCCTTTTTAGTATTTAGATGAGACTTTTTGAAGGCTTCTACTAATCCATTTACTCTGTAGTTGATGGTAGAATATCTTTAAATGTTGTGTCTTTAGGCAAAGTTATTGATCTCTTCTTGAATGTAATACCATTATTAGATATAATTCATCGAGGCATTCAAACCTATATATGATATGGTTCCTAAAAAATGGAGCACATGTTGACCTGTGACCTCTTTGATCAAAATCACCTTCTCCCATTTGGAAAAGTAGTCAGTAGTAGCTAAGATGATTTGATGACTTTTGGAAGAAGGAGGATCAATCGAACCCACTATGTTGGTACCCCAACACTCAAATGGCCATGAGGCCAATGTAGGATGTAAAATGTTGGGCCGTTGGTGTAGGACCACATCGTATATTTGACATTAGTGGCATCGCCTAGCCGTATCAATGCAATCTTTGATCATCAATGGCTAGTAGTATCCTAGTCTCTTGATCTTAGATTTCATCTGGATCCACATAATCTAGAGTGTACCTCGTCATGATATAATGGTGCTTTCAAAATAACATAGCTATGATCGAAAAGACCGCATACAATACATCAAAGTACCACATCAAGCACTGAATGCTAGTATCCCATAAGTTTATGATTTGTTCATAGAAAAGATTATCACTAAATAGAGAGTCAATAAGAAGTGCGTGTGCTACTAAGAAATATGTTAGCACTTGTCCTTTCACTGCACGAATGGGTACAAAGGTAATGCCAAACTATGAGAGGATCATAGACCACCATGCCAATCATTCGGATAGCGTCAGCCGTGTCATGAGATACTATAATGGATTGATGATATAGATTAAGTTTACCTTATGAGGAAGCATGTAGTGTTGTAGCTTTTTGGATGCAAAGATTAAAGCTAGGCAATGCTTCACAATGGGTGGATAATTAGCCTCAATAGGATTAGGATACAAGATAGTAGAGTTTTTTCCTTCCTTCATCATTGGCTTAGGCCAACAAAGCACCATGGAGTCATCTAATGTAGTAAAAGTATGAGCGCATGCCCAGGATATATCGCTAGAATTGATAACATCATCGTAATGCTTGATGTCTTGGCATGCTCACACTTATCATCCTACTTGAACTTGGTGTCCTTTTTGACAAGTGCCAAGAATGGCTGACAACATCCCAATAAGTTGGATATAATGCATCATAGAGACGCCAATCGCCCTTAGAATGATCTGAATTTAGTTAAACTTTTAGGGGGTGGCATTTTTAATATTGTATTGATGTTTTTTTGATTTATTTAGATTCCTTAGTGTCAAATAAGAAACCAAAGAATTTTCCAGAAAGCTACTCAATGCACACTCTAAGGGGTTCATTTTGCGATTAAATTGTCTTTAACTATTTGAAAATTGCTCTCAAGACAAAGAGATGGTCTTCATTTTCTCAACTTTTGACAACAAGATCATCAACATAACACTCAACTTGATGATTAATGAGTTTGTTGAACATTCGAGTCATAGCCCACTAGTATGTAGTACTGAAATTTTAAGGCTTTAAGGCATGACCTTATAGTAATAGATTTAGATCAGGGTTCTAAAAGCAGTGTTTCTTTCACCTTTAGGGGTCATCTTTATTTGGTTATATCTAGATGAGCCATCCATTGAAGAGAATATTGCATGAGATGAGGTAATGTCCACCATCAAGTCTGGGATTGGTAGTGGAATTCTTCTTTTGGACAAGCCTTATTTAAATCCTAAAATCAGCATATGTGAATTTGACCATTCTTTTCTTAACTGGACAATATCTAACTGTAGGGTATTTTTCTTCTTGGATGAAGCCGATCGATCAATTTCTTGACTTCAAAATGACCTATTATTCTATGTTTAATCTCATGTCTAGGAGCTTGCTTGATAGGGTAAATAAGCTCTACTAGTTTATGGACCGCTACGTTAAGTGCCAATCTAGGAATCTCTTCATAACTCCATGAAAAGTAGTCCTTAAACTTAGTCAATAGCTTAACTAAGTTATTAGTTTCAATTTCATTCAACGAAGAACTGATGTATGTTGGGCATGGATCTTCTTCAACTCCTAAGTTGATTTCCTTGAGCTCATCGATGGTTGACGATCTCTTCTTGAACTCGGCGTGCATCTTTGACTTCAAAATTATGGATCATCTAAAGTTTCTAAGCATAGCTCCTCATATGATTTAATGTGATTTGAAAAGAACCTATCGATTTCAAATGATTAGTGATGAAAAGAATCATCATCATCTTCTGACACTATATCAATCCTAGTCCGGTCTTGATTGAGAGCTTTTGCATTTATTCTTCCATATTCTTTGAAGTAGTCTAACCTGTTTGACCAAGTATTTGGTATTAACCCTTTCTTTGATAAATTATGAACACAAGGAAAGTATCAATCAAAAGTTAATCCTATTAAATATTTATATGAATCATCCTCAAGTTCTACATCAACTTCTTGACTTAAGGATGATGCTCTTAAAAAGAACCTCTGAGTCATCACACCTATGGATGACTTAGGGGCTTCCTTAACTACTAAACCCTCAACTTTTTGAAAGGAAAGTGAGGTTAGATCTATGGTTCCCAACTGATGCCTAACTGTTTCATATATAGACTTATATACACTTATGTTTAGATTAGGAGCCCAGTCTTCATCGCTATCTGGCTCAAGTGTCACTTCCAAGGGAATCTACTACTGAGAAGAGCTGGCTAGTATGCTAAATATATAAGACTCATCTATGAACTAAATTCTAAGTCTATATGGATAGCAGGTATACTCCTAGTAGCTGAGACAAATCTTGTATTGGGTGGCCAATAAAGAGATTTTCCACCCTAGGAACTGCCTCTAAACTGGCCTCTTCTTCAGTGGAGGTCGTTTTACCCATATGTTGAATGGAGTAACGAACGTGGGTGGAATTTAATGTCGCTCCACTTCCTCCTCCAAGTCTATTTCCACTCCCTTTTATTTTCTTTTCATTTTCTTTTCTTTTTTTCTCTTTCTTTTTCTTTTTTTCTTTTCTTTATTTTAAATTTTGGCCCAAGTTTGTGAGAATAGACTTGTGATTTTGAGGGAGGTAGTAAGTCATAATCTCATATATGCCAACCTCGTGAACTATAAATGGCTTGAGATCTCCTTTGACACAGAAGATGATCCCACCTCTCACAAACTTCATACACTAATGTAGAGCGGATAGAACTACATTATTCTAATGTATCCATGGTCACCCAAGCAAAGCGTTAAAAGATGTATCTAAGTCTATAATGTGAAACTTGGCTTCAGTCTTTTAATCATATATCTCAAAGGGCAACACTATGGAGCCTAAGTCTTGTTGACCTCGCTTCTAGAGTGCGAATTCAATCTTCCCAACTTAGACTTAGGAGTCTTCTAGACACAAATACTTCTCTAGTTATAAGACACTTCTAATAAGTATGTAAACACTTAACCTAAGCTTAAAGACTTGGAAGGGTTAACTATAAGATTATGTTATGCCTTAGGGATTAGGATAATCCACTAATCCTACAACCCAAATATAATCAATGTTCACCTTCTTAAACCAAACCTCAAGTTTAATTTAAATTGAAATCAAAACTGAAATTCTAAAACCAAATGATTGAAGCCCACGATCAAATCCAAACTTGAAACCCTTCCTAAGTCATATAACCTATCCCATGGACTTAGCCAAATCTAATCCAAATCAATTCAAAATCAATTGATTTTCATATCAATTTATATCTTCAATCATCTTCCTCAATATAAATCAAATCTACATTCAAATGATCAAAACTAAATCAAACTAAATCAAATTAAATCAAAACCCTTCCTAAGCCAAATGACCTATCCCATGGACTTAGCCAAATCTTAATCCAAATCAAGTCAAACTCAATCGACTTTCTAATAAATTAATCATATTTTTAATAATATTCAGAAATTTAAATGAAATATACATTTAAATCATCAAAACTAAATCAAACCAAATCAAAATCCAAACCTAAGACACATGACCCAACTCCATGGACTTAGCAAATTCATTCATTCCAAAACCCAAATTCAATTGATTTTCATGAATCAATCATACCTTCAATCATATTCACAAATATAAATGAAATCTATAATCAAAATCAACCCAAGTCAAACCTAACAAACTTTTTCTTGAAATGTTCAAATGAACCAAAACCCATTTGAACCCAAGCCAATTGCAATTGAATTTATTTATCAATCCCAAATCTATATATAAACTCAACTAAATCAAACTCAACCAAAAATAAAGCCAACTAAATCCAATTGGTCCACTTGACCCAAAGTGGCCAATTTGACCTATTTGAGAAAAGTTCTAATTATACCCAAATTGGATTGAACCAAGCCCATCAAAACCTCCCATCATGATTGTTGATCACCCTAAGTAGATCAATTATCACAAATTGAGTCAAACCACGTCAACTTGGTCATTTGACCTTGTCAACCCCTTAACCCATATGAACCCAAACTATCCAAATTCCAACCTATGCCAAATCCCTTGAAACTAATGATTCATACCAAATCAAACTAAATATTTGAAAATGACTTGAGCTCTAATTGAGTCAAACCAAATCCAATTGGCCATCTTGACCCAAGTTCACCATAATTGACCTAAAATACCAAATTGGGTCGAATCAAAATATAAACCAAATTGATTGCATCCAATGGTTCAAGTTCATTCTAAATTGATTGAAGTTGACCAAAGCTATGAATGGACCCAATTGAGCCCAATTGAACCTAATTGACCTAAAGGTTCAAGTTGGCCTAAATCAAAACCAAATTAAAATTAATTGAAACTAAAGCCTACAATCATCTTCAATTGGTTAACTAAACCCAAACCAACACCCAACACAATTTTGGCCAATTTGGTCAAATTGGTCAACTTAACCCATTTGACCCAAATGAATTCAAATGAGCCAAAATCAAATCTAAGTTAAACTAAAACAAACCAATTGAACCAAAATATCCCAAATGATCATATGAACTTGATCCAACCCATAGTTTGACCCCATTTGACCAATTTGTCAACTTGTCCCAACCTAACTCGATTTGACCTAAATGAGTCAAATTGAGCCAAACCTAACCAAATTAACTCCAATTAACTTGAAACTTTGGCTAACCCACTTTTGCTTTCAATCTGCCCAAATCAAATCCAATGCCAAATGATCATTCTACCCTTGGGTCAAGGGCACATAGACAAATCACCCATGCAAGTGGTCATTTACCTTGGCCACTTGGTACTCTCCCAATGGTCCACCTAGCACCTAGACAGCCCAACATGACCAAGAGGTGGTTGGATTAGCCATGCCCTAAGAGGTGAAAATCACCTTACCCTCCCCACTGAGCATTTAAAACCCATAGACACCCATGTTTCCTCCTTCAGCCTACCTCCACACCTTCAACCAACAAAGCGAGCCAACTCACCTCCTCCTTGCCACCAAGACTCGAGATGGTGGACGCCACAGAGGCCAAACCTAATCCCCATTCGATCAAGATGAAAGTATACACCCCTCATTTCCACTCAAACACATACAAAAATCATTCCTCAGAGCCCTAGCTACCCAAGATAAGCCGCTAGAGCCTTTTCCTAAACTCCCAAGCCCGTTTCTTGATCAAAAAATTCCATTCCCATTGTCTCAAAATAAGACACTCCCATTTCCAACCTAACTTCCTCAATTCTTCATCAAACTCAAATTAACTTTGCATGCACCTTCCCTTGGCATAATTGAGTAAGAATAAATCATCTCCCATGCTTCCTGAGAACCGGAGGTGGGACTTCAATCAAAGTCAAGCTCCAAATCATAGATTCTTGGCCTTCTAAGTGAACATCTAGGAATTGATCCAATTGCTGCTCAACATGGCTTTATCTCAAGTAGATGAAACTTCCTTAATCATTTGAGCTGCTGATCTTGAGCTCTTACGAGGTATGCTTCCAAAACTAATCCTTAGGCCAAAATGGGTTGGAGCTTTTTGAAGAAAGCTTGCATCTTGTGTGATCTTGATCATTGGATCCCCTCTTATCGATGTTGTGAAGGTGTGGGATTCTTTGGAGTTGACAGCTCGGTAAGCTTGATCGAGCAATGGTGAAACTCCATTCTCCTCACCAGTGACATTAGATCATGCACCATCCATTCTAGGTGATCAAAATGGATGGTCATGATTATATCTGGTAGATTGGCCTGATTTAATCCTATTAAGCTGTGGAGTTAAACGTAGTCGTCTGATCAAAGATCGAATGGTGTATGAGAAATCACATCCCTCATTGCCACATAGGCGCTGAGTCGGATAAGTTTTAAGTAGTCAATCACACGGTGCCATGTGGAAAGTCATCGACGCCATAGCCAACAAGATTAGGCTTTAATTAGCTTAATTAATCATTTTAATAACTAAAAATTTTAAAATCATAAAAAAATCATAGAGAAATAAAAAAATTTCAAATAAATACTCATTTTAAAGGTATTTCAGAGGAGAATTAATTAAAAATGATCTTAACTAATTTTAAATAGTAATTAAGATTTAAATACAAAATTAATTAGCTTAATTACTTTTTAATTACTTAAGCAATTAATCCCAAATTTTATGGGTTAATTTAATAGGATGACATCTGCCCCCATGATTTTCTTGGGATTTATTGCTCACTTAATTAAGAAAATTGACTAATTAAACCTTAACTACTCTTTAAGTTAATTAATGATTAATTAATCCATGAACAAGAAGAAATTAATTAAGTTTATTAATCATTATTCAACAAGAATCTGAACTAAGGAATAGGGTTGGGACCCCTTTCCTTAAGTTCATTTCATCCTTTTTAAATTGAAATTAATTAAGATTTAGCTAATAAATTAAATCACTTAATCAAATTGAAATCATAATCACAACAGACCTTAATTAATTAAATCATGGGGTAGATCTTTAGGTGTTTAATAACCTAAAGGAGTTTAATGAAATTTTGGTTAGTCCACATGTGGGAAAACCATAAAGTAATAATTAAGTACCTTAATCTAATTAACTATTAATCATGAGCAAATTGCATTAGGCCCCTTTTAATTTTAGATCATTGCAAGTTTATTTTCCATGCATATCATGTTGGCTCATAATTATTTAGTTAATTACTTTAAGGTGACATAGGTAAGGTAATTAATTCATATAATTAAGGGTTTAACTTAATTAACCCATAAAATCAAGTTAATTATATTTTCTTAAATTAAATCAAATCACTAATGTGGGAATGGGTTTAAAATTGCAAGTGATGATTTCTCTTCTTCTCTTTAAATCAAATCAAATCCAAAACATAATTAACAAAGAAGCTTTGCTTTGCTTTAAATAATCTTACTTGATTTGATTATCCTTAAGAACTAGTTTGATTGTCCTCTTTCCAATCATGTTAAATTTGGTATGTCATTTGAATTCATCCATCCATCTTTTCAAAATCAAGTTAAATAAAATGGATTTTCTTTATGAATGCTTGCATGTGTTGATTTAATTTAATATATGCGTGGCTATTATCACTATTAAATAAAATGTATTTTCAAAATCTTATAAATGAAAAGTAATTATATCTGTTATGATGCTAGTTAGAAATACATAAGAAATGAATATTATAGCTTAAGTGTATGAATAACGAGTTCTCTTTCTTGTATTCATGTGTTGATTTATATAAGATTGAATCAATAATGGGTATATCCCGGACATCCTGAACGAGGTTATACCAAGGAGGTCATTTCATTACCTCACTTCCCTCATTTATTACTAAGTTGATGAAATCGAATAGAAGAAATGTTGAATCTAAATTTGTTCTCTGTTTAAAAAAAATAAAAAATCAAAAACCCTAAACCCAACATAAAAACTTGAACCCTAAACCCTAAACCCTAAACTCTAAACCCTAAACCCCAAACCCTAAAACCTATAACCCTAAACCCAAAACCCTAAACCCTAAACCCTAAACCCTAAAAACCTAAAAACCTAAATCTAAACTAAATAAAATCTAAAAATAAAATAATTAAAAAAACCTAAACCTAAATAAAATAAAATATTAAAATAAAACCTAAATAAAACCTAAACCTAAAATAAAATAAAATAAAAATAAAACTAAAATAAAATTAAACAAATAAAATCTAAACTAAACTAAAAAAAAATAAAATAAACCTAAAAATAAAAGACCTAAATAAATAAAATAAAGTAAACCTAAAATAAAATAAAATAAAAAACTAAATAAAACCTAAACCTAAATAATAAACCTAAAATAAACATAAAAAAAAATAAATAAAATAAAACTTAAAGCCTAAACTAAAAAAATACCTAAACCTAAAATAAATAAAATAAAATAAACATAAACCTAAACTAAAATAAATAAAACCTAGACCTAAACCTAATAATAAACTAAACCTAAACCCTAAAAAAATAAAATAAAAAATCTAAAATAAACCTAAACTTAAACTAAAAAAAATAAAACCTAAAAATAAACCTAAAATAAAAAACTAAAACCTAAATCTAAAAAAAAATAAAATAAAAAACCTAAACTAATAAAAATAAAAATAAACTAAACCTAAAAAAATTAACTAAAAAATAAACTAAACTAAAAATAAACATAAACCTAAACCTAAACCCAAAAAATAAACCTATAAAAAAAAAACTTAAACTAAAATAAATTAACCTAATATAAATAACATACTAAATATAAATAAAAATAAACTTAAATAAATAAATAATAAATAAATTTAAACCTAATGTTTACTTAATTTAAAAAAAACCTAAACCCTAAACTAAAAATAACCCTAAACCCTAAACCTAAAAAAAAACCTAAACCCAAAACTAAAAACCTAAACCTAAAAAACCCAAACCTAAAACTAAACCTAAACCTAAACCCTAAACCCTAAAAGCCTAAAACCCAAAACCTAAAACATAACTAAAACCTAAACCCTAAAATAAAATAAACTAAAAAAAAATAAAATAAAATAAATAAATAAACCTAAACCTAATTAAAATAATAAATAAAAAAAAAAAAAATAAAATAAAATAAAAAACCAAAACTAAACTAAATCTAAACCTAAAATAAAATAAAATAAACTAATAAATATAAATTAAAATAAACAAATAAAACCTAAACTAAACTAAAATAAAAAAAACCTAAAATAAAAAACTATAAATAAAATAAAATAAAACTAAATAAAAAACCTAAAAAATAAACCTAAAATAAAACTTAAAAATAAAAAAAATAAAACCTAAATCTTAAAAAAAAACTAAACCTAAAATAAAAACAAAATAAAATAAACCTAAACTAAATAAAATAAAATAAACTAAAAATAAACCCAAACTTAAACTAGAAAATAAAACCTAAAACTAAACCTAAAATAGGAACTTAAAAGATAAACCTAAAAAAATAAAATAAAAACCTAAACCTAAAACAATAAACCTAAACTAAACCCAAACCTAAAAAGTAAAATAAAATAAAAAACTTAAACTAAAATAACTAAACTTAAAATAAATAAACTAAACTAAATAAAAATAAAAAATAAACCTAAATAAAAATAAATTAAAATAAATAAAAAATAAACTAAATAAACTAAATAAAGCTAAACCTATCAATTTACTTAATTTTTCTTAAAAAAACCTTAGTCTCTAAACCCTAAACCCTAAACGCTAAACTTACAACCCTAAACCCTAAACCATAAACCCTAAACCCTAAACTAACCATAAACCCTAAACCCTAAATCCTAAACCCTAAACCATAACCCTTACCCTAACCCTAACACTTAACCCTAAACCTTAAACCCTAAACCCTAAACTATAAATAAAATAAACCTAAACCTCCAAAACTCTAAACCCTAAAGCCCAAACCCTAAACCCTAATAATCCCTAAACCCTAAACCTAAATAAAATAAAATAAACCCTAAAATAAATAAACCTTAAACCTAAATAAAAATAAACCTAAATTAAAATCTAAATAAACTAAAATAAATAAAGTAAAATAAACTCTAAAATAAAACCTAAATAAATAAAACTAAACTAAAATAAAAATCATATAAAAAAATAAAAACTTAAAATATACCAAAAAATAAAACCTAAAAATAGAAAAAGAATAAAACCTAAACCTAAAACAAAAAAAAACCTAAACCTAAACCTAAACCCAACTAAAAAAAAACTAAAAATAAACATAAACCTAAACTAAAAAATAAAACCTAAAAGTAAACCTAAATAAAAACCTAAAACCCAAACCTAAAAAAATAAAATAATAACCTAAATCTAAACCTAAAAATATAAAATAAAACCTAAACCTAATTAATAAAATAAAAAAGAACTAAACTAAAAATAAACCTAAATAAACCAATAAAAAAATAAACTATAAAACACAACAACATAATATCACCACTAATCAAAATTCTCGTTCAATATAGGTCATATATCTTAACCATGTCTTGACCTTATTTCTTAACATAAGCTCAAATACATAATTATGTGGCCAAACCATCTAAGGCCCTCTATTTATCTCTCCACTTATAACATTCTCAGATTTTCTGAGTAAAGCCACTCATCCACAGCATCCTCATCTCCAACCCTTAACTTAGTCTCATGCTTCTCTTTTGGCCAACATTCAGACACCATAAATCATTGAGTCTTACCACCATCTTATAAAATTTTCCTTTAAGTTTATGCGATTTCTATCACACAATAGGCTGATGCCTTCCTCCACTTCAACCATCCAACTTGATTTCTACTAATAACATCTCCATCTATTTCACCATCATTTTGAACAGCCTAAATATCTAAATCGCTCACTTTTTTAATGACTTATTCACCTAAAGTCAAACACTACCACTATAACTTCTATAACTAAAATTACACCCATAAATAAAATAAACTGAATATAAATATAAATAAACCTAAATAAAAAAACTAAAATAAATAAAAAATAAACTAAATAAACTAAATAAACCTAAACCTACTAATTTACTTAATTTTAAAAAATATAAAAAAATAACCCTAAATAAACTAAACCCAACCCAAAACCCTAAACCCCAATCTAAACTAAAACTAAAACCTTAAAACCTTAAACCCTAAACCCTAAACCCTAATCCCTAAGCCATAAACCCTAAAACCCTAAACCCTAAACCCTAAACCCTAAACCCTAAACCCTAAAACCTACAACCATAAACCCTAAACCCCAAACCCTAAACACAAAACCCTAAACCATAAAAACCTAAAAACCTAAACCTAAACTAAATAAAACTTTGAAAAAATAAATTAAAAACCTAAACCTTTATAAAATAATAAAATAAAATAAAATAAAAACCTAAACTAAAACTTAAACCTAAACCTAAACCAAAACATAAATGTAAAAATAAAATAAAATAAAATAAATAAAAACTAAACTAAAATAAATTAAATAAAAACCTAAATTAAACTAAAGAATAAAATAAACCTAAAAATAAAAAACCTAAATAAAATAAAAACTAAACATAAAATGAAAATAAAATAAACCTAAATAAAATAAAATAAAAACTAAGTAAAAACCTAAGCTTAAAAATAAACCTAAAAATAAATAGAAATAAAACCTAAACCCTTAATAAAAAAAACCAAAACTTAAACTAAATAAAATAAAATAAACCTAAACCTAAATTAAAATAAACAAAACTAAAATAAATAAAACCTAAACCTAAACCTAAAATAAAGTATACCTAAATCGTAAACTAAATAAAATAAAATAAACTAAACATAAAAAAGGAACCTAAACTAAAAAAATAAAATTTAGAATAAACCCAAAATAAATTCCAAAGACCTAAACCTAAAAAAATAAAATAAAAACCTAAACTTAAAAAACAAAATAAAAATAAAGCTAAACTAAAATAATAAACATAAACCTAAACCTAAACTAGAAAATAAACTAAAATAAAAAACTAAAACTAAATTAAATAGATCTATAACAAATAAACTAAACTAAATAAAAATAAATAAAGTTAAATAGAAAGTAAGAATAAAATTAACTAAAATAAATAAAAAATAAACTAAACAAACCAAAACCTATCGGTTTACTTAATTTAAAAAAAAAAATCCTAAACCCTAAATCATAAACCTAAATCCAAAATCCTAAAACTTACCCTAAACCCTAAACCCTAAACCCTAAACCATAAACCTTAACCCTAACCCAACCCTAAACCCTAAAAACCCGAACCACTAAAGCCTAAACCCTAAACCATAATCCCTAAACTCTAAAATAACCCTAATCCCTAACCCCACTCTAAAGCCTAAACTAAACCCTAAACCTAAACCCTGGTCTAAACACTAAACCCTAAACCCTAAACCCTAAACCCTAAAACCCTAGCCCTAAACCCTAAATCCTAAACCCTAAACCCTAAAACCCTAAACCCTAAAACCTAAACCATAAACCCTAAACCATAAACCCTAAAAACCTAAAACCTAAAACCTAAATAATACCAACAAATAAAATAAGTAAAAAAACCTAAACCTAAATAAAATAAAGAAATAAAATAAAATAAAAACATAAATTAAAGATTAAACCAAAACCTAAAATTAAAAAAAAATAAAGAATAAAAATAAACTAAAATAAAATAAATAAAAAGCTAGATCAAATTGAAAATTAAAATAAAGCTAAGAATAAAAAACCTAAATAAAGAAAAAACTAAACGTAAAATAAAGCTAAATAAAAACCTAAACCTTAAAATAAACCTTAAAGTAAAACCTAATAATAAATAATAAATAAAACCCAAACCCTAAACTAAAATAAAACTTAACCTAAAATAAAATAAAATTAACAAAAAATAAAATAAACCTAAACCTAAACTAAAATAAATAAAACCTAAACTTAAACCCTAAACTAAATAAAATAAAATAAACTAAAAATAAACCTAAACCTAAAATAAAAAATAAAACCTAAAATAATCTAAAATAAAACCTAAAACCTAAACCTAAAAAAAATAAAATAAAACCTAAACTAATCCTAAACTAAAAAAATAAATCCTAATCCTAAAATAAAATTAAAATATTATAAAATAAGAAAATAAACATAAGCCTAAACATAAACCTAAAATTAAACTAAAATAAAAAACACTAAACTAAAATAAATAAACCTAAAACAAATAAACTAAACAAAATAAAAATAAAAATAAAATCTAAATAAAAATATAAAAATAAACTAAAATAAATAAAAAATAAACTATATAAACTAAATAAACCTAAACATACAGGTTTACTTACATTTTTAAAAACTTTAAATCCTAAACCCTAAACCTTGAACCCTAAAACTGACCTTATACCCTAAACCTACAACCCTAAACCTTAAACCCTAAACCCTAAACTCTAAACCCTAATCTTGAACCCTAAACCCTAAAAGCATAAACCCTAATACCCTAAACCCTAAACCATAAATAATACAATCCTAACCCCTAAACCCTAAACCTTAAACCCCACACCCTAAACTTAAACCAAATGTAACTAAATAAAATAAAAATAAACATAAATCTTAAAACCTAATAAACCTAAACCTAAACCTAAACCCTATGAATGGGCATAACCTTGATGGTATGGACATCACCATCAACCAGGCTTAGTCTAGATCTCACAGTGGAAGTGAAGGTAGAGGCGGCAGTTATCGCAGTGGTGGTTGGGGATCTGGAGGTGCTAATGGATATGGAGGTGGTGGTTATGGAGGTGGGAGGAGCAATGGAGGTTGCAGCCATAGTGGTGGTAGAGGGAGAGATCAGAGATATGATTATGGATCCTGCTACACAAGAGCCGATTATTATGGGAAAGAGAAATCAAGAAACATCACCGCTACTTATGGAACTGTCTTAGTAGAGATGATTCCAGTTATCTAAAGTTTTCAATTTGCTCTATGCATGCTCAATTTTTATCTATGTCATCGCTTGTGTCTTAGAAAACTTGGTGTGTTGCATGGTTGATGAAATCAAAAAGAAGAAATGTTGAATATGAATTTGTTTTCTATTAAAAAAACATAAACCATAAACCCTAAACTAAACCCAAATAGACCAAAACCTAAACCAAACCTAAACCTAAACTAAAATCCCTAAACCAAAACCTAAACCCCAAACCCTAAACCCAAAACCCTATACCCTAAAACCTAAACCTTAAAGCTTAAACTCTAAACTTTAAACACTAAACCCTAAACCCTATCCCCTAAACCCTAAACCCTAAACCCCAAACCCTCAACTAACCTTAAACCCTAAACCCTAAAAAGCTAAAAACCTAAACCTAAACTAAATAAAACCTAAAAATAAAGTAAATAAAAAAATCTAAACCAAAATAAAATAAAAACCTAAACTAAAACCTAAACCTAAACATAAAGCTAAACCTAAATCTAAAAAAATAAAATAAAAAATAAAAACCAGAATAAAATAAAATAAATAAAAACCTAATCTAAACCAAAATCTAAATAAAATAAAAACTGAATAAAATCCTAAACCTAAAAATAAAATCAAAAGCAAAATAAATAATAAAACCTAAACCCTAAATTAAAGAAAACCATAAACCTAAACCAAAATAAATTAAACTTAAATAAATAAAACCTAAACCTGAAATAAACTAAACCTAAACCTAAACCTAAACACTAAATAAAATAAAATAAAATAAAAATAAACATAAACTTAAACTAAAAAATAAAACCTAAAAATAAATCTAAAATAAAAACATAAACCTAATAAAATAAAATAAAAACTTAAACTAGAACCTAAAAACAAAAAAATAAAACCTAAACCTAAAAAATAAAACTAAACTAAAAATTAAACCTAAACCTAAACCAAAAACCTAAAAATAAACTAAAATAAAATACCTAAACTAAAATAAATAAACTAAAATAAATAAACTAAACTAATAAAAATAAAAATAAACCTAAATAAAAAATAAAAAATAAAATAAAATAAAATAAATAAATAAAAACTAAATAAACTAAATAAACCTTATCTTACTAGTTTACTTAATTTAAAAAATATAAAAATATATAAAAAAATAAAATTTAAAAAAACCCTAACCCTAAACCCTAAACCCCAAACCCTAAACTTACAACCCTAAACCCTAAACCCTAAACCCTAAACCCTAAACATTAAAACCCTAAACCCTAAACCCTATACCTTAAACTATCCCTAAACCCTAAGCTAACACTAAACCCTAAACCTTAAACCTTAAACCCTAGATCCTAAACCCTAAACCCTAATCCCTAAATTGTAAAACCTTCAACCCTAAACCCTAAACATTAAACCCTAAACCCAAAAAACTTAAAAACTTAAACCTAAAATAAATAAAACCTAAAAATAAAATAAATAAAAAAACTTAAACCTAAATAAAATAAAAAAAATAAAAACCTAACTAAGCCAAAACATCAAAATAAAATAAAATAAAAAATAAAAACTAAACTAAAGTAAAATAAATAAATACCAAACTTACCTAAAAAAATATATTAAAATAAAAATAAAAAACTTGAATAAAAAAACTAAGCATAAAATAAAAAATAAAATAAACCAAAATAAAAGAAAATAAAACTAACAAAAACCTAACCTAAAATATAAAAAAAAATAAAATCTTAACCCTAAACTAAACCTAAACTAAAAAAAAAATAAAATAAACCTAAATTTAAACTAAATAAACTAAACTAAAATAAATAAAAACTAAACCTAAACCTAAAATAAACTAAACCTAAATCCTGAACTAAATAAAATAAAATAAACCTAAACCTCAACTAAAAAATAAAACCTAAAAATAAACCTAAAATAAAAACTTAAAATCTAAACCTAAAAAAATAAAATAAAACCCTAAACCTAAGCTTAAAAATAAAAAATAAAACCAAAACCTAAAAAATAAACTAAACTAAAAAATAACAATAAACATAAACTTAAACCTAAGAAATAAGCTAAAATAAAAAAAACCAAAACTAAATAAATAAACCTAAAATAAATAAACTAAACTAAATAAAAATAAAAATTTAATCTAAATAAAATAAAATAAAAATAAAATAATAAAAAAATAAATAAAAACCTAAACCCTAATTTAACCCTAAACCTTAAACCCTAAAGTAACCCTAAATCCTAACCTTAAACCCTAAACCATAAACCTTGAATAATGATGTCATTAGGAGTAGATATAAAGAAGGACCTATTCTTAACATAATTATGGTAGCTAAATAAAATGCCTTCAAGAGACTTTCCCTTGACTATTAGAGATTTGAATACCCTAAACCCCTAACCCTAAATCATATTATAATACCATATATTATAGTATAATGTAGCATCATATATTTGAACATGTAATGATGTGTTTTTGGATGTTATAGGATGTTTTAAAATGTTCTAATATATTATGTACTTGTAGTCTATATATAATATAAATCATAAAAATATTGATTTAATAAATCAGATGATGAAATTTATTAAATTTGAAGTAGTACCAAAGGTGTGATACGCACTTGTAGTAAAAAAAGTAAGATTTTATGTTCACAATAAATATTTTATATTGTAGCAAAGTATAGCAACATATTTCATAATATATTATTCTGCACATTTTAAATTCTTTTAGTATTTTATAATCATGCAGTCGAGCCTACACTAGAGTTATTTATAAAAGTGTTGATTTATACTTTAAATGGTGGAATTTGGCCAAATTCATAATAGGTAGCCATTGCATCATAATGTATTGTTTCAATTTAAAATATTTAAGTGATATGACTAAAATATATAGTTTTTTATTGTTTAGACTAATTTTATGATTTTTATCTTAAGCAATCCCTTGTGATGTGATATGCAATGTAATATAATATAATATGTTATAGTGTACTATAATATAGGATTCCATAACATAGTGTAGCATCCTGCATTATAACATACTATTGTGTATTACCACTTGTTGTTTAACATATTTTAGTTTGTTATAGTATGATGTAGTAGAGTTTGTACTAGTATAATTCATAAAAATATTGATTTTTAGGCTGAGATGATGGCATTTAGCCAAATTTAAGGTAAACTTTAGGAAACATCATTGGGGGTGTGCTATGGTGTGTCATTTAATCAAAAGAATGGAATTTTGCATCTAAAATAAATGTTCATTTTTCAACCAAATTTTATAATTTTTTTGCTTAAAGTGATTCATTTTAAGGTGTAATGTAAGATAATATATTATATGAAAGCATATTAAAATATATTGTACATAACAATATAACTTCACATATATATGAATGTGGTGGTGTGTTACTAAATGGTATTGTATATTTTAGTCTATTTTACTTTTGTTATAATACTTTGGGTCAAAACTCACAAAAATATTAATTTGAAGGTTGAATGAATACATTGTTAAGCCTTTGGTTGAAGTATTAAAGGTGTGCATAAGAGAAGAAAGAAGATTTGATGAGAATTCCATGTCAAGGACATGGAGGGAGATCTGCTAGGGGATCACACATGCATTGGACATGACCTGTGAGGGGTCTATGTCAAGGGAATAGAAGAAGAAAATCTGTTGGGGATAATTTTTGAATTTGATTTCATTATATGATTTATGGAAAGAAGATCTACCGGTGATAAGAATATGTAATCCACCAGGGATTAAGATCGAATTGACTTAAATTTATTTTGTTTTAATTGATGTGGAGGCATATCTACTAGAGATATAGGCTCGAGTCTGTTGGGGATCGGGTATGTAAACCTTCCACTAGGGAAGGAGGTTCAGGCTATCCACTAGGGATTGGGATTTGAGTTTGATTTCATAGATTTGTTTGGGGATGTATCCACTAAGAATAAGAGTTTGGTTGGATTTCTTTTATTTAGACTATACTGGGGGAGTTGGTTTAATTTGGCTCCACTAGGAGGTTGGTTTTGAATTTGATTTGTTTGCTTGACCACTTTATATATGATTTGGGGTGCCACTGAGGAGAAGGGTGTGATTTAACTCCATTGGAGAAAATCATATTGGGTTTAATTTAACCTGAGTTAATGTATGGCCCATGTTAGTGTGCGATGGACCCACTTAGAAGGGGCTATATCAGACTTGACCTACCACAGGTTTACAAATCCAAAAGGATAGTCTACCGGCTATGGGTAGCTAGCCAACCTTATGGGTTGCCTTTCAGTGTGCAATGACTTTGCTAGGAAGAAGGCGTAACAGGCTTACATCTTCCAAAGCAAGGAACAACAACTGGGGTGACCTTTTGGATGCAATTGAACCCGGGCAACCATCGAAAGTGAATGTCGTTAGGGACTTATGTCAACTCAAAAGTAGTCAAGATTAATTTTATCTTAATTTCATGTGATTAGATATGGTTTGTTTAGTTTAGTTTGATTTTGAATTGAGGGCATATCCACTAGGGATGTGAGCTTAATTAAATTTGATAGATTTAATTTACGGACCATGTCAGTGTGTGATGGACCCATTGAGAAGGGGCTATATTGGACTTGTCCTATCTCAAATTTACAAATCCAAAGGGATAGTCTACTGGTTGTGTGGTAGAGCTAGCCAGCCTAAGGGGTTGCCTTTCGGTGTGCAATGGCTGTGCTAGGAAGAAGTACAAACTTACATCTTCTAATGCAGGGAACAACTGCTGGGGTGACTTGACGGTAGCACAACAAATCAAACCCAACTTAGTGGTGACTACTGAGTGAATGTCATTGGAACTTATATCAACTCAAGAGCAGTCAGGAGATTCCTATAAGGAGTTTTGCTGACACTGCCCTAAAGGTAGGATGCCTACTTGGGAAAAGATCGTGTGTTTTTTCATTTTGGTGCAAGGATTGATGGATATTATAATCTCATCACATCGAGTCGAGTTAAGAGAATTATTCCTACCTTTCGGAATAGTCATAAAATATTGATTTATAGGCTGAGATGATGGATTTGGCCAAATTTAAGGTAAGCTTTAGGGAATATCATTGGGGTGTGTTCATTTAATCAAAAGAATGGAATTTTGCATCCAAATAAATGCTCATTTTCCAACCAAATTTTATAAATTTTTTGCTTAAAGTGATTCATTTTAAGGCGTAATGTAAGATAATATATTTTATGAAAGCATATTAAAATATAATGTACATAACAATATAACTTCACATATATATGAATGTGGTGGTGTGTTACTAAATGTTATTGTACATTTTAGTATGTTTTACTTTTGTCATAATACATTGGGTCAAAACTCACAAAAATATTAATTTGAAGGTTGAGATGAAGAATTTGGCCAAATTCACAACACACACCAAGAAGCAACACAAAAATTATGCTATTTTGTACCATTTCTAATAGAAAATAACAATTTTACATCCAAAATGAACATTATTCATATTTTAAGAAAATTTTGTTATTTGTTCCTTTTAAGTGATTTTAATGAGGTCTAATGTTAGACAATATATTATATTATAGAAAATTATAATATAACATCATATATTATAATATAATATAGTGTTTAAATTCAAACTATAATATGTTAAGCATATATTGTATAGTTAGTTTGAGCTTGCACCATCACAAATCATAAAATGTTATTTACAATGTTAAGAGGATGTAATTTTAATGAATACATTGTTCAGCTTTTGGTTGAACTATTAAAAGTGTGCATAAGAGAAGAAATAGGATTTAATGAGAATTCCAAGTCAAGGACATGGAAGGAGATCCGTTAGGGGATCACATATGCATTAGACTTGACATGTGAGGGGTCTATGTCAAGGGCATAGAAGAAGAAAATCTTCTAAGGATAAAGTGATAAGAATTTATAGTCCATTAGGGGTTAAGATTGAATCGACTTTAATTTGTTTTATTTAAATTAATTTGGAGGCATATCTACTAGAGATATGGGCTCGAGTCTGATGGGGATCGGGTATATGAACCTTCCACTTGGGAAGCGGTGTTGCTATCCATTAGGGATTGATTTGAGTTTGCATATATTTATTTGGGGAAGTATCCACTAGAATAAGAGTGGTTGGATTTCTTTGATTTAGACTCTTCTAGGGAGTTGGTTTAATTTGGCTCCACTAGGGAGGTTGGTTTTGAATTTGAATCATTTTGACTTTAATGTGAGGGGCTCCATTGGGAGAAGGGTGTGTTTAACTCCGGGAAAATTAATAATTTAATCCAGTATATATGGACCCTCAATGCAATGGACCCACCTGAAGAGGCACAAGATTGACCTACATTTACAAATCTAAAGTGATAGTCACTGCTCTGGAAGAATCTACAACTTCAAGGCAAGGTTTGCTATGCACAACCTACAAAGAGGAACTTGTGACTGTCCAAAAGTAGTCGAGTTAATTTTATTATAATTTCATGTGATTTGATAAGGTTTGTTTGGTTTAGTTTGATATAAATTGATATCCACTGACTGGACCATGTCTGCAATGGACACGAGAATGGGCTACATCGACATCTATCTATTAAATCAGATAGTCTACGGCCATGGGGTAGAGCTATCCAACCTAAGGGGTTGCCTTTCAATGCAATCTAGCTATGAAGAAGGCATAGCAAAACTTACATTTTCTAAAGCAGGAATAATCATGGTTACTGGTAGCACAACAAATCAAACTTGACTTAGGGAAACTACTGAGTGAATGCTGTTGGGGACTTATATCAACTCAAGAGTAGTCAGGCAATTCATATTGGGAGTTTTGCTAACACTGCCTAAAGATAGGATGCTTGCTTGGGAAAAGGTATCGCTAGGGGTGTCCTCCTAATCCACAAGTGAATATATATTTTCTTTATATGTTTACATGGACCCTGTTTGTGTATGAGGGACCACATTGAGAAGAGGCTATGTCAACCTTGACCTATCTCAGATTTACTAGACCAGGGAGAATTTTCACATCCACAAGATGGATTTTACAGCCACATTACTAGGAAAGGGGAACTATCTAATCTAATAGTAACCAGGGTAGTGTCTAAATGGGATCACAAAGGATAAGAACCAAATATAGTGCCCACAAGGGAGGTGTCGCTAGGTGATTCGAGCCTAAAAGAAAGCTTATAGGTGTACAGTGGCCAACTCAAGGAGAAAGTGTAGCAGACTTACATCTATCGTGAGTCGTGTATCCTAAGGTGCAAGAACCAATCAACCAAAGGTGTATTCGTTAGCATGAGTGGTGTATCCATTAGAATAATGAGAACCAACTAACATAAGGTGCCCATCGGTGTCCAATGATCAATTCTGAAATAAAGCATGTAGGCTTGTAACTTTTTAAGTGAAATTCATCATCGAGATAATTTGTTGTCAGCAGGACAGATGTTATCTAACCTAGAGTGACTACTAAGCCGGTATCCCCGAGGAAGGACTGGATCAATACATGAAGTAGCTATGAGGGAAGGAGCCTCTAGGAGACTTATCCTAAACCTCAAATATACTCGACCCAGTTAGTGCAAGAAGGTTAATCGAAGAAGAAAGTATAGCAGACTCACATCCTCTTAAATGAAGCTAACATGAGGTATCTTATCATCCATATAGTAAGGCCTACCAAACTAACAAGGTGCTCATTAGTGTGCACTTGCCAAGTAATGAAGGAAAGTGTAGCATACTTACATTCTCGAAAGCAAGAAGACCACTGGGTGACACACTAGGGTAGCATACCGACCTAGAGCGTATTTTATGAGTGTCATGCTTATCTCAACTCGTAGCTGAGACAAAAGATATGTGTCTATTTTATATGTTTGTGTGGAATGAAGGATAGGATGCTACTGCCCTTACACCTACCCTAAACACATCATGATAGATTAACAAACAAGAATACTTTCAACATAGAAGAGATTGAATTTAAATGGAATTTTCATTGATGATAATTATTTTCAAACATGATTTGTAATATTTCTTTAAGTAGAGCCCATTGATTAGAAGCATTGGCGCTTCCTTATGATTAATAAGCTAATAAGATCCTCCTTGTAAGCCTTGTCTATGGCAAAAGGGCCTTCCCAAGTGAATTCAAACTTGCCTCCCATCTTATGATAAAACAATCAATCTCCTTAGAACTAAAATAAGCTTCCCTACTTGAAAAGCTCCGGATGGACCAACATCTTATAAGCTTGAATTATTTTTGCTTTGTAAAACTCAAGATTTTGGCATTCCTACAGCCATCTCTCCTCCAAACCTTCGAGCTCTTCTAAATGTAACTTGATATTCTGCTCTATTATGATCTTGCTACCCATAGATATCATTAGTGATGGGAGTTGGACTTCTAATTATAGAATGGATGTATACCCAAACACTAAGGGGTAGACTGAGTTGGAGTTCTAAATGTGGTGCGATAGGCCCACAAGGCTTCGACTAACTGCTCATGCCACTATCACTTATTATTTTGAGTCTTCTTCACATTTGGATGAGAGTTTTGAAGGCTTCTGCTAAGCCATTTTCTTCTGTAGTTGATGGTAGAATATCTCCAATCTATGTTGTGTCTCGGCAAAGTTGTTGATCTCAGTTTTGAATGCGCATTCATTATCATTTATAATTCATTGAGGCACTCTGAACTTATATAAGATATGGTTCCTAAAATCTAAAGCACATGCTGAGCTGTGACCTCTCCGAGCAAAAATCCTTCACCCATTTGGAAAAGTAGTCAAGATTTAAGATGAATTGATGACCCTTGGAAGAAGGAGGATTAATCACACACTATGTTGGTACCCAACACTCAATGGCCATGAGGCCAAGATGTAGAATATTGGGTGGTTGGTGTAGACCACACCATTTATTTGACTGGCACATCCCTTAGCCATATCCAAATCTTGATCTTCGATGGGTAGTATCCTAGTCTCTTGATATTGGCTTTCATATTCGGATTGGTTGGCTCCACATAATCTTAAGTGTACCACACAATCTTACGAGCTTCATGCTTGTTTAAATAACATACCCATATATGATCAGATCATACAAGACAACATCCACAAGAGCATAGAAAGTGCTCTCTACTTCATCCGATGGTTTGGGACTTCTAGGTAGTTTGCCTTTATTTATGTAATAGTAGATTATGATTCTTCTCCTCTTTGAGAGGAAGATGCACCGTCAAAGTACATCTTCTAGTAGTTAATGCTAGTATCCCCTAAGTTTATGATTTATTCATCAGGGAGATAATCAATAAGTAGAGAGTTAGTAGGATGTGGGTGTGCTGCTAAAAAATCTACTAGTGCTTGTCCTTTCATCACGCAGAGGGGTACAAAGGTAATGTAAAACTGTGAGTGGATCATTGACCATCATGCCAATCATCTGGATAGCGTCGACCATGTCATGAGATTATGTAGTGGATTGATCCTAGAGATTAAGTTCACTGAATGAGAAAGCATGTAGTGCTATAGCTTTTGGGATGCAAAGATTAAAGCAAGTTCTAATGGGTGGATAATTAGCCTAAGTAAGGAATAGATGGCGAGATAGTAGAGTGTTTTCCATTCTTTTGTCATTGGCTTAGTCAAAGCACTAAAGTCATCTAATGCAACAAAGTAAAGGAGCATTGCACAAGATAGTAAAGAAGTGATGTTGTCACATAATGTTTGATGTCTTAAATGGCATGCTCACACTTGCCATGTTGAACTTAGTGTCCTTTGATAAGTGGAGAATGGCACATCTTTCAATAGATTGATATAAACCATATTGATAAAAGGAATGATGTGAGTTAAACTTAGGGGTGGATTTCTAGTTGATCTTTAGATCAAGTCATTTTCTATTGTTCCAATGGGTCAACTAAAGCACAGGGTTGCACCTATGGACAAAACAACTGATGATATAACATACCATGTTCTGAAAGGCACCCCACTTCAAGAGGATTATGATGTCAAGTGATGGTTCTTCACTGATCGAATTAAACCATTTCCATAGTGTACCCTTTGAGTTTCATTTAAACATACTATGGTGATCTTAGATCACTATTTTGATTCCCTAGTGTCAGGTAATAAATCAAAGGAATTTTCTTGAAGCTACTCTAAATGAACACTTCAGGTGATTCATTTTGAGGTTAAATTGTCTTAACTGTTCAAAAACTACTCTCAAGTCAAAGAGATGGTCTTCCTTTTCTCTACTTTTGACCATGAGATCATCGACATAACACTGGAATTCATGATGAATGAGTTTGTTGAAGATTCGAGTCATAGCCCACTGGTATGGAGCACTAGCATTTTAAGGCTGAAAGGCATGACCTTATAACAATAGATTCTGTTTAGAGGTTCTAAAAGTAATGTTTCTTTCATATTCAGGGGTCATCTTTATTTGGTTATATCTAGATGAGCCATCCATGAAAGAGAAGACAACATGCGATGAGGCAATATCCACCATCAACTCTGAGATTGGTAGTGGAAATTCATCTTTTGGCCATGCCTTATTTAAATCCTTAAAATTGAAGCATCTATGAATTTAGTCATTCTATTTCTTAATTAGGATGACGTTGGTTAACCATCTAAGGTATTTTTCTTCCGATGAAGACAACATCGATCAATTTTGGCTTCATAAATGACCTATCTATATGTCTAATCGCATGCTAGAGCTTGCTTGATAGGGTTAATAGTAGGCTCTATTGCTAGTTTATGGACAGCTATGTCAGGAGCCATTCCAAGCATCTCTTCATAACACAATGCAAAGCAGTCCTTAAACTCAGTCAATAGCCTAACTAAGTCATTAGTTTCAATTTCATTCAACAAAGGACTGAAATATGTTGGGCGTGGATCTTCTTCAGTTCCTAAGTTTATTTTCTTGAGCTTGTCGATGGTTGACTTAATCTCTTCTTCAAACTTTGGTGATGCATCTTTGACTTCAAAATCATCTAGATAATCTAAAATTTTTAATCATAGCTTCTCATATGATTTAATATGATTTAAAAAGAACCTATCAGATTCCAAATGATTTGTGATGACTAAGCAGTAATCGTCATCATCAACTAGACCCATTATACCAAATCCTAGTCCTGGTCTTGATGGAAATCTTTTAGATTTGTTCTTCCATATTCTTTTGAAGTCGACCTCTTTGACCAAGTATGTGGGATTAACCTTTCTTTGCTAAATTTTGAACACAAGGCAAGTACCAATCAAATGGTAATTCTATTAAATGTTTATATGAATCATCCTCAAGTTCTACATCAACTTCTTAACTTGAGGATGATGCTCCCAAAAAGAACCTCAGAGTCTTCACACTTGTGGATGACTTAGGGGCTTCCTTAACTACCAAACCCTCAGCTTTTTGAGAGGAAAGTAGGGTTAGAGCTAAGGTTCCCAACTGATGCCTAATTATTTCACATATAGACTTGGATACACTTATGCTTTGCTTTGGAGCCCGGTCTTCATCGCTATCTTGCTTAAGTGTCACCTCCAAGGGAATCTACTACTGAGAAGAACTGGCTGGTGTGCTAATCATATAAGACTCATCCTATGAACTAGATTCTAAGTCTAGATGGATAGTACATTATACTCTGTAGGCAGGACATATCTTATTAGGTGTAAGAAGGTTTTCCACCCACAGGACTACCTCTGAACTAGCCTTTTCCTCTTCCGGTGGAGGGTGTCATCTACCCATATGTTGAATGCAATAACAACTGGGTAATTTAATCGGCTCCACTTCCTCCTCCAAGTCTATTTTCGCTCCCTTTTATTTTCTTTTCCTTTTTCTCTTTTTTTTCTATTTATTTTTCTCTTTCCTTTTCTCTTTCTTTTTTCTTTTCTTTTATTTTAAACTTTCCAAGTTCACGAGAATAGACTTGTTGATTTTGAGGAGGTAGTAAGCGCATCCTCATATTTCTTGAACTAAATGGCTTGAGATCTCCTTTGACACAGAGATCCCACCTCTCACGAACTTCATACACATGTAGAGATGGAACTATGTTATTCTCATGTATCCATGGTCTCCCAAGCAAAGTGTTGAAAGATGTATCCAACTCTAAAATGTGAAACTTGGCCGTCTTCATCATATCCAGAAACACTATGGAGCTAACACCGACCTCACTTTTGGATTATGGATTCAATCTTCCCATCTTAGACTTAGGAGTCTTCTTGACACTAAGACTTCCCTAATCATAAGACACTTCTAACAGTTAAGAAAACACTTAACCTAAGCCTAAAGACTTAGAAGGGTTAACCATAGGATTAGGTTATGCCTTAGGCATTAGGATAATCCACTACCCTAAAACCTAAATCCAATCCATGTTCACATTCTCAAACCAAACCTCAAGTTCAATTCAAGCATCAAATTCAAATCCAAATCCAAATCCAAGCCCAAATTCCAAAACCAAATGATTGAAGCCCATGATCAAATCCAAACTTGAAACCCTTCTACACCATATAGCATCCATGGACAAATCTTAATCCAAATCAATTAATTGATTTTCTCATAATCAATTTATATATTCAATCATCTTCCTAAATATAAATCAAATCTATATTCAAATGATCAAAACTAAATCAAACTAAATCAAATTAAATTAAAACATTTCCTAAGCCATATGACCTATCCCATGGACTTAGAAATCATAATCCAAATCAATTCAAACTCAATTGATTTTCTCACAAATCAATCATATTTTTAATCATATTCAAAAATTTAAATAAAATATACATTTAAATCATCAAAACTAATTCAAACCAAATCAAAATTAAACCTAAGCCACATGACCCAACTCCATGGACTTAGCCAAATTCCTTCACTCCAAAACCCAAATTCAATTGATTTTTGCATGAATCAATCATACCTTCAATCATATTCAAAAATATAAATGAAATCTACAATCATCAAGCCAAACCAAAATCAACCCAAGTCAAACCCAACTTAACCCTTTTGACCTGAAATGTTCAAATGAACCAAAACCCATTTGAACCCAAGCCAATTGTAATTGAATTTATATATCAATCCCAAATCCATATATAAACTCAACTAAATCAAACACAACCCAAAATCAAGCCAACTAAACCCAATTGGTCCACTTGACCCAAAGTGGCCAATTTGACCTATTTGAGCCAAGTTCTAATCCTACCCAAATTGGTTTGAACCAAGCCCATCAAAACCTCCCATCATAATTGTTGATCACCCTAGGTTGATCAATTATCACAAATTGGGTCAAACCAAATCAACTTGGTCTTTTGACCAAGTCAACCCCTTAACCCATATGAATCCAAACTAACTAAATTGCAACCTAAGCCAAATCCCTTGAAACCAATGATTCATACCAAATCAAAATCAATATTTGAATATGACTTGACCTTCAATTGAGTCAAACCCAATTGGCCCTCTTGACCAGTTGACCTAATTGACATAAAGATCAAATTGGGTCAAATCAAAATATAAACTAAATTGATTGCAACCAATGGCACAAGTTCATTCCAAATTGATTGTTGAACTTGACCAAAGCCATGGATTGTGAACCCAATTGGCCTACTTAGCCCAAATTGGCCTAAAGGTTCAAGTTGGCTAAATCAAAACCAATCAAATTTATAGAAACTAAAGCATATCTTCAATTGGTCAACTAAACCCAAACCAACACCCCACCCAAGCAATTTGGCCAATTTGGTCAAATTGGTCAACTTAACCTATTTGACCCAAATGAATTCAAATGAGCCAAAAATCAAATCTAAGCTAAAAAAAAACCAAACCAATTGAACCAAAACATCCCAATGATTATATGAACTTGACCCAACCCTTAGTTTTACCTAATTTGACTAATTAGTAAACTTGACCCAACCTAACCCAATTCAACCTAAATGAGTCAAATTGAGCCAAACCTAACCAAATCAACTCCAATTGACTTCAAATTTGGGCTAACCCACTTTTGGCTCATTTAAAATCTAGCCAAATCAAATCCAATGCCAAATGATCATTCTACCCTAGGGTCAAGGGCATCACATGAGACAAATCACCCATGTAAGTGGTCATTTCCATTCCAGCCACTTGGTACTCTCCCAATGGTCACTGGCTAGGACACCTGACCCAGAGGGGTGGTTGGGTCGACCATGACCCATGGGAGGTGAAATTGCCTCACCCTTTTGGAACATTTGAAACCCATAGGACACCCATGATTCCTCCTTTCCACCAACTCCCTTCAACCAAGCTAAGCCAACTCACCTCCTCTCTGCCACCCACGACTCCCTGAGTTATCGGATGACCACTAGAAGCCAAACCCAATCCCACTGTCTGATCAAGATGAAGGGGGTATACACCCCCTCATTTCCACTCAAACACACACAAAAATCATTCCTCAGAGCCCTAGCTACCTAAGATGAGCTGCTAAAGCCATTCCCTAAGCTCCCAAGCTCATTCCTTGATTGAAAAATGTCATTCTTTTTTGTCCCACAACATGAAACTCCCATTTTTGACCAAACTTCCCCCTTTATGCATCAAACTCAAATTAACTATGCACACACCTTCTCTAGGCCTTGTCAAGCAAGAATGAATCATCTTCCAAACTTCCCAAGCACTGAAGGTGCGACTTTGATCAAAGCAGACCTTCGACCAAGCTTCTCGAATAAGAGAAGGATAGTCTAACTTTGAATCAAAAAAGGAAAGGATCGAAAATACTAGAGCTATTATTTTTATTTAGGCTTGAAGAGCTTTCAATAAGAATAATATCAATATCTAAGTAGAATCAGCTTTCATCATTAATTTCTTTTTGGGTGGAGGTACATGATAGAAATGAAGTAAAGTAAATGGAGTAAAGGGATTTAGTGCCCTCTGTGAGATACAATACACTTGAGAAGAGGAGCTAGCGAAGATGTGGTACTGACGGTGGAGTACTGACTGGATGGTGGCTATGCTAGTGGACTATCCCGAGCAAGTATGGTGAGCTATTGTTGTTGCTGGGCTATCACCTTCCATGTGTTATCCTTTGCAACTAGAAAACTTTTCTTAGTGTTGGAGGTTCGAGCAACTTCAGGCACTTACAAGGAAAGCTTTTTGATCTTCAAAATGATCTCCTTAGAAGATTAGCATAGGGAGATATACTAGCCTTCTTTGGCCTTAAGAGGATTGCAAGTATCCCCAAGGATTACTCTAACAAAATTAGATGGTTGTTCTAATAAGTATTTCTTAGGGATAAATATGGTTCTCAACTTATAGCTGCGCTCAAGCTAGACCTTAAAAGTAATACAATCCTCTAACATTGCCTAACATGCGGTGGTAAGGGCAATATGCAGGATCATCGCTCATGCTTCTCCCGCCTTAGGCTCGAGTAGAGTCGAGTTTCTTTAAGAAATTTTTATAGAATTTTCTAACTACTTTCCTCTTGAATGAATATGGCTTATTCAGTCTATAAGCAAGAGTAGGTGAAAAGTAGCTACTTAATGATGGATATGAATACTTTTGGGTAAATTTTGTTGTGGTGGAAATGGTCGTGGTGGTGGCTGCGATGGATGGTATGATTGCCGAGGTGGTGGAAGAGGAGGTGGCAATGGAGGGGATCTCATAGTCTATCATACTAAACACTATGGTTGCTTCCCTCGTCCAACATAATTGTCCAGCTTACACACTTTTACGTGGCTTGGGCCTGATTGGATTGAAGAAAGCTGGCTTCCTCTTGGCAGCCTTGTTGATTATTTTCTCAAATATTTTTTATGGTAAAGCCCTTAATCATGAAGGCGAACGGGCAATGGATATTCTTGAGAAGAATCTCAATGGCATGCTATTCGGACAGCTATGGTTCGCATTTCATACTAAGGTTGTGCCACCTGATAATGTAATCAACAAGGGACTCATTGAGTTTCTATTTCTCTACAATGAGGTCGCATCACACTCGCGAGCTCAGAAACCTCTTGATGAAGAGGTGCTCCAACTCAGCAAAATTCTTCAACGAACCATTGGGAAATTCGACATACCAATCAAATGCAACACCTAACAAAATGCTAACAAAAATGTGGAAGAGGAGTGTGTTGTTGTCACCGGTGTTACAATAGCTAGCTCTAAAGTGTGCAATGTTTTACAATGGGCTCCCACTGCCATCAAAGATATTGAAGGATGGTGGCACAAAACCCTAAAAAAATCTAAACCTAAAAAATAAACCTAAAAATAAATAAAAAAATAAAACCTAAACCAAAAACTATAAAAAAACCTAAACATATTCCTAAAAATAACAAAATAACATAAACATAAACCTAAACTAAAATAAACTAAACTAAAATAAATAAAACCTAAACCTAAACCTAAAATAAACTAAACTTAAACCCTAAAATAAAATAAAATAAACTAAAAAAAAAACCTAAACATAAAAAAAATAAAAAATAAACTAAAAAAAAAATGAATAAAAACATATTCTTAAAAATAAAGCATAAAACCTAAACCTAAAAAAATATCATAAAACTAAACTAAAACTAAAAAAACCTAAACTTAAACCTAAAACTAAATAATAAAATAAAATTTAAAAAAAATCTAAACTAAAATAAATAAGCCTAAAATAAATAAACTATAAATAAAATTAAAATAAACTTAAATAAAAATTTAAATAAAATAAAATAAATAAAGAAATTTAAAATAAAATAAAAATAAATAAATACAAAATAAACCTAAACCTCTTGGTTTGTGGTTTTAAAACCTGACCTACCTACACTACCCTGGATCCTAAATAACACCAACCATCTATCCCAACCTACCACAACCCATACTGATAAAATCTGACCTACTATCTTAACCAAATCACTGAAACCTGGGCTACACTAAACCCTGACCCTACTAAATGACCTAAAACCCTACCACTGGTGGCACCCCAGACCTAAACCTGAGAACACAAACCACTGAACTTGACCTCCACTCATGAGCTAACCCTGGGCCACTGGGCTTAACTCACAAATAATACTAAGCCCAAATACTGGGCCACTGGGCCACTAAAATAGGCCACCAACTGACCTGAGCATATACATAAAAATAAAATAAATAAATATTTAAACCTATATAATAAAATAAAATAAAATGAAAACTAAACTAAAGCTAAAACCCCAAGAAATAAATAAAATAAACTAATAAAATAAACTAAAATAAATAAATAAAACAACTAAACTAAAAATAAAATAAACCTATGATAAAAAATAAAAAAATAAAACTAAACGTAAATTAAAATGAAATTGACCTAAATACATAAAATAAAATGATAAAACATAAACCTAAAAATAAAAAAAATAAACCTAAACCCTAAACTCAAAAAAAAAAACCTAAACCTAAAATAAACAAAATAAAATAAACTTAAACATAAGCTAAAATAAAATAATATAAAATAAAAAAACCTAAACCTAAGCCTAAAATAAACTAAACCTAAACCCTAAAATAAATACACTAAAAATAAACCTAAACCTAAACTAAAAATAAAACCTCAAAATAAACCTAAAATAAAACCAAAATCTAAACTTTAAAATAAAATAAAACCTAAACCTAAACTAAATTAAAAAAAAATGTGAGAACTTATAAAATAAAATAAAATAAAATCACTAAAAATAAACATAAACCTGAGCTTAAAAAATAAATAAATTAAAGATAAAATAAAATAAATACCTAAATAAATAATAAATAAACTAAATAAACTTAAATGATGGGTTTGCTTACTTTATTAATAAAATCTACCTAAAACCTAAACCAAAAATCACAAATGACCTGAAACTACCTTAAACTATCCCAGGCCTAACACAAAACCACAGACCTGATTTAGGACCTAAACTACTCTACTATCACAGGCTCTCCCACCATGGCCTAAACTTAACTGACTGACCATAAAACCTGCTATAAATCAAAACCCTGAACCCCCTAAGGCCTGTGCCACTGAACCCTAGGCCACACCCTGAGCTGAGGCTAAATCCACAGATCCTGACCCTAAACTAAACATAACCACAGCCCTGGCCTAAAACTTAAATCCTAGGCCAGGCTGACTCTAAACCATGCCTAAACCTGACTGACTAAGCACACACTACTAAATCACCCACCACAGACCACTGGCATTAGATGGGCCACTGACCAAAACCAAATGCTGACTTAAAATGAAATAAATAAATAAAACTAAACTAAATAAATAAATAAAATAAGATAAAGACCAAAACTAAACTTAAACTACCTAAATAAAATAAAATAAAATAAAAATAAACTAAAGATAAAATATGAAAACATAAAAATAAAATAAAATAAATAATAAATAACCATAATAAAATAAAAATGTAAAATAAAATAAAATAAACCAAAATAAAATAAAATGAAACTAAAATTACTAAACCTAAAAAAATAAACTAAAATAAACTTAAAATAAAACCTAAAATTATCTAAAATTAAACCTAAACCATGGTAAACATAAACCTACTAAAATAAAATAAACAAAATAAAATAAAACCTAAACTAAAAATAAATAAACAACCTAAACCTAAACCTAAACTAAATAAAGTATAATAAACTAAAAATAAACCTAAACCTAAACTAAAAAAATAAAACCTAAAAATAACCTAAAATAAAAACCTAAAAAAATAAAATAAAAACAAAACCTAAACCTAAAAATAAAAAAAAATAAAAATTGAACTTAAAAATAAATGAAACCCAAACCTAAACAAAAAATAAACTAAAATTAAAAACCTAAAGTAAAATAAATATACCTAAAATTAATAAACTAAACTAAATAAAAATAAAAAATAAATCTAAATAAAAAAATAAACTAAAATAATTAAAATAAACTAAATAATCTTAAACTTCTGGGTTTACTTAATTTAAAAACCCTAAACCCTAAATTCTATAAAACTAATATTAAATCCCAAACCCCAACCTAAACCCACTAAACCACAAAATTCTAAACCCAAACTACCATAAACCTAATCCAACCCTAAACCACAAAGCATAAATCCAGACCCTAAACCCTAAACCCTAAAACTAACCCTAACTAAACCCCAGACCCCAAACCCAAACCTAAACCTAAATTATCTAAACAAATTAAAAAAGTAAACCTAAATCCCACAAAACTAATAAACATAAACCTAAACCCTAAGAATGGCGTGAGGAGGGTAGAAACATCACCGTCAACTAGGCTTAGTCTAGATCTAGCGATTGAGGCGAAGGCAAAGGTGGCAGTTAACACAATGGTGGAGGGGGATCTGATGGTGTTGGCAAAAATGTTGGTGGTGGTCAGAGTAGTGGTCATTATGGAGGTAGTAGGAGTGACAGAGGTTATAGCTCTAGTGGTGACGGTGGGAAAGATCAGGGACATGATGGTCGATTCCGCTAGTCAAGAGATCATGGTCATTTTGATGGGAACTAGAAAAACTGAGGAACGATCGATCCAATCTGTTGCTTATGGAACTATGTTTTTTATAGTAGAGACGGTTCTAGTTATCTACAATTTTTGATTTGCTCATCATGCTCATTTTTATCTATTGTGTCTTAGAAAATTTGGTGTGTTACTTGGTTAAGAAATCAGAAGAAGAAATGTTGAATATGAATTTGTTCTCACATTAAAAAAAATAAAATCCTAAACCCTAAACTAAAACTAAACCCTATGGTTAAAATGTAACCACAAACAATAAACCATAAACCATAAAGACCATAAACCCTAAATCCACAAACCAAACACAAAAACTGAAACCCCCATCTAAACCACAAACCATAAACCACAAAAGCATAAACCCCAAAACCACAAACCACTGAAGCAAACCTACACCCTAAATCCTAAACCTTAAACCAAAACCCTAAACCTCAAACCCTAAATGCCAAACCCTAAACCTAAACCTAAAAACCTAATAAACCTAAATAATTAGAATGGGCAGAACCTTGATGGCAGGAACATCATCGTCAACTAGGCTCAATCTAGATCTGGAATTGGAGGCGAAGGCAGAGGTGATGGTTATTATAGTGGTGGTGGGGGATCTGGAGGTGTTGGTTGATATGGAGGTGGTGGTCAGAGCAGTGGTGGGTATAGAGGTTGGAGGAGCGATGGAGGTTATAGCCGTGGTGGCGGCGGAGAGAGAGATCTGGGATATGATGGTGGATCCTGCTACACAGGAGGCATGGGTTATTTTGATGGGAACTAGAGAAACTAAAGAATAGCCAATCCGATCTATTATTTATGGAACTGTGTCTTTATAGTAGAGATGGTTCTAGTTATCTAGGGTTTTTGATTTGCTCTATGCATGCTCATTTTTTATCTATGTCATCGTTTGTGTCTTAGAAAATTTATGTACTCGATTGATGAAATCGAAAGAAATGTGGAATATGAATTTGTTCTCATAAAAAATAAAAAAAACCTAAACTAAAACTGAATCTAGACCTAAACTAACAAACCCAATCCCACTAAACCCACTAAACTATAAACCATCACCATAAACTAAACCACTGAACCTAAACACTACCAAACCCTAAACCCTAAACAAAATAACCTAAATCATAAACCATAAACCACAGCTAAAAAACTTAAACTAAACTAAGTAAATCCTAAATAAAATAAAAAAAATAAAATAAAAAAAAAAACCTAAATAAAAACTAAACCCAAACTAAGGAAAATAAAATAAAATAAAAAACTAAAATAAAATAAAATAAATAAATAAATAAAATAAACCAAAATAAAATAAAACTAAACCTAAAATAAAAATAAAATAAAACTAAATAATTTAAACAAAATATAAAATAACCAACTAAATAAAAATAAAACCTAAACCTTAAAATAAAAAAATGTAAACCTAAAATAAAAATTAAAAATTAACCTAAACTAAAATAAACTAAACTAAAATAAATAAAACCTAAACCTAAACCTAAAATAAAGTAAACCTACCAAAATAAAATAAATGAACTAAAAATAAACTTAAACTTAAAATAAAAATAAAAAAATAAAACTAAACCTAAAATAAAACCTAAAATAACCTAAAAATAAAATAAAAATCTAAACTAAAAATAAAAATAAAAAAAAAAATAATAATAAAATAAAACTAAACTAAACAAACTAAAAATTAAAGTAAATAACTAAAATAAAATAAAATTAAAATAATTAAAAATAAAATAAAATAAAATATAAAATAAAATAAATTAAACTAAAATAAAATAAATAAATAAATAAACTAAACCTCTTGGTTTTGCTTTAAAAATTATACCCTACCCTAAACCACAAACTAAACTAATACTGACCAAACCAAAACCCTAAACCTTATACTGAACCCTAAAACAAACCCACAAACCTGATCCCCAAACCCTAAACAAACCACAAACCCTAAAACCTAGATCCTAGCCAAAACCCTACAAAACCTAAAACTAAAATCTAAATCTAAAGCTAAATAAAATAAAACCTAAAAATAAAATAAATAAATAAAAACAAAATAAATAAATAATAAAATAAAAAAAACTAAAACTAAACCTAAACATAAAATAAAATAAAATAAAAAAATAAAACTAAACTAAAATAAAAATATAAACCTAAAATAAACTAAAAAAATAAAAAATAGACCTAAAAAAAATATAAACCTATATAAAATAAAAAATTAAATGTTAAAGAAAACCTAAAATAAAATAATAACTAAAAAAATTAAAACCAAAAAATTAAACCTAAAATAAATAAAAATAATAAAAACCTAAAATAAAAATCTACCTAAAATAAAAAAAAATAAACCTTAAATAAAATAAATAAAATAAATAAACCTAAACCTAAACCTAATAAAAACCAACCAAAACTAAATAAATAAAATAAAATAAAATAAATAAAATAAAACCTAAACTACTAACAAAAAATCTAAAATATAAAATAAAAAACACAAAACCTAAACCTAAAAAAATAAATAAAACCTAAACCTAAACCTAAAATAAAAATAAAACAAACCTAAAATAAATTAAAATACAAAATAAAATATTCATAAAATAAACCTAAAATAAAATAAAAAACTAAAAATAAATAAATAAAATAAAACTAAAATAAATATAAAATAAAATTAAACCTATAAATAAAAAAAAAATAAAATAAATTAAAATAAATAAAATAATCTAAATAAAATAAATAAACTAAACCTCTTATTTAATTTTTTTTAAAAAATAAACCCTAATCCCAAATCTAAACCATAAATCATAAACCCTAAACCCTAAACCTAAATAATAACCCAAACAAACCTAAAACCTTAAAACTAAACCAAAACCACAGCTTAAACCCTAAAACCTAAACAAAAGCATAAACCACAAACCTAAACCATAAAAAAACCTAAAAACTAACCCTAACCCAAAATCTAAACCATAATCCCAAACTAAAATAATAAATAAATTAAACAATAAACCTAAACCCTAATAAATAAAACTATGATGGAACCTTGATGGTAGGAATCATCAGTAAGCTCGATCTAGATTTGGGTGGTGGGCGAGGAGAGCTGGTTATTTGTGGTGGTGGGGATCTGGAGGTCTTGGTAGATATGGAGGTGGGTCGAGTAGTGGTGGTTATGGTGGCCGGAGGATCAATGTAGGTTATAGACATGGTGATGGTGGAGGGAGAAATCAGGGAAAGATGGCGGATTTTGCTACTCTAGAGGTAGTGGTGGTTTCGATGGGAATTAGAAAAAAATGAAGAATGAACGATCTGATCTGCTGCTTATGGAACTTTGTCTTCACATTATATATGGTTTTACTTATTTAGGGTTTTTTATTTTCTCTATGGGTGCTCATTTTTTATCTATGTCATTGCTTGTGTCTTAGAAAACTTGGGGTGCTTCTTGGTTGATGAAATTGAAAGAAGAAATGTTGAATCTAAATTTGTTCTCTATTAAAAAAACCTTAAACTAAACCCTAAACACCTTCCTAAAAACTAAAAAACTCCCAAACCTAAACCTAAACCACAAACCACAAACCCTAAACTTAAACCCTAAACCTAAAATCTAAACCTAAACTCTAAACCAAGCCTAAACTCTTAATCACAAAACCTAAACCCTAAACTAAACCATAAACTAAACCCTAAATTAATAAATCTAAACCCTAAACTTGAAACCCCAATCCCTAAATAAACTAACTAAACCTAACCACTAAACCATAAACCTAAACCCTAAACCTTGAATAAAGATGTCATTAGGGGTAGATCTAAAAAATAATCTAACATAGTTATGGTAGCTAAAGAAAATGTCTTCAAGAGACTTTCCCTTGACTATTAAGATTTGAATACCTAAACTAACCTAAATCATACTATAATACCATATATTATAGTATAATGTATCATCATATATTTGAGCATGTAGTGATGTGTTTTGGATGTTATAAGATGTTTTGATATGTTTTGCATATTATGGTATTATGCCTAGTCTATATTAATATAAATCATAAAAATATTGATTTAATAAATTAGATGAAATTTATTAAATTTGAAGTGGGGAAAGTTGTAGTACCAAAGGTGTGCTCACTTGTAGTCTAAAAAGTAAGATTGTATGTTCAAAATAAATATTATATGTTGTAGCATATTATAACATCATACATCATAATATATTATTTTGCACATTTTAAATACTTTTAATATTTAACAATCATGTAATTAGCTACTTATTTATAAAAATGTTGATTTAGACTTTAAAATTTGCCAAATTCATAATAGGTAGAGCATGGTAACATGATATATTATTTCAATTTAAAATATGTAAGTGATACAACTAAAATATATAGTTTTTATTATTTAGACTAATATTATAATTATTTATCTTAAGCAATCCCTTGTGATGTGATATAATATAATATAATATGATAAAGTGTATTATAATATAGGATGCCATAACATAGTGTAGCATCATGCATTATAACATACTATTGTGTATTACTACTTATTTTTTAGCATATTTTAGTTTGTTATAGTATGATGCAATAGAGTTTGTACTGGTATAATTCATAAAAATATTGATTTTTAGGCTGAGATGGTGGGATTTGGTGAAATTTAAGTTAAGCTTTTGGGAACATCATTGGGATGCGCTATGGTGTCATTTAATCAAAAGAATGGGATTTTATATCCAAAATAAATGTTCAATTTTCAAGCAAATTTTTTAATTTTTTTGCTTGAAGTGATCCATTTTAAGGTTTAATGTAAGATAATATATATTATATGAAAGCATATTAAAATATAATGTACATAATAGTATAACTTCATATATATATGAATATGGTGGTCTGTTACTAAATGTTATTGTACATTTTAGTATGTTTTACTTTTATTTTAACATTGGGTAAAACTCACAAAATGTTAATTTCAAGGTTGAGATGGAAGAATTTGGCTAAATTCATGGCTCAATAAGCGACACAAAATTAAGCAATTTTCTACCATTCCTAATAGAAAAATAATAATTTTACATCCAAAATGAACATTATTCATATTTTGAGAAAATTTTATTATTTGTTCCTTTTAAGTGATTCTAATGAGGTGTAATGTTAGACAATATATTATATTATAACAAATTATAATATAACATCATATATTATAATCTAATATAGTGTGTTAATTTACACTATAATATATTTAGCATGATATTGTATAGTTAGTTTGAGCTTGCACCATCACAAATCATAAAATGTTAATTATAATGTAAAGATGATGTAATTTGAATGAACACATTGTTAGGCTTTTGGTTGAAGTATTAAAGGTGTGCATAAGAGAAGAAATAAGATTTGATGAATTTCCATGTCCGGACATGGAGGGAGATCTATAGGGATTACACATACATTGATACATGTGAGGGGTCTATGTCAGGGGCATAGAAGAAGAAAATCTACTGGGGATAAGGTTGAATTTGATTTGATTACATGATTTTTGAAAAGAAGATCACGGGATAAGAATCTATAATACACCGGGGATTAAGATCGACTTTAATTTTTTTTGTTTTTTGAGTGATGTGGAGGCATATCTACTAGACATATGGGGTTGAGTGGGGATGGGTATATGAACCTTCACTAGGGGCGTTTGGCTATCCCATGAATTGGGATTAGAGTTTGATTTCATAGATTTGTTTGGGGATGTATCCAGGGATAAGAGTTTATTTGAATTTCTTTATTTAGACTCTCTTGAGTTTGGATTAATTTGGTTCCACTAGGAGGTTGGTTTTGAATTTGAATTATTTGCTTGACTTGTTATATATGATTTAGAGCTCCAGAGAAAGGGTGTGATTTAACTCCTTGGAAAATCAGAATGGGTTTAATTTAATGAGTTAATGTATGGACCTTGTCATGTGTGATGGACCCACGAGATGGGGCTATATCGACCACCTACCTCAGTTTACAAATCCAGGGATAGTCTGGGTGTGTGGGGTAGAGCTAGCCAACCTAAGGGGTTGCCTTTAGGTGTGAGTTAGAAGAAGGCGTGAATAGTTACATCTTCAAAGCGAGGAACAATCTGGGTGACCTATTGGATGCACAATAAATTGAACGACTGGGGACTACTTAGTGAATGTCGTTGGGGACTTATGTCAACTCAAAAGTAGTCAAGTTTAATTTTAGCTTAATTTCATATGATTTGATATGGTTTGTTTGGTTTAATTTTATTTTAAATTGAGGGCATATGTGATGGGGATGTGAGTTCAGTCAAATTTGATAGATTTAATTTATAAACTATGTCAGTGTGCGATGGACCCACTGAGTGGGGCTATATCGAACTTGTCCTATCTTAGATTTACAAATCCAAAGGGATAATAGCCATGGGGTAGAACCTAAGGGGTTTCTTTTGGTGTGCCGTATGCTAGGAAGAAGGCGTAGCAGACTTACATCTTCTAAAGTAGGGAACAACTGTTGGGGTGACTTGTTGGTAGCACAATAAATCGAACCTGACTTAGGGGCTACTATTGAGTGAATGTTGCTGGGTACTTATATCAACTCAAGAATAATTAGGCGATTCATATCAGAAGTTTTTCTAACACTGCCGTAAAGATAGGATATCTGCTTGGGAAAAGGCACCACTAGGGGTGTCCTCCTAATCTACAAGTGAATATATATTTTGTTTATATGTTTGTGTGGACCTTTATTGTGCGAGGACCACAGAATATGTGACTTTTATCTCAAATTTATTGGACCAAGGAGAATCGAACATCCACGGGGCTTCTCCAACCATGGGATGGTTACTTGGGAAAGAACTATAATCTAATAATAGTAACCCGAGTAGTGTCTAAATGGGGTCGCAAAGGAAGTGATCCAAATATAGTGACCACAGGGGAGGTGCTACTAAGGGTGTTATCCTGAGCCTTGGAAAAGAAAGTCTATAGGTGTACAGTGGCTAATTCAAGAAGAAAGCAAAGCAAACTTACATCTACTATGAGTGGTCTATCCTAAGGTGCGAGAACCAACCAACTTAAGGTGTATCCTTTAGTGTAGTGAGAACCAACCAACATAAGGTGCAAGCAGTAATACAAATCAATCTAAAGCTAGCTTTGAAGTAAACATCATGATAGTCACCATCAGCAAGATAAAACCTACTAAGCGGCCTAAAACTTCTAGCCCAGGCCAAAATTAAGCATAAACTAATCCTAAACCATCCTTTAGCCAATGAATAGCTTCCTCATAAGCCGCAGGCTTACATCCTCCATGCTAGCAGTAACACCAATTGACATGCTCCCAAGCCATCAGTGCTAAGGCGTTATCTCCTTCAGGCTGACTAAAAGATATGTGTTTGTTTTATTTGTATGTGTTTAGTTTGTGTTTGTGTTTTGTTGATGAAGGATAAGACACCGCTCGAGTTCCTTACACCCACCCTAAACACATCATGGCAGATTTGCAAACAAGAATACCTTCAACATGGAAGAGATTGAATTAAAAATAGAATTCTCATTGATGATTATTATTTTCAAACATGATTTATAATATTTCTTTAAGTAGATCCCATTGATTGGAAGCATTGGGCGGGCACTCTCCCTTATGATTAATAACCTGATAAGATCCTCCTTAGTAGGCCTTCTCTATGGCAAAAGGGCTTTCCCAAGTGGGTTCAAACTTACCTCCCATCTTACGATGTGCAACAATAAAACTCAACTAAAGAAATAAACATAGAGCCAAAAAATAAAATAAACCCTAAACCCTAGGAACCCTAAACCCTAGAAACGTTAGACCCTAAAGCCTAAACCTAAAAAATAAAATAAAAATAAAACTCAACTAAAGAAATAAACATAAACCAAAAAAATAAACTAAAATTAAAAACTTAAATTGAAATAAATAAACCTGAAATAAATAAACTAAACTAAATAAAAAATAAAATTAAATATAAATTAAAATAAATAAACTCAAATGACCTCAAATAAATAAAAATAAACTAAATAAACTTAAACTTACCGGTTTACTTAATTAAAAACCCAAAATCCTAAATCCTAACAAACCCTAAACCTTAAAACTAACCCTAAACTGCAACCAAACCTACATAAATCTACAACCCTAAACCCACAAAATAAATATAACCTTAAACCCTAAATCTTAAACCTAAACTAAAGTCCTAAACTCTAAACCCTAAATTCTAAAATCTAAACCAAAATGCTAAATGCTAAACCACAAACTCTAAAACCTACAACCAAAAACTAAACAAACCTAAACACTAAACCATAAACTATCTATAAATCCTAAGTATGGGCTAAACTTTGATGGCAGGAACATCACCATCAACTAGGCTTAGTCTAGACCTGGCGGTGGAGGCGAAGGTGGAGGCAGCGATTATCATAGTAATGGCGGGGGATCTCGAGGTGTTGGTGGATATGGAGGTGGTGGTGAGAGTAGTGGTGTTTATGGAAGCAGAAGGAGTGACAGAGGTTACAGCTGTGGTGGTGGCGGAGGCAGAGATCATGGATATGATGGCGGATCCGCTACTCAAGAGGCGATGGTGGTTTTGATGGAAACTAGAGACAATCTGCTCTATAGGCGCTCATTATTTATCTATGTCATCACTCATCTCATAGAATACTTGGGTGCTACTTGGTTAATGAAATCGAAAAGAAGAAATGTTGAATCTTAATTTATTTTGTGTTAAAAATAACCATAAATCCTAACCCTAAATCCTAAACTAAAACTTAAACCTTAAACTTAAAAAAAATACCTCACTAAAACCTTAAATAAACCTTAAACTCACCAAAACCCAAACTAAACCTAAACCCTAACAAAACCTAAAGTAAAATAAAAAAAATAAAAACCACAAATTAACCCACAAATCCTAAACCTAAAACCTAAAACCCCTAAACCCTACCTAAACAAAAACCTTAAAACCATAAACCCAAACCCTAAATTAACTTTAAACCCTTGACCCCACTTAAACCTAAACCTTGAATAAAGATGTCATTAGTAGATCTAAAGAATGACTTAACAAGTTATGGTAAAAAAAATGTCATTGAGACTTTTCTTGACAATTAGAGATTTGAATACCCTAAACCCTAAACCTAAATCATATTGTTATATCATATATTATAGTATAATGTAGCATCATTTATTTGAGCATGTAGTGATGTGTTTTTGGATGTTATAAGATGTTTTGACATGTTTTAGTATATTATGGAATTGTGCCCTATAATCTATATTAATATAAATCATAAAATTATTGATTTAATAAATCAGATGATGAAATTTGATAAACTTGAAGTGGGAATTAGGTTGTAGTACCAAAGGTGTGCTATGCCACTTGTAGTCTGAAAAGTAAGATTTTATATTCAAAATAAATATTATATGTTGTAGCATAGTATAGCATCATATATCATAATATATTGTTCTACACATTGTAAATTCTTTTAGTATTTTACAATCATGCAGTCGAGCATACACTAGCATTATTTATAAAAATGTTAATTTAGACTTTAAAATGGTGGAATTTGGCCAAATTCATAATAGGTAGAGCATGGCATTATAATATATGGTTTCAATTTAAAATATGTAAGTGATAAGACTAAAATATACAAGTTTTTATTCTTTAGACTAATTTTATGATTTTTCATCTTAAGCAATCCTTTGTGATGTGATATGCAATATAATATAATATAATATGTTATATTGCATTATAACATAGGATGCCATAACATAGTGTAGCATCATGTGGTATAGCATACTATTGTGTATTACTACTTATTGTTTAGCATATTTTAGTTTGTTATAGTATGATGTAGTAGAGTTTGTACTGGTATAATTCAAAAATGTTTTATAGTGAGATGACAGAATTTGGCCAAACTAAAGGTAAGGTTTAGTGAACATCATTGTGGGTGTGCTATGGTGTGTCATTTAGTCAAAAGAATGGAATTTTGAATCCAAAATAGATGTCATTTTTCAACCAAATTTGATAATTTTTTTGATTGAAGTGATTCATTTTAAGGTGTAATGTAAGATAATATATTATATGGAAGCATATTAAAATATAATGAACATAACAACATAACCTCACAAATATATGAATGTGGTGGTGTGTTAGTGAATGTTATTGTACATATTAGTATGTTTTACTTTTGTTATAATACATTGGGTCAAAGCTCACAAAAATGTTAATTTGATGGTTCATATAGAAGAATTTGGCCAAATTCACACACAAGAAGCAATACCAAAATTAAGCTATTTTGTAGCATTTTAATAGAAAAAATAATAATTTTACCTCCAAAATGAACATTATTCATATTTTGAGAAAGTTTTGTTGTTTGTTCTTTTTGAGTGATTCTAATGAGGTGTAATATTAGACACTATATTATATTACAGAAAATTATAATAAAACATCATATATTATAATATAACAGAGTGTGTTAATTCACACTATAATATGTTTAGCATGATATTGTATAATTAGTTTGAGCTTGCACCATAACAAATCATAAAATGCTGATTACAATATTTGGATGATGTAATTTGAATGAATAAATTGTTAGGCTTTTGGTTAAAGTATTAAAAGTGTGCATAAGAGAAAAATTAAGATTTGATGACAATTCCATGTCAGAGATGTGGAGGGAGATCTGCTAGGGGATCACACATGAACTGGACATGACTTCTGAGGGGTCTATGTCGAGGGAATAGAATAAGAAAATCTGTTGGGGATAAGGTTTGAAGTTGATTTGATTATAAGATTTGTGGAAAGAGGATCAGTTGGGGATAAGAATATATAATCCATTGGGGATTAAGATCGAATTGACTTTAATTTATTTTGTTTTAATTTATGTGGAGGCATATCTACTAGAGATATGGGCTTGAGTTCATTGGGGAATGGGTAAATGAACCTTCCAAACAAGTTGCAATTTTGGGGATTGAGTTTAATAGATTTGGGCTATAGCTTGATACATGTATATTTTGTACCATCATAAAATGCTGATTACAATGTTAAGATGATGTAATTTGAATGAATATATTATTAGGCTTTTGGTTGAAGTATTAAAAGTGTGCATAAGAGAAGAAATAAGATTTGATGAGAATTCCATGTTAAGGGCATGGAGGAGATATGGGATCACACATGCACTAGGCATGACATGTGAGGGTCATGAGAAAGATGAAGAAAATCTATTGGGGATAAGGTTTGAAGTTGACTTGATTATATGATTTGTGAAAAGAAGATCCGTTGGGGATAAGAATCTATAATCCATCTGGGATTAAGATTGAATCAACTTTAGTTTATATTGTTTTTATTTATGTGGTGGCATATCTACTATAGATATGGGCTTGAGTCCGCAAGGGATCAAGTATATGAAACTTCCACTAGGGATGCAGGTTTGGGCTATCTGCTAGGGATTAAGAATTGAGTTTGATTTCATAGATTCATTTGGGGATGTATCCACTGGGGATAAGAGTTTGGTTGGATTTCTTTGATTTAAACTCTACTAGGTGAGTTAGTTTATTTTGGCTCCAATAGGGAGGTTGGTTTTGAATTTGACTTGTTTGGTTGACTTGTTTATATATGATTTGGGGCTCCACTAGGGAGAAGGGTATGATTTAACACCACTAGGAAAATTAGATTGGGTTTAATTTAATGCAGTTAATGTATGGACCTATGGGTGTGCGATGGAACCCATTGAGAATGGGCTATCGACATACCTCAGGTTTACAAATCCAAAGGGGTAGTCTACCAACTATGGGGTAGATCTAGCCAACCTAAGGGTTTGCCTTTTGGTGTGCAATGTCTATGCTAGGAAGATGGTGTAGCAGACTTAATCATCCAAAGTGAGCAATAACTAGTGGGGTGACCTGTTGGATGCACAACAAATCAAACCTAACCTAGGGCAACTACTGAGTGAATGCCACCGAGGACTTATGTCAACTCAAAAGTAGTTAGGATTAATTTTATCTTAATTTCATGTGATTTGATATGGTTTGTTTGGTTTAGTTTTATTTCAAATTGAAGTCAAATCGACTGGGGATGTGAGCTCAGCCAAATTTGATAGATTTAATTTATGACATTGTGTGTGTGTTGGACCCTGAGAAAGGCTATATCACTTATCCTATCTCATTTACAAATCCAAGGATAGTCTACTAGCCATGGGGTAGAGCCAATCTAAGAGGTTGTCTTTCATTCAATAATTGTGTTAGGAAGAAGGCATAGCGACTTACATCTTCTAAAGTAGGGGCGGGTGACCTATTGGTAGCATAATAAATTAAACGACTTAGTGGGGTGAGTGAATGCCATTGGGGACTTATACCAACTCAAGAGTTGTCGGTGATTCCTATGGAGTTTTCTAACACGCCTATAGATAGGATGTACTTGGAAATGGTGCTAGGGTTCTCCTCTAATCCACAAGTGAATATATATTTTTCTTTATATGTTTGCATGGACTATTGGTGTGTGAGGGACCACCGAGAAGGGGCTATGTCATTGACCTATCTTAGATTTACTAGACCAAGGGAGAATCTAAACATCCACAAGATAGATTCTCCGGCCACAAGGATAGTTACTAGGAAAGGGGAACTATCCAATCTCAAAGTAACCTTGGGGTCGCAAAGGATGTGATCCAAATATAGTGCCCACAGGGGAGGTGCTACTAGGGGCATTACTTAAGCCCTAGAAAAAAAACACTATAGGTGTACGGTGGCCAACTCAAGGAGAAAGCATAGCAGACTTACATCTACCTTGAGTGGTGTATCCTAAGGTACAAGAACCAACCAACCTAAGGTGTATCCATCAGCATGAGTGGTGTATCCGTCAGCATAGCGAGAACCAACCAACCTAAGGTGCTTGTCAGTGTGCAATGGTCAATCTAGAAAGAAAACATGTAAGCTTACAACTTTTTGAGTAGAATTGATCATCGAAATAGTTTTGTCCGGGGGATGCTATCGACCTAGAGACTACTAGAGGGGAACCACGAGGAAGGCTGGACCAGACTTGAAGTAGTGGGAGGAAGGAGTCACTAGAGGACTTATCCTAAACCTAAAATATACTCGATCCAATTAATGCATGAAGGCTAATCCAAGAAGAAAGCATATCAGACTCACATCCTCTTAAATGAAGCCAACATGAGGTAGCTTATCGGCCACGTAGTAAGACAAACCTAACAAGGCACTCATCGATGTGTAGTGGCCAAGTAAGGAAGGAAAGTGTAGCATAACATATTCCAAAGAAGACCACTGACACACTTAGGGTAAGCGTCAGGACCTAGGCTTGAGTGAGTTCCCAGATGGTATCTCAACTCAAAGTAGCCCGAGATAAAAGATAAGTGTTTGTTTTATATGTTTGGGTAGTTTTTGTATGTTTTGTGTCGATGAAGGATAGGATACCACTTGGGTTCTTTACACCTACCCTAAACATATCATGTCAGATTGGCAAACAAGGATACTTTCAACATGGAAGAGATTGAATTCTAAATAAAATTTTTATTGATTAGAATTATTTTCAAACATCATTTATAATATTTCTTTAAGTAGAGTCTATTGATTAGAAGCATTGAGCGCTCTCCCTTATGATTAATAAGCTAAAAAAAAAACCTCTTTAGTAGGCCTTTTCTATGGTAAAAGGGCCTTCCTAAGTGGGTCCAAACTTGCCTCCCATCTTACAATGACCAATAATTGGTCTCCTCAGAACTAAAATAAGGCTTGAAAAGATCTAGGATGGACCAACTTGTTGTGAGCTTGAATCATTATAGCTTTGTACAACTCGACATTTTGGTATGCCCTCAAGCACCTCTCCTCCAAACCTTCGAGCTCTTCTAACTGTAACTTTGCATTCCACTCTATTGTGATCTTACTACCCACAGCTATCCTTAGTGATGGGAGTTGAACTTCTAATGGTAGAATGGCCTCAGACCCATACATTAAAGAGAAAGGCGTAGACTGAGTTGGAGTTCTATATGTGGTGTTGTAGGCCCACAAGGCTTCAACTAACTTCTCTTGCTACTGTCGCTTGTTGTTGTCGAGTGTCTTCTTTAGTATGTGGATGAAATTTTTTTGGATGGATTATGCTATGCTATTTTCTCTCTAGTAGTTGATGGTAGAATATCTCCAATCTATGCTATGTCTTTGGGCAAAGTTGTTGATCTCAGTGCTCTTGAATGCAGAACCATTATGAGATATAATTCATCGAGGCACTCTGAACCCATATACGATATGATTTCTAAAAAACTAGAGCACATGCTAAGTTGTGACCTCTCTGGGCAGAATCACCTTTGCCCATTTGGAAAAGTAGTCAATAGTAGCTAAGATGAATCAATGATCCTTGGAAGAAGGAGGATCAATCAGATCCACTATGTCAATACCGCAACACTTGAATGGCCATGAGGCTAAAGTAGGATGTAGAATGTTGGGTGGTTGGCGTAGGACCACACCGTGTATTTGACATTAGTGACATTGCTTAGCCGTATCCATGCAATCTTTGATCATCGATGGCTAGTGGTATCCTAGTCTCATGATCTTACGGATTCATGCTTGTCTAAATAACATAACCACATATGATCGAAAGGCGCACAGACACCATCCACAAGAGTAGGAAAGTGCTCTACTTCATATGATAGCTTGGGACTTCTCTTGAGGTAGTTTTTCCTTTATTTAGATAATCCATAAATGGTTGCCTCTCTAACTCCTCATCCTTCTTGGCAATGGCAACCTCTCCTTTAAGAGAGTACTTTTTGATGAGTTCAGTATCATTAAGGGATAAGACTTGTCTATTTTGGACCTTTATTGAAATGGACTCATCCTCTAGACATGCCAACTCCTTGTAAAGCTTGGCTAAAGCACACGCTATAATATTCTCTCCTCGAGGAATCTCATAAATGATAACCTCTGGGATTTGGGCCAACAATTCTATGGTGTACCTATGGTAGTCATAAAGCTTGGGCTTTATAATCTTATAGGACCTAACGATTTGGTTGAAAACTAGCTGAGACTCCTTGAAGCTGTTGATGTTCTGGATCCTTAGAGTAATGGCTAACTTCAAACCAATAATCAGATCCTCATATTTGACTTTATTATTAGTGCAAGGAATTGACAGATGATATGAGAATCTCATCACATCTTGGTCTAGAGTTAAGAGACATATTCCTACCCTTGCCTTTCCTGGAATTATAGATTATGGTTCTTATCCTCTTTGAGAGGAAGCTGCACCATCAAAGTACATGTCTTAGTTATGAATGCTAGTATCCCCTAAGTTCATGATTTGTTTATCAGGGAGATTATCACTAAGCAGAGAGTCAGCAGGAAGTGGGTGTGTTGGTAAGAAATCTGTTAGCGCATGTCCTTTCACCATACGGAGGGGTATGAAGGTAATGTCAAACTACGAGAGGATCATGGACAGTCGTGCCAACCATCAAGATAGTGTCAGCCGTATTATGAGATACTCTAGTGGTTTGATCATAGAGATTAAATTCACTTTATGAGGAATTATGTAGTGATGTATTTTATGAGATGCTAAGATTAAAGCTAATCAATGCTTCTCAATGGGTGGATAATTATCCTTAGCAGGGATTAGGTGACAGTTGAGGTGGTAAAGTGCATTTTCCTTTCCTTCGTCATTAGTTTGGGCCAACAAAGCACCAAAGGAATTATCTAATGCAACTGTGTAACGTATGAGCAGCTTGTTCGAGATAGGGCCTGTTAGAATCGGCGGCATCATCAGGTAATGCTTGATGTCTTCGAAGGCATGCTCACACTTGTCATCCTACTTAAACTTGGCATCCTTTTTGATAAGTGCTTAGAATGGCTGACATCTTCCTGATAGGTTGGATATAAAGCTTCTTAGATATGCCAACTTCCTTTGGAATAATCTGAGTTGGCTTAAACTTTTAGGGGGCGGCATTTATAGTATCTCCTTGATCATCTCGGTATTGATTTTAATTCCATAGTATAGGATAATAAACCTAAGGAATTTCTATGAAGCTACTCCAAATGAATACTTCAGGGGGTTCATTTTGAGGTTAATTTGTCTTAACTATTCGAAAACTACTCTCAAGTCAAAGAGATGGTTTTCCTTTTCTCTACTTTTGACCACAAGATCATTGATAAAGCACTCAACTTGATGATGAATGAGTTCATTGAAGATTCAAGTCATAGCTCATTGTATGGCACCAAAATTTTAAGGTGAAAGGCATGACCTTATAGCAATAGATTACGTCGGGGTTCTAAAAGCAATGTTTCTTCCATCTTGAGGTCATCTCTATTTGGTTATATCCAGATGAGCCATTCATGAAAGAGAAGATTGCATGAGACGAAATAATGTTCACCTTAAGCTTCAGAATTAGTAGTAAAAATTTATCTTTTGGATAAGCCTTATTTAAATCCCTAAAATTGATGCATATATGAATTTAACCATTCTTTTTCTTAATTAGGACAACACTAGTTAACCAAGTAGGATATTTTTCTTCCTGGATGAAGGTAGCATCAATCAGTTTCTTGACATCAAAAATGACCTGCTATTTTATGTCTAATCGCATACATCTAGTAGCTTACTTGATAGGGTTAGTAGTAGGCTCTATTGCAAGTTTATCGACCACTATGCTAGGAGCCAATCCAGACATCTCTTCATAACTCCATGCAAAGCAGTCCTTAAAGTTAGTCAATAGCCTAACTAAGTCATTAGTTTCAATTTCATTCAACAAAGAATTGATGTATGTTGGCTGTGGATCTTTTTTAGTTCCTAATTTGATTTATGTGAGCTCATCGATGGTTGACTTGATCTCTTCTTCGAACTCTCATGTGCATCTTTGACTTTAAAATCATCTGGATCATCTGAAGTTTCTAAGCACAGCTCCTCATATAAGTTAATGTGATTTGGAAAGAACCTGTCGATTCCAAATGATTGGTGATGACTAAGTGTGTAATCATCATCATTTGGACCTTATCAATCTTAGTCCTGGTCTTGATTGAGACTTTTGCACATATTCTTCCATATTCTTTCAAAGTAGTCTGACCTGTGCATTGACAAAGTATGTGGGATTAACCCTTTCTCTCTAAATTATGAACACAAGGCAAGTACCAATCAAGATAATTCTATTAAATCTTTATATGAATCATCCTCAAGTTCTACATGACTTGAGGATGATGCTCTCGAAAGAACCTCGAGTCTTCACATGGATGACTTAGGGGCTTTTACTACCAAACCCTCAACTTTTTGAGATAAGTGGGGTTAGAGCTAAGGTTCTCAAGCGATGCCTAACTTTTTCACATATAGACTTGAATACACTTATGATTTGCTTTGGGCCGATCTTCATCGCTATCGCTCAAGTCTCACCTCCAAGAAAATCTACTACTGAGAAGAGCTAGATGGTTTGTTAACCATATATGACTCATCCTCTGAACTAGATTCTAAGTCTATATGGATAGCAGGTGTACTCCTGGTAGATGGGACATATCTTCTATTGGGTGACCAATAAAGAGGTTTTCCACCCTTGGGACTGCCTCTGAACTGGCCTCCTCCTCTGCTTGGTAGAGATCAGGTCATCTTGCCCATATGTTTGAATGGATTAATGAACTGTAGGTGGATTCTAATGTCATTCTCCAATTCCTCCTCCAAGCCTATTTTCGATCACTTTTATTTTCTTTTTCATTTTCTCTTTTCTTTTCTTTTTCTTTTTCTCTTTCTTTTTTTTATTTTTTTATTTTTATTTTAAACTTTGGCAAGTTCGAGAATTGACTTGTTGAATTTGAGGGAGGTAAGCATCCTATATGACCATGAGCGTAAATGGTTGAGATCTCCTTTGACACACTAGATGATCCACCTCTCACAAACTTCATACACGATATAAAGAGGATGCAACTATTGTTCTTATGTATCCATGGTCTCCCAAGCACGTTGAAAGTTGTATCTCTATATTATGAAACTTGGTCTTCCAATCATATATCTACTCAACAACACTATGGAGCCTAAGACCTATTGATCTCTCTTTTGGAGTGCGGATTCAATCATCCCATCTTAGAATTAGAAGTCTTCTAGATACGAAGACTTCCTTAGTCATAAGACACTTCTAACAATTAGGTAAACACTTAACCTAAGCTTAAAGACTTAGAAGGGTTAACCATAGGATTAGGTTTTGCCTATGGGATTAGGATAAATGTTCACCTTCTCAAACCAAACCCCATGTTCAATTCAAACATCAAATTCAAATCCAAATTCAAAACCAAATTCCAAAACCAAGTGATTGAATCCCATGATCAAATTCAAACTTGAAACCCTTCCTAAGCATATGACCTATCCCATGGACTTAGCCAAATCTTAATCCAAATAAATCCAAAATCAATTGATTTTCTCATAATCAATTTATATCTTCAATCATCTTTCTAAATATAAATCAAATCTACATTCGAATGATCAAAACTAAATCAAATTAAATCAAAACCCTTCCTAAGCCATATGACATATCCCATGGACTTAGCCGAATCTTAATCCAAATCAAGTCAAACTCAATTGATTTTCTCATAAATCAATCATCTTCACAAATTTAAATGAAATATACATTTAAATCATCAAAACTAAATCAAAGCAAATCAAAATCCTAAGCCACATGACCCAACTCCATGGACTTAGCCAAATTCCTTCATTTTAGAACCCAAATTTGATTGATTTCTCATGAATCAATCATACCTTCAATCATATTCACAAATATAAATCTACAATCATCAAGCTAAAAATCAACCCAAGTCAAACCCAACTTAACCCTTTTGACTTGAAATGTTCAAAACCAAAACTCATTTGAACCCAAGCTAATTGCAATTGAATTTATATATCAAATCCATATAAACTCAACTAAATCAAACTCATCACAAAATCAAGCCAACTAAACCCAATTGATCCACTTGACCCAAAGTGGCCATTTTGACCTATTTTAGCTAAGTTTTAATCCTTTCCAAATTGGACTGAACCAAGCCCATCAAAATCTCCCATCATGATTGTTGATCACCCTAGGTTGATCAATTATCACAAATTAGGTCAAACCAAGTTAACTTGGTCATTTGACCTAGTCAATCCCTTCAACCATATGAACCCAAATTAGCCAAATTGTAACTTATGCCAAATCCCTTGAAACCAATGATTCATACTAAATTAAAATCAATATTTGAATATGACTTGACCTTCAATTGAGTCAAACAAAACCCAGTTGGCCCTCTTGACCCAAGTTGACCCGAATTGACCTAAAAGACTAAATTTGGTCAAATCAAAATATAAACCAAATTGATTGCAACCTATGGCTAAAGGTTATTCCAAATTGATTGTTGAACTTGACCAAGGCCATGATTGGACACAATTGACGCCAATTAAACCCAATTGACCTACTTAGCCCAAATTGACCTAAAGGTTCAAGTTGGCCTAAATAAAACCAAAACCAAAATAATTGAAACCAAAGCTTACATTCATCTTCAATTAGTCAACTAAACCCTAAACCACTAACCTAACCCTAAACACAAACCCCAAACCCAAAAAACCCACAAACTGAGCCACTAAACACTTAAACCCCAAACCTAATCCCCAAACCACAAACCATAATCCAAAACCTAAACCCTAAAAGATCCTGACCCCTAAACAAACAGCCCAAAACCCAAACCCAGCCCCAGCAAAATCTGAAATAAACCCTGAACAGGCTGAAACACAAAACTAACCAACCTAAACTCCCTCTGACTAAACCCTAAACCTAACCATGACCCTCCCTAAACTACCCAAACCACTCCTAACATCTAAACTTCACTCCCTGAGCTAACTACACCAACTCCACACCCTCCACCACTGAGCTAATCCCACTACTACCTAACCTTCTCACACACTCTAACTAATCCACTTAAACCCCCAAACTAAACTATAATAAATAATAAACTAAACCCAATAATACACTAAACTAAATCTAAACCCTAAGAATGTGTAGAACCTTGACGATAGGAACATCACCATCAACCAGGCTCAATTTAGATCTGGTGGTGGAGGCGAAGGCGGAGGCGGCAGTTATCGCAGTGGTGGTGGAGGATCTGGAGGTGCTAGTGGATATGGAGGAAGTGGTCGGAGTAGTGGTGGTAATAGAGGTGAAAGGAATGACAAAGGTTACAACCATGGTGGATCTTGCAACTCAAGAGACCGGGGAGATTTTGATGGGAATTGGAGAAACTAAAGAACAGCCGATCCGATCTGTTACTTATGGAACTATGTCTTTATAATAGAGAAGGTTCTAGTTATCTAAGTTTTTTATTTGATCTATGTGTGCTCAATTTTTATCTATGTTGTTGCTTGGGTCTTAGAATACTTGGTGTGATGATGAAATCAAAAAGAAATCTTGAATATGAATTTGTTCTCTTATATAAAAAACCAAAACCTAAATCTAAATAAAACCAACCCCAAACCTAAACCCTAAAACCCCATAAAAAATCTATGCTAAATCCCCACCCTAAACCAAACCCAAACTAAACCCCAACTAAACCCTCAAACTCCTAAACCCCCCAAACCACCTGCACCTAAATCATAAAAAACTCCTAAACGCGTTAAACAAAGCTAAAATAAACCTAAACTAAATAAAATCTAAAAATAAAATAAACCTAAACTAAAATAAATAAACTAAATAAAATACAAATAAATAAATCAGCTAATTAATAAACCTAAAATAAAATATAAAAATAAAAAAATACTAAAAAACCTAAACCTAAAATAAAATAAAATAAACCTAAACCTAAACTAAAATAAACTAAATTAAAATAAATAAACCTAAACTTAAATAAACTAGGTTAAACTTAAACCTAAAACTAAAAATAAAATAAACTAAAATAAACCTAAACCTAAATTAAAAAAAACTTAAAATAAACCAAAATATAAACCTAAAATAAAACCTAAAAAAAATAAAAAAAGCTAAACTACCTAAAATAAAAATAAAACCTAAACCTAAAAATAAAATAAAAAAACTAAACTAAAATAAAATAAAACTAAACAAATCTAAAAAAAATATAAATAAAAACATAAAATAAACTAAACTAAATAAGATAAACCTAAATCAATAAAGAATAAAATAAACTAAAAGAAAAATAAACTAAATAAATGAACCTATTAATTTGCTTTAAATAATAATATAATATTAAAATAACCATAAACCTAAATCTAACCACTGGACCGAGCTCTAAACCACAAACCTACTGACCCTAAACCCCTAGCTAAACCACCAAAACCTAAAAAAAACCTAAAGTATAACCCAAACCCTACCCTGAGCCACTAAATATAAGCTAAAAACACAAAACCTAAAGTTTAGTGTTCTTGGTTAATGAAATTGAAAGAGAATGTTGAATCTTATTCTCTATTAAAATAAAATCTAAACCTACTAAAACTAACCTAAACAAAACCATAAACTCAAAATCCTGAACCACAAAATAAAATAAAATTAAAACCCTAACCACAAATCCTAAAAACTAAAAAAAAACCACAAACTTAATCCTAAACCATAAATAAACCAAATCTAAAAAAAAAACCTAAAACTAAATATAAAAAAACTAAAATAAATAAAACTAAACCAAAATAAAATAAAAAATAAAATGTAAACTAAACTAAACCTAAACATATAAAATAAAGAAAATAAAAATAAAATAAAAATAAAAAATAAAATAAATAAAAAACCTAAACTAAATTAAAAGTAAAATAAACCTAAAATAAATAACTTAAATAAAATAAACTAAAATGAAAATAAAAAAAAAACAAATTAACCAAATAAAATAAAATAAAACCAATACTAAAATATAAGTAAATGATAAAATTAAACAAACCTTAAAATATAAAAAAATCATAAACCTAAAAAAATAAAAAATAAACTAAAACTAATAAAAAAAAAATTAAATTAAATAAAACTTAAAATAAATTAACTAAGCCTTAAACTAAATAAAATAAAATAAACTAAAATAAACCTAAAACTAAACCTAATATAAAATAAAACCTAAACTACCTAAAATAAAAAAATTTAAACCAAACCTAAAATAAAATAAAAATAAAACTAAACTAAAAAATAAAATAAACAAAATTAACTAAAATAAAAAAATAAATAAATAAACTAAATTAAAATATAAAATAAACTTAAATTAAAATAAAAAAATAAATAAAAATAAATAAAAATAAACTAAAAAAAAAAAACGTATATTTCTGAGATATCATAAACCATAAATATCAATCCTAAATCCTAAACATTAAATGCTAGATCTATAACTAGCCATCTGAGACAAAGTTAAATGATCAGACCAGACCTGACCATGACCCACTGAACTGGAAAGGCTGAGCTGAGCCACAAACCACCCAGGCACTGAGCCCTAAAAAATAATATAAAAGCCAAAACTGAGCCACTAAATACAAAACCTGAACTAAAAAGCAGGCCCTAACCACTCCTGAAAAAAACCACTAAAACCACAAACCCTAACCACTAACCATACCACACCTAAACTCTAAACCACTAAACCTAAAACCTAGGCTACATAAACCCTAAATAAAATAAATAAATAAAACTAAAAATAAAATAATAAAATAAAATAAAATACATAAACCTAAAATAAAAAAAATAAAAATAAATAAAATATAACTAAAGGTAAAAAAATATAAAATGGAATAAAACATAAATAAATAAAAAAAACTAAATGTAAAATAAAAAAAATAAAACCTAAAAATAAAATAAACTAAATAAAAATCTAAACTCAAAAAATAAAGAAAGAATAAAACCTAAAATAAATGAAAAATAAAATAAACCCTAAACTAAAGTAAAAATAAAACCTAAAATGAAAAAATAAAATGAACAAAATAAAATAAACCTAAACTCATAAATAAATAAAACTAAAATAAATAAAACCTAAACCTAAACAAAATAAACTAAAACAAACCCAAAACTAAATAAAATAAAATAAATAAAAAAACCTAACTAAAAATAAAAACTAAAATCAATATAAATTAAAAACCTAAAAGATAAACCCTAAAACCCAAGGCTAAAATCTTAACTAATCTAAATAAAACCTAAAATATAATAAATAAAAAACCTAAAACAAAATTAAAATGAAAAAATAAACATAAAATTTAAAAAATAAAACTAAATAAAACTAAACCCAAAATATAAGTATAAAATAAAACCTAAAATAAATAAAAATAAAACTAAATAAAACATACCTAAATTAAAAAAATAAAATAAACTAAATCTAAAATAAATAATAAACTAAATAAATAAAACAAAATAAATTAACCTAAAAACTAAATAAATAAAATAAAATAAACCTAACTAAAAAAAATAAAAAATGATAAATTTAAATATAAAACTACTAAAATATAAAATAAATAAACTTAAACCAAAATAAAATAAAACCTAAACCTAAAATAAAATTAAAATAAACTAACAATAATAAAAAACCTAAATTAAAATAAAACCTAAAATAAAAAATATAAATGAAATATAAAATAAACTTAAATTAAAATAAAATATATAAAATAAATAAAATAAACTAAAAAAACTAAAAAAACACAACTATTTTACTAATTCTTTAAAGAAAAGTAAACTATACCTAAATCTTAATCTACTTAAACTACCTAAAGTGAGCTAGGCCATGATCCTGACCAGATCTTAAAATCCTTACTGGCCCCAAAGGACTAACCTGACCACTATAAGGCCTTGGGCCCCAGGCCACAAACCCAAACCTGAGCTGAAACTAGACACTGGTAATACACCACTGAGGCCCCTAAGGCTGAGCCACTGGTGAAAAACCCTGATCCAGGCTTTGGGCCACTGGGCCCAAATACAGATCCTAACCATGGCCCAAACTCTGAGGCCACACAAAATAAGCCTGGGCCCAAACAAACTGAGCCAACTGGGCTCTGACCCTAAAACAAACCTGAAAATATGGGCCAAAGATAAATAATACTACTTAAATAAAATAAAATAAAATAAAATAAAAACATAAACTAAAACCAAAAAAAATTAAAATAAAATTAAAATATAATAAATAAGAAATAAACGAAATAAAAAAAAAATATAATAAACCTAATAATAAAAAACATAAATTAAATAAAAACTAAACATAAAATAAAAATAAAATGAAATAAAAACTAAATAAAAATCTAAACTCAAAAAATAAAGAAAAAAATAAAACTAAAAAAATAAAAATAAAATAAAAACTAAAAAATAAAAAGTAAAAAATAAAAAATAAAATGAACAAAATAAAATAAACTAAACCTATGAAATAAAAAATAAAATAAATAAAACCTAAACTAAAATAAACTAAACATAAACCAACTAAATAAAATAAAATAAACTAAAAAAAATATATACTAAACTAAAATAAAATTAAAATTAACATAAATTAAAACCAAAAATAAAAACCCTAAATCTAAATAAAAAAGCTAAAATCTTAACATAATCTAAATTAAACCTAAAATATAATAAATAAAACCTAAATAAAATATTCTAAAATAAACCTAAAATAAATAAAAGTAAAACCTAAACTTATAAAATAAAACCTAAACCTAAAATAAACAAAATAAAATAAACCTAAACCTAAACTAAAATAAACTAACTAAAAATAAAACCTAAAAATAAATTAACTAACCCTTAAACTAAATATAATAAATAAAATTAACTAAACTAAAAATAAAAAAAAAGTATCCTAATTTAAATCCTAAAACCTAAACCTAAAATATAAAATAAACCTAAACCTAAACCTAAAAATAAAATTAAAACTAAAAAAAAAATAAAATTAAAATAAATAAAACTAAAATAAAAAATAAAAAAAAAAATAAAATAAAAACCTAAATTAAAATAAATAAACTAAATTAAAATAAACTTAAATAAAATAAAATATAAACTAAAATAAATAAAAAAAAATAAACTAAAAAACACACCTGCTGGTTTCTTTTTTTAAAGATCATAAACTGGCCAGTGATAAATCCTAGCTAAATCTACCCTGACCACTGAAATAGCTGGGCCCCCATGCCCTAAACTTCAGCCAAAGATCCTCCAGGCTCTGAGTGATAACCACTGAACTACCACTGGGCGGCCCACCCAAAGCCAAACCAGATCCTGGGCTCCACCACTGAACTATCACCACCAGAACTAAGGCTGGGCCACTCTGGTACCTGACACTGAACCAAACTGAGCCACTGGGCCAAATAAGGCCCACCATGACCACTAAACTAAACCACAAACCACTGGGCCCCAAACCCTGAGCTAAACCCTATAAACAAAACCTAAAAAGTAAAACCACAAAATAAAATAAAATATAAAAAAACTTAAATAAAATAAAAGATAAAATAAATAAAAACATAAACCTAAACCTAAATTTAAAAATATAAGTAAATATAATAAATAGAGCTAAACTAAAGGTAAAATGATTTACTGAATAAAACATAAATTAAATAAAACTAAATGTAAATTAAAAAATAAAAAAATAAAATAAAATAAAAACTAAATAAAATCTAAACTCAAAATAGATAAAATAAAACCTAAAATAAATAAATTAAAACAAAACCCTAAACTAAAAATAAAACTAAACTTAAAATGAAAAAATAAATGAACAAAATAAAATAAACCTAAACCTCTAAAATAAATAAAACTAAAATAAATAAAACCTAAATAAAACTAAACTAAAATAAATAAAATAAAATAAACTAAAAAAAAACCTAAACCTAAACTAAAATAAAACTAAAATTAACATAAATTAAAAACCTAAAAAACCCTAACAGACCTAAAATAAAACTAACCTAAATAAAATAAAAAAATATAATAAAAAAAAACCAAAACAAAATTAAAATGAAAACTAAACATAAAATAAAATAAAATAAAATAAAACCTAAAAATATAAGTCTAAAATAAAATCTAAAAATAAATAAAAGTAAAACCTAAACCTTAAACTAAATAAAATAAAACTAAAAAATAAAATAAAATAAACTAAACCTAATTTAAAATAAAATAAAGTAAAATAAATTAAACCTAAACTAAACTAATAATAAAATAAATCTAAAGCAAAATAAATAAAATAAAATAAAGTAAAATAAACTGGCTAAACTAAAAAAAATTAAACCTAAATAAAATAAAACTAATCCTAAAATAAAAAATAAAACCCAAACCATAAAATAATTTTTAAAAACACAAAGGTAAGCTAAATAAAATAAACAAAAACCTAAATATAAATAAACTAAATAAAAATAAACTAAATAAAAATAATAAACCTAAAAAAACAAAAGTACATGAATCATTACCAGATAATGTGTCAAGCTTTAAATATAGATCAATAAATCTTAACCAAGTCTTTTAAAACCTTTCTTAACATAAGGCAAATCTAATGCATCTACTCTCTGTAAATAATCGCTTTATGTGGCCAAACCATCAGGAGATTCTCCTTCTTGCTGAGCTTTTTCCCGAACATACTCATTTTGCATTCTATCTCTAAGTAAAGCCACTCATCCAAGCATCCTCATAACACTTAAGGTCTTATGCACTTTTTGACCATGTCTTACCATAAAAACTAAATAAACAAAAACCTAAAACCTGGTTAATTTAAAGAAAACCCAACCAAGGCCACAACCCTAAATCCTGACCCTATAACTAGGCCTTAAACCCACCCACTATACCCTAACCTAAAAATGTAAACCCTAAGCCCACCACACCTAAACTACTCTAAATCTTAAACTCTCTAAACTAACCTCCTAGGCACTAACTTATGAACTGACATCCACTAAACCTAAAACCCCAAAGCCTAACTAAACTAAAACTGACCCTAGGCCTAAACCACCTAAAATAACCCCAAAACTACCCACCCTACCACTCCACAATAAACCCTGAGCCCTGACCAAAAAAACCTAAATAATAATAAAAATAAATAAATAAAATAAAAAATAAATAAAATAAAATAAAATAAAAACTAAGCTAAAAAATAAAATAAAACTAAAATACTGATAAGAACCTAAACTAAACTAAAATAATAACTTAAATATAAAGCTAAAAATAAAACATAAAATAAAATAAATTAAATAAAATAAAAAATCTAAATCTAAAATAAAAAATAAACCTAAAATAAATAACTAAACTAACCCTAAAATTAAAAATAAAATAAATATAAAATGGAAAATAAAATAAACCTAAACCTAAACTAAAAACTAAAATAAAATAAATAAAACCTAAAATTTAAATATAAAATAAACAAAACCTAAACCCTAAATAAAATAAAATAAACTAAATAAAATAAACTAAACCTAAACTAAAATAAAATTAAATAGCCTAAATAAAACAAAAAACTAAAAAATAAAAACTAATTAAAATAAAATCTAAAATTATAATAAATGATAAAACCTAAAATGAAAAAATAAAATTAAAACTAAACATAAAATAAAAACTAAATAAAATAAAAATTAAATAAAACCTAAACCCAAAACATAAACCTAAAAATAAAATAAAATAAACTTTAAACTAAAAAAACTAAAAAATAAACAAAATAAAATAAACATAAACTAATTTAAAATAAATTAAACTTAAATAAATAAACCAAACCTAAACTTAAAATAAACCTAAGCCCCAAACTAAATAAAATAAAATATAAAAACCTAAACTAAACTAAAAAATGAAACCTAAAATAAACTTAAAATAAAACCTAAACTTAAAAAAAAAAATAAATAAACCTAAACTAAATAAAAATAAAACCTAAACCATAAATATAAAATAAAATTAAACAAAATAAATAAACCCTAAACCTAAAAAAACAATTAAATAAAACATAAACTAAAATTAACCTAATAATAAAATAAATTAAATAAAATAAAATCTAAATAAAATAAAATAAACTAAATAAAATAAATTAAACCTACCTGTGGGTTTCAATTTTAAAATAAAACTTAAATACCCAAATCCTAAATCTAAACCCACCCTAAAGCTAAACCTAAACCCTCCTAAACATTAAAATCCTAAATACTAACTAAAACCACTTCTAAAACCTGACCTTAATCTTGACCTAAATAAATAAAAACCAAACTACCCTAAATAATCCAAACTCTTTAAATCTTACCCTAAACTAAATCTAAACTCTTTACCCCAAACCCACCAAATGAATCTAAAATCTAAACTCTACACTCCTACCCTATAAAAACTTTCCTACTACCAAAACCCTAATGACCTAACTAACCCTAGTCTTAAACCTCTAATTAAATTAAATGTAATAAATAAATCTCCAAAGATTAATAAATAAAAAGCAAATAAACCTAACTAAATAAAATAAATAAACTAAAATAAAATAAATATAAACCTAAACTAAAAATACATAAACCTGAATAAATAACCTAAATAAAATAAAAACTAAACATAAAATAAAATTAAAATAAATTTAAAACATATTAAATAAAAACTAAATTAAAACCTAAACCTGAATTATTAACCTAAAAATAAAATTTGAAACTAAATAAAAAATAAAACCCAATCCCTAAACTAAAAATAAAAACTAAACCTAAAATAAAAATAAAATAAACAAAATAAAATAAACCTAAACCTAAAATAAAATAAATAAAACCTAAACTAATAAATAAATAAAATGCCTAAATAAAATGAAACTAATCCTAAAATAAAATAAAATAAACCTAAAATAACATGAAATAAAACTAAATAAAAAACCTAAATAAAATAAACTTAAAATTAAATAAAAAATAAAACCTAAACCCTAAACTAAAAAAAACCTAAATATAAAATAAAACTAAAATAAACCTAAACCTAAACAAAGATAAACTAAACTAAAACAAATAAAACTTAAACCTATACCTAATATAAACTAAACCTAAACCTAAACCAAAACTAGATAAAATAAAATAAACTAAAAATAAACCTAAACTAAAATAAAAGAATACCATATAAACCTAAATAATAACACTAAACCTAAAATAAAATAAAAACCTAGACCTAAACCTAGAAATAAAAAAATAAAACCTAAACAAAATAAATAAAATAAAATAAAAATAAAATAAATAAACCTAAACCTAAACTAAACTAAAAACTAAAATAAATAAAGCTAAAATTAATAAACTAAAATAAATAAAAAATAAATTAAATTAAACTAAAATAAAATAAAAATAGATAAACCTAAACATACCTTCACTTAATTTAAAAAAAAAGAAAAAAATAATAAAATATACTTTAAACTTCTGACCCTAAACCCAAACCTCTCCTCTAAGTGTTCTCTCATTGGTGATTTTGAATCCCTCTTGGTGGCGTGCCCCCGACTGGGGATTTTTGTGGCTTTGGCATCAATTTCAACCATTTTCAAAGGCTTGAACGGCATCTGGCCATTTGTGTGATGTTTTGTAATTGACCATGGTTGCGATGAGATCTATTCCTTGGGTTCCACCTTGAAATATGGATGTTTCGGCTAGGGCATCCAACATTTTGGGGATTAGCAACCCTAATTCTCCATCTAATACTAAATATTTTAAAGAAATGCTTTCTAGTAAGCTTTCTCCCTCCATTGATTCAGTTAATCTCATTTTAACATCTTTTAGAGGTTTGCCGGCCATAATGTGCTATAATGTAGATGTTGAAAAGTTGGCAAAACCCTTTGAATTTTCTCTTGTCGGTACAGTTTCTTTACGTCATTCAAATTTGGATAACATCTACTTTTTTTCCATAATCTCAAGCTTACAGGTGCCTTCTCGATAGGCCTTATTGACCCTTGGCATATCTTGATTAAAATTTCCAATGATCTAGATTATTCATGTGTTTTTTTACATCATTCTTATTTTATCTATAGTTATCAATTAAGTTTGCTGAATTGGTCACCCCTTTTTTACATTAAGGAGGAATCTCCTATTATCTCTATTTGGTTATCTCTTCCTAATATGCACATTCATTTTGTTACCCATAATGTGCTTTTTGGTGGTTTTATTTGGTCGGCCTTTGCAACTCGACCAAGCGACCGCTGAGTGATCTCACCCTTTTGTGGCTTGAATCCTTTTGGAATTAGAAATAACTAAAAATACCCTAAGAAAGTTTGGATTGGCTCTGAAAAATATGGGTATTCGTAAAAGTTGAATTGGAGAAACTTCCAATTTTTTGTTCCCATAGTAAAATACATGGTCATGACAATTCAGAATGTTTTATTCTCCTTCCCCACTTAAAAAATGAATTCCTCCTAAAGAAAATGTTGTCTATACCCATAATATGATTCCTACTTATGTTCAAAAAATGGCCTTGAATCCTAAGAATGGTATGAAAGGTATTATAGAGGTTGATTCATTGGATATCAGGGTCAATCATATTGAACATGTTTTGGCTTCTAATGTTGGTAGGGATTTCGCCAATATTCAAAATGGGAAGGATGATTTACCTCTTATACCATCTTTGAATTTATATATTTCTAATGCAGAGAATAATAAATTCTCTAAGTTATCAGAAGATGATTCTATTTCCTCTGATTTTATTCCTGCATCTATGCTGGCTTTGATCGATGAAAATAAAGCTTTTAATGAGGATTTAAATGATGTCGAGCATGCTAAAAACATTTCTGATTTGGATTTTACTACTTATGCTTTAAATGGTTCTAATTTTTAACCATCTGTCATTTCTAATCTTGATATTCATGTTAATCCTACTTTTCAACTAAATATGGATTTAAAAGAAGTTGAAATCCCCTACAAACACTTGGAGATTTTTCCTAAATCTATGACCAATGTTACTAAATCTTACTCGGATGATGAGTCTATGGGAAAAGAAAATGGCTTCCAAACTTATCATGCTAAAAAGAAAAAAATTTTAAAAATTTCCTTCCCAAATTGTCCAAAAACACTAGATCTACTGCGGCCTCTCACTCCTCTCTTAATAACCTTTGCTTAACCTCCCTTTTTATTTACCTTATGCTAAATTTTCTTGTTCAGAATGTTAGAGGGATCGGTGCCCTCTCTATTTGTAATCATATTGGAAATCTTTGTCACATTCATAATATTTCTCTACTTATAGTTCTGGAGCCTCTTATTCATGCTAATAAAATTAACCATGTTGCTACAATGATGGTTTTCAATAAAATTTTCTCTAATGTTAGTAATAAGATTTGGTGTTTTTGGAATAATTTTGTTGAGGTCTCTATTCTTGATGACTTTCATCAAGTTGTCAATGCTCAAATATCTTATGGTGAATATTGTGTTTTGGGACTCTTTTGTATATGCATCTTGTTATAGATCTGGTAGAAATCTTCTTTGGTATAATATAAGAAATTTTGCTACCTCTATCAACAAACCTTGGTTTGTTGGTGGTGATTTCAACACCATTTTATTCTCTTTTGAATGAAGTGGTGGTTTCTCTCCTAATATTCATTCCATGGAATATTTCACCAATATGATCCTTGATTGTAATTTGATTGATATTGGCTTTAAGGGCTCTAATTATACTAGGCAAAACTCTAGACTTTGGAATAAGTTGGACGGATTCTTTTTTAATACTCATTGGATTACTCAATGGCCTATTACATCTATTGACCATTTTAAGCAGCTGGATAATGCCCCTCTTTTGGTTTCTATTATAGATAATTCTAATCGACTAAGAAAACCTCTCCTTTTAGATTTCAAAACATGTGGATTCAGCATAATGATTTTTTTAATGTTGTGGCTAATAATTGGAAATATCCTTTACATCTTCATAATTTGATTATCGGGATGAGTAGACTTTGGTTTAAACTTAAAAGACTTAAACAAAATTTGGGTTGGAGGAACAGACATTAATTAAAAACCTTTTTGCTAATATTAAAGATATGAAAAAGTTGGTTTGTGATCTTGAAGTATATGTTATGTCTGATCCTTCTAAGATTATAGGCTTGATTGAGGCAAAAGATAAACTTGTTAACTTCCAAAATATGGAAGAGTCTTATTAATGCCAAAAAGCTATAAGTAAACATATAATAGATGGTGATAGGAATACTAAGTATTTCCATGCTTTGGTTATTAAAAAGAGAGCTTTAAATAATATTCAAAAAAATTAAAAATGACAACGGAGATTGGATTGTGGAGAATAATGATATTAAGGAATCGGTTATTAATTACTTTAAAAATGTGCTTAATAAGAATTGCTCTTATGAAGCTATTTCTCAATCGCACTTGATTCCTTCTTTTATTACTAATGATTATAATGATTTGCTTACCATTGTACCTAATGAAGATGAAATTTTCAAAGTTTTGAATAGCATGAACATAGATTTAGTTGCTAGTTCGGAGGGTTTCACTACTCAATGTTTTCAAAAATGTTGATTTATGATTTAAAATGATTTGATTGAGGCTGTGATTGATTTTTTTAATGATAATTATTTACCTAGATATTTTTCTAGTACTTCTATTGTCCTCATACCTAAGAAAGATAATCTATACCTTTGGAGTGATTTCATACTTATTAGTCTTTGGGCCTTCTTCAATAAGCTGATTTCAAAAATTCTTACTAACGGACTTAGTCCTTTACTTAGTAGAATTTTCTCTCTCAACCAAACTGGTTTTGTTAAAGGTAGATCCATTTCTGACAATATTTTACTTGCCCAAGAATTAATTCATGATCTTGATGCCAAGACTAGAGGTGGCAACATTCTTTTCAAATCAGATATTACCAAAGCCTTTGATAACATCTCTTAGGATTTCCTTTTTCATATTCTAAATTTATTTATGTTTTCTGATAAAGTTATTTATTTTATTAAAAATTGTATTAATAATGCTTTTTTTTAGTTTGTAATTGATATAAGCCTTGGGTTTCTATCCCTCTTCCATGGCTTACAACAAGGGATCCTTTATCTGCTTTATTTATTATTGTTGAGTACTTATCTAGCATCAATAATTTATTCTTAAACAATCTTGGTATGTACTACAAAACACTTGGTGGTCTTCTTATTTTTTATTAAAGTTTTGTAGATGATTTCATTATTTTTTATAATGCTTCTATTCATCACATCAAGCATCTCAAGTCTTTTTTAAATAAACTTGGTAGAGAAAGTGGCCTTTCTATCAATGATAATAAAAGCTATTTTATCACTTCATCTAGTATCCCTAATAATAAAATTAATCAAATCCTGCATATCACTAATTTTAAACATCAACACTTACCTCTTAAGTACTTCGGTGCTCTGCTCTTTAAAGGTCTAAAACATTCCCATCTCTTTGATGAGTTAATTCAAAAAATTTCAAATAAAATTTCTATTTGGGAATTCCATTTACTTTCCTTTGGTAGGCTCACTATTCTTAAAAGCACTCTCAACTCAATGCCTCTTTATTTTATTCAAACTATTATCCCCACTAATACTACACTTATCAGAATTGATCGTTTGCTTAACAAATTTTTTTGGGGCTCCAATAATTCTACCAAAAGAATGCATTGGACATCTTGGCATAAATGTTGTCATCCTTTGGGAGAAGGTGCTCTTGGTTGTAAGCCTATTAGTGAAGCTATCATTGCCTTCTCTCATAAGCTCTAGTGGAATTTTAGAAAGAATAATAGTCTTTGGGCTAATAATATGATGGAAAAATATTGTCAAGGTAAACACCCCCTTAGCTATGCTTATTAAGTTGGTGACTCTCTAGTTTGGAAAAGCCTTTGCTCCATTAAATGGGTTATCAAATCATTAATATATTGGGGTATTCAGTCAGGTTCTTCCTTCTTTTGGCAAGATAATAGGATTGGCAATGGCTCTATTGACACTCTTTTATCTACCCACTCTATACTGCTATCAAAGTTATTTCTTTTTGGCTTAATAATAATTGGAATAAAAATAAACTTGAGTATATCCCTATTTCTCTTTTTGATAACTTTAGAAATATCCCAATTTATTTTAACAAAGCTGGCAAAATTCTTTTTAAGCTTTCTTGTAATGGTGACTTTGTTCTTAAAGAGGTTTGAGATTTTATTAGAGATAAATAAAATCCCTCTAATGTTTTTATTAAACTTTGGAAAAATATCATTCCCATTTCCTATTGATTTTTTGGAGGATTTTGAACTTTTTTTGTTGGTGGACTCTTTGCTTTAGACTAAATGGTTTTACATACCTTCAAAGTGCTATTGTTGCTTTCATATTGAAAATGTAAATTATGTTTTTATCAATGGTGTTATTACTTCTAAATTATTATTTTGGTATGATGATTTATTTAATACCAACTAATTTTAGGGTTCTCTTTCTTTATATCAACTTCTTGAAGTCTATTTCAAGAATACAATGAAAGGTCATATCAAAGTTTTAATTTATATTACTCTTATCTAGTTCATATGGATGGATAAAAATGATGCCAAATATTGTGGTATTCCTATGAACCATAAAAGGATCTTGGCTAGAACTAAAGAAAAAATTCATGCTCTTTTTAATGCCAATCTTATTAGTAATATTCATTTTTTAGAGGTTATAAATTTGTGGCTAAAAATTGGGTATCATTCTTTTAGTTTGACTTTTATAAAAGTGTTAGGATTATCCATTGGATCAAACCTAAAAATTTGATTAAAGTGAATACTTATGGTTCATTTGCTTCCAATAAATATGGTTGTGGTGGCATCTTTAGAAATTTTAAAGGTTATGTCATTTGTGCTTTTGCCTATCCTCTGCCTATTATGTTATTTTGCTTTGAGCTTTAATAATAATAAATCTAATGAAATTTTTTTGAATAAAGGTTTCCTCAACATCTGGATTGAAGTTCATGCTCTCGTGCTTCTTGACATGCTTAATTCCAATTGAAATGGGAATGCTAAATTATTTATCTTCTTAATCATACTAAAAATCTTCTTTCTCAAGTTTCTTTAAAATTTCCCACATCCTTCATGAAGCTAATGCTTATGATAATTACTTGGCTAAATTTGGTGCCAACTTAACTGAGTTCACTTTATTTGATAACCAAACTTTGCCTAAACTATTAAGAGGTTTGGTTAATCTGGATAATACTGGTTAACCTTTTCTCATATTATAAATTCTTGGCTTGCTTTTTATTGTTAGCTTTTTATGATCTTTTACTTTTGGTTGCCCCTTGCTAAACCCTCTTTGGGTTCTAGTTATCTAGTTATTTTCTCTCTTTAGCCTGAGCTAGGTTATATTTTTGATCTCTTACTTTTGGATTGGCCTGGTTTTTGCTACCTGGTGGTTACTGTATGTGTAGCCTAAGTTATTTTAGTATTTTTAGCTTGGTAGCTTCTGTCTATCTAGCTGGGTGTTTACCATAATTTTTCCTTGGCAATTTTTACATCCTCCTTTTGGGTTGTGGCTATTGTTGTTTTCTTTCTATATATGTTTTGCCTCTTTTATGGGGTGCTTTACTTACACGAGTTGGATCTACTATGGTGGTAGTGGCTTTTGGCGTTGGGTTGGTTGTGATTTTGGCTGGTTGGGTTGGTTGGATGGCTTTATTTTATTTTTCATTTTCTATTGGTGATTGATGTGGCTGTTGGTGGTTTATCTCTGGCTTGATTTTATCATGGTGGAGGTTGTTGGTTGGCTATTATTTATCTATTTTGTTGGCTGGGGCTTGGTGGTTGGTTTTGCTAATTTTATTTTATTTCTCTAGGTTATGGTTTTAACCTCCTCTTATATTGGCCTTCCTCTCTTGCTAGTGCCTTGGGTTTGGGTATTGTTCTAGATTGGTGGTTGAAGGCTATTTTATGGTATGGGTTGAGTTGGTGGCTTGGTTAGGTGCCTTTATTGATGCTATTCCTGTTGGTTGGCTTGTAGTCTATCTTACTGGGCTTTGTACCTTTTGTCTTTGGCTGGCTGTTCTACATACCTGGATCAGATTTTTTTTTGCCTTAGTTTGGTTTGGTGGCTATTGTTTGCTTCTACCCTTTCCCTGGTTATCTTGGGTGATTTTGGCTTGATGACTGTAATTGGTCTTTACACTGACTTGAGTCTTTTGATGTTGTGGTGTTTGGCTAGGAGAATATGTTGGCTGGCTGGTTTGGTTTGTTGTAGTGGATATCTGGGTTGGTTCGAGGGGTGGTTATTTTGGCCAATTTTTCCTGCTCTTTTGGTGACTATTCTAGGAATATGCTAGTGTTCTTTCTATGTTCTATATTTCTAGTTTCCTCCTACTTTTTTTTCTCTTTGGCAAGCGACTTTTCTTATTGGGTGTTTTTTCTATTTTTTCTTTGTTGGTGGAGGATATGAGCACTTGTGTTTTTCTTTTTTTTTCTCTTATTTATCTCTATTTTTGTTGTTACCCCTATCATAATGCTTGCTCCTTTTGATTTTGTTATTCTTTTTTTGTGGTGGCTTTGGTGGTGCTCCTACTGTATTGCTGCTATCCCTGATGGTTGGTTGATTATCTTCCTTATTGGGCTTGGTGGTTGGCTATTATATTTGTTGTTTGGGATTTTAGCCTTAATGAAACTTTGGATGATGGGATACAGGTATGGTGGCTATAATGGCCTTGATGTTTTCACTCTTTTTCTTGGTGGTAGTGCTATATGTAATTGTAACCTTTCTCCAGTTTGGATGCTTACATATAGTGTTGCTCCTTGAGATGATTATCGACGAGCCTTTTCTTTACAATACTCTTTTATTTGCTCTTACTTTTATGCTTGCTTAATTGTACTCATCCTTTCAAAAGTATGTTGTAGATTTCTTTTATAGGTTGCGATAGTCTTGTAGGTGAATCTTCACGGTATCAGGACCAAAGGAAGTTTTCATTTATATTGACCTCACTTTTGGAGTGAGCTTTCAACTTCTTCATCTTAGACATAGGACTCCTCTTAGACTTTAAGAGTTCCTTAGTCTTAAGATACTTCTAATGATTAGGTGAACACCTAACCTAACACTAAAGACTTAGAAGATTTAGCCATAGGAAGCGGTTATGCCTTAGGGTAGGAAAACTTGCCCTATAGCTTAAACCAAATCCTTACTTCTTTTAAATCAACTCCAAATTCAATCAACTCCAAATTTAAATCAACTTCAAATCCAAATCAACCTCAAATTCAAATCAACTCCAAATTCAAATCAGTTCCAAATCAAATCTTAAATCTCAAATTTAGATCAATTCCAGTATCCAAACCATGAATCAATTCGAAGTAATTGAAATCCATGATCAATTCTAAATCCAAAATCTTTCCTAAGCCATTTTGATTTCATCTTATGGACTTAACCAAATAAAATTCAAATCACTTCAAATTCAAAAGATTTTCTCATAACCCATTTATATTATCATTTTTTTATTCACAAATATAAATGAAATATAAATTCAAATAACAAAACCAAATTCAAAATCCAAACTCAATCAAAATCCAACCTAAACTCTTTCAAGTTAAATTCTTGAACTTTGCCAAATCAAACTCAAATCAATTTAAACCTTTGGATTTCTTCCCCAAACAATCAATCCTTCAATCACAAACTAAATTCAATCATATACTTCAATCATCAAATCAAATCAAAAAATCAAACCCATGTTCACCCTTTTGAACTTGAAATTGTCAAATAAATCAAAACTCATTTGACTCTAAATCACTAGCAAATGGATTTATATTTCAATCATAAGTCCATATGTGAGTTCAATCAAACTTGAAGCAAGCCTTGATTAAGTCAATTGACCCACTTAGGCTCACTTGACCCAAAGTGACCTAAAATACCTTTTTGAGCCAAATTGTAATCCTACCCAAATTGCATTGAACTAAGCCCATCTAAGCCTCACATTATGAGCAACAATCATCGTAGGATAATCAATCACTCAAATTGGGTCAAACCAAGGCAAGCTTAGCCTTTGACCAAGTCAACACCTAACCTAAATGAAACCCAAATTAGCCAAAATCCACCATATGCTAAATTGATTAAAATCATTGATCTAAACCAATTCATGACAAATGATAGAACTTGACCAAGTCATCATTTTAGCCAAACCTAGCCAAATTGGCCACTTGACCCAAGTTGACCTACAAATTCAAAATTTGTCAAATTTTGATCTAAGCCAAATTGATTGCAATCAATGGGTCAAATTCATTCTAAATCACTCGTTAAACTTGACCAAAGCCTCAATTGGAGAACTAGACCCAACCTAGCTCAATTGAGCATGAACCAAACTTGACCTAAAAGGTCAAATCAACTTGAAACTTAACCAAATCAAAACTGATTGAAACCAAAGCTTACAAAATATTTCAAATGATCAACCAAGCCTAAACCAATCCATGACCTAAGCTAATTTAGTCAAGTGGGTCAAATTGGTCAACTTGACCCATTTGACCTAAGTGAACTCAAATGAACCAAAACCAAATATAAATCAAATCGAACCAAAATAATGATACCAAATCATTACAAATGATTATTTGAACTTGACCTAACCCATGATTTGACCCAATTTGACTAATTGATAAACTTCATCCAAGTTAAACCATTTTGACCTAAATGGGTCAACTTGAGCTAAATCATATCAATTCAACACCAAATTCATTGAAAATTAGCACAACCTATTTTTCAATCATTCTAAATTTGCCCAAATCAAAATCAAACCCAAGTGACCATTTTATCCTTGGGTCAAAGGGTAACTTATGGCCAAATCCACTTGGAATTTGGTCAATTCCTTTTCATGGCCACTTGGCATCCTCCTAGTGGACCATTTGGACACCAAGGGAGGTGGTGCACATGACCCAATGGGTTTGGGTCAACCATGACCAACCCAAGGCCAAACCAACCCCTACAATCAAAATTCCTCATGTGGATCACCTTCCACACTCATTTAACACATGTGCACCTCCACACTTCCACTCCTCTGCAAATCAAAGCACATGGCACTCCAAATAACCAAAAAAAAACCCATTTTAATGTCCTCAATTTGATCAAAATAGCAAGACAAGCTTAGTCCGATCCAAGTAGGGAAGATATACTCCCACCATTTCCACTCAAAAGTTCCTTGCATTGAGCTGAGGATCAAAGGCAAGCTTTTCCAAGTTTCCCCAAGCATTCCTAAGCTCATTCCAATTTCTGCTTCACTGATTTTTTCAAAGCTAAAATAGGGGAGGTGAGGGAGATTTTTACTTTGCTCAATTCTCAATCAAACTCCAATTTCTCTTGCAAGCACCATCAAGGCACCAAGTCGAGCTTACCCAAAGCTTTTCCCAAGTCTCCAAGCCACGAGAAGGGGGAGTTAGATTGAAGCCGCAAGCCATTGAAGCAAGCTTTGGTCAATTGGAAGATCCACTATAAATTGAACCTTGAAACCTTCAATAGGGCTTCGTCCCGCCTAGACAAAACTGCCTCAACTATTGAAGCATTAGTGCTAGCCTCCGGCGAGGTATTCCTCAAAATCAAGCTTAAGTTGAAAAATGCTTCGTCCTTTGTGAGGGAATTGTAATCCCATTAAAATTCAACCATTGGATGTTCTTCTCCTTGCTTCTAGATCGTTGGGGTTGAATCTCAGCCTTATCTAAGCTCAAGTGAGCTTAGATCAAGCCATGGAGGATGGATGATCTTTGTCTCCTGCAGGCAAAGGCAGGGATAAATCATGGACCATCCATCTCGCCTGTTTTGGATGGATAGTCTTGATTTATCCGCTAGATCAACTGATTTAATCCTTCAAAACCATGAGTTTGATCCTGACCATTCGATCCTTAACGGCCCGAAAGCGTCATAGACTAACATGGTAGCCGATGCTCAAATAACCAATCCCATCATGCCATTGGAAAGCGGGTGCCACATGGCGAGTGATCTAATGGTGGTTATATAATTACTTATTAATCACTAAAACTTCATAAATTCATAATTAAATGTAGAAAAAACTTTAAAAAAAATGCAAACTTAACTTCATTTTAAAATAATTCAAAGGGGAATTCAAAAAAATTGTTCCTAATTGATTTTAAATAGTAAATTTTCCTTAATTATGGTTTAATTAAAAACTTAATAACCTTAATTACTCATCATTTCATTAATCAATTCCAAACTTCAAACATCTTTTGGGGATGACTTCTACCTCCCTTTTCTTGGAATTTATTAATGAGTTAATTAGGAAATCAATTAATGAATCCTAATCACCCTCTTAATGTAATTAGTAATTAACATGTGAACAATGGTTTAATAACTTAATTAAGATAATTAAGCATTGTTTTTGAAGAGAAAGTTTATGGAATGTGTTTGGGGTACTTTCCTTAGTTACTCCTAAACCCCTTTCTTCCTTAATAATTAAGGATTAATCCACTCTTGATCTACTTAATTAATCTAATCAAACTTTCAAAACCAATCTAAAATTAATCAATCTCTTTCGGTAGATCCTTAGTTGTTTAAAAGCTTAAGGTAAGAAGCAGGAAATTAAAACCCAACCACATGTATGGGAGATTATGAAAGTACTTAATGAAAACCCTTAATTTAATTCAATAATTGTGAGCTAATTGCATTAGGCCCTTTCTTTCTTAGAGTATTGATGATTTAAATTCCATGTGGTTGCATATCATATGTTGGCTTACAATTGTTTGAATAATTATGTTAAAGTGGTGTAGGTAAGTGGTAATTAATGAATTTAATCTACACCTTAATCTAAACAAAATATAAAATCAATCTAATTGTTCTAAAAATTAAACTAAATCAATTCACACATGGGGGAAATGGGTTAGGACCAGAAAACTCTTTTCACATTTCCAAAATAAAATTCAAAACAAAAATAAAAAATCTCTTTATGAAATGTTGATTCACTTTAAATGATCTAATTTCATAAGATTGTCTTTAAGAATTAATTAGGGTGAATGAATTTGTATGCTTACATCACTTTATTTCTTTCCAAACATACTAAATTGTTGTATGCCATATGAAATCATGCATTCATTTCTTTTGAAAAATCAAAATAAATGAAATGTTTCCTTTATGTCAAATTGCATGTTTTTGATAAAATAAGAAAATGAGTGTCTATTATCACTATTAAATCAAAAATTATTTTCAAAAGTTATGAATCAAAGATTATAAATGAAGGTATGCTACTTATAAATACTTATAAGCTTGCATGTGATTGTAGCATAAAATGTGTTATGTGATTTTCTTCTCTTTTCTTAACATAGGTTTGTATAGGATTTGCAAAGTGTATAGTTCATTTGAAAAGAACATAACACTTATTTAAATCCATTCCTATACACTTGTGTGTTATGGCTTAAGAAGGATCTTCACATTGCACATGTAAACTAAACAACCAAAATCAAATAAACAAACATAAACCTTTTGCATGATTCTTCATCCATTTGTTTTGTTTTTGCACATGGATATGTATTTAAGAAAAGTGGTATATTAATCTGGACATCCCGAGGTTGCGAGGCTTTATGTAGCCCTAAGAAGGTCTTGTACCTTATACCCTTAGTATAGAAAACAATGGTGCTATACTCACTTATGTCTTTCATAAATGTAAATGTGCATTTGATAAATAGATAAAAGAACCCCTCTCTTTTCTACTAAACAAAATCATGCATCATGAAATATCCAAAATTTTCCTAAAACACATTTCTTAGCATTCATCATCAAAGTTTGCTAAGGTTTGCATTTGCATATATAGATATGCTTAAGATCATTCATATGCTTGATACACATGTTGGAAAGAAATAAATAGTTGTGTGTTTTGTGATAGTAATTCACTTTAATTAGTTCTAAAATGCCTTTCTTATTGAATAGGTTTATTTAGAGCAAATCTAAACTTAGGATTAATTAAAGCACATAATAAAACATTCACTAATGAAAAATCATTAATGAATTTACCTTAGAAATTACTTAAGGTGGGGAGGAAAGAGAAGTTCTCTTCTTTTTTCCTCTCTTCACAACACTTAATAATTAAGTGTAGGTTCATTCAAACCAAATTAAATCATCAAATAAAATTAACAAATTAACAAAATCACTTAAATGAAACCACCCTCTAAGTTGAATCCTTCACATATAGAAAATTCTAACTTTAAAGCCTAGCTATGACATGTCACACAAGCCTTAAATAGCACACACATTAGGCTAAGTCACCATTTCTAACTCTATGTTACGGTGATGCATGGTTTGATGCCTAATTTTGTTTTGTGATGTAATGTTTTTGATGTTGGGTGTATATATGGATGATAGGATGATCTTAGTTTAATAATTATTTTTTACAGGGGATTGTGCTTAAAGGGCATTGTAATAAAGAAATATAAAAATGCTTTTGTTATGCATGTTGCTTATACCCCTAATCATAATCCAAATTTGAATAGGTGGACTTAATTACCCATGTGTAGGGTGCTAAGTCCAATTTATTCATATACATGCTTGGGATTGTGTGGTATGTTTAGCTAATCTCTATTTTGAGTTTAGTTAGATTTACTTTTCTTTTCATGTAATTTTGCAATTAAGATTTGTAATGAATGTTATGGGAGAATTAGGATGAACATTGTCATAAACTATGTCTTATGCACCATGTAAAAACCTTGGAGCAACCACATCCCAACCAACCAAAGAAGGAAAGAGAAAGAAAGAAGGAAAGAAAGAAATGAAGAAAAGAAGAAAAGAAGAAGAGAAGGAATGAAGAATGAAGACCCCCATAAGATGAATTCTTTCTAAATTGTAATTAATTCATTTGTAATCCAAGTTGTGCAAGGGTAGAGCTCAGCTACCCATTTCTTTTCGGGTTTGTGCAGTGGAGCTTGACCACAAAGGCCTCATATTCTTTTCCGCTTGCTTTATAAAATTGTTTGATGTTTGTTTAGCTTGTGCATTAAGATATGTTTTTCCTAGTTTCTTTCTTGCTTTGATGAATGGCCTTGATGCTATTAGGCTCTTAGGAAAAAATAAATTTTCTATCCAATTAATCAACTCAAAATTAAAATTAATAACTCATAACCTCACCTAAAACTAGGTTATAAATCAAGATAAAATATTTAGTAACCCCTTAGGGGATGTTGTATGTCTCACATCATGCATAAAAACATCTTGCTTCACTCTTGCTTATGGAGGCTTCCACCTTTCTTTGGAGGACTTGGCTTGACCTTTGAGAGCCATGGTGGAAACACACCTCCTTCTTGCTAATTTTGGCCCATAACCAATTTCTCATGCATTAGGCATATGAATCTCATTGCTTGTGTCAAATAAATTGTCTAAAAATGAAAATAAAACTTAACAAACAATTACATTAGATTTAAGTCATTAATCATGCCCTACATGATCTAGTCTCTTAGAGAGTATGTTTAAGGACTTAGTCTTTTTCTAAATAAATAACAGCTTAGCTATCTTGCAAAAGCATATGACTTGCTTACATATATTTAAAATCATAGGAGGAGTTAGTTGGTGGCCACCCCCAGGTGATTGTAAGTCCAATAGTTAGGTGGTTTATCCTCTCTTGTGGAGGAAAACCATATGCCCATTTTTGCCTTAGATTTAGGCCTTGCTTTGGCCCTTGCCAAAGCTCCCTAGATCTAAGACCCGAGGTTGTTGTTTCCTTTTGCCGGCTACAAGCATGAATCCTCACCTCTTAGGCATTTCCACGATCTTGTGTTGTGGAATTGTAAGCCTTAGATTTTCAATAAAAATTCAACTCAAACACATAATTCCTCTTAAATTTTAAAAATATAAAGTCCAACCATAGGATAGTTTGGGATGCTCCCAAGGTTTCCTAGCATCGTGAGCATCCTTTACTTATCTCCCTTTAGCTTTCATAATTACTCCCTCCTCTTGATCAATCTCACTTGATCTCCTAAAAATAGCTAATTTGTTGATAGTCCTATCTTTGAAATCTTTGAAGATAATGATCATTCACCTTAATCAAGAGTATTCTTAAGAAATCTCATTCCTTAAGATGTAATTAACTATGGGGGCTTGCCTCCATAGGGAACTTAATGAAATCGACTTAAAATAAATCTTGCTTTATTTTTCCATGTAAGTAGGGAAGAATCTCTCATCCAAGACCCATAGTCCTGAGTCCTCATTAGGTGATTAGGTCCATTGCAGGATGGTGACTTTTGTCTCTCGAGATAGCACATCATTCCTCAATGTTGTACTCAATCACCCTAATGAGAAAATCTGTAGATCTACATGGTGTTCGTCAAGTGTGTATTTTGTCTTCATTTATTTTTTCCAAAAGATAGTTGAAGATGAAAATATTTCACAATAGATTTTTCTAGCGACTCCACCTGAGATAGTTCCTCTCTCCTTCTCTGGTAAATGATCATTATCTCCAAGTATCGATAGTGGATTTATATTTCATATGAATCAGAGACTATCCTTCTTTTCCGTTGGCACTTAGTTTATTTCATTCTTAAGCTAAGCTAGCTAACATATTTTAGGTTTTTGGACCGCACTCCATGTAGGTCTTGAAACCCCTATTGTTCCCCAATAGGTGAAAATAAAATTTAATAAAAGAAATAACTAGACTTCCTCCTTACCATTTCTATGGTAAGGAAAGGTTCATTCAAAAAAAAATTAAGAAAAATAAATCCTTTATAAAACAACAATTTCCAAAAGTACTTTTCAAAATACACATGATAAAATATTTCAACCTCATCTAACAATCTTCATGATTGTTACATGTAGGATCATTTAAAAAAAAATCAAAAATCATCTTTTCAAAAATAAAATCAACAATCATCTTTTCCAAAATAAAATCAACAATCATCTTTTCAAAAATAAAATCAATAATCATCTTTACAAAAAACAAAATAAAAATCACGTTTTCAAAAGCACATATTTGAAAATGAACAGTTCTCTTTCAATATACCCAATTTTATTGAAAGAAGATTTCATTTTCAAATAAAATCATATCATAACATTGAAATTCCATTTCAACATATTTCACATATGTTGATGTTAGAATTTCTTTCTTTTAAAAAATTACAAATTTGAAAATAAGCCTCTCCATTCAATATGTTGGATGGAGGCTTTTCAAATAAAATCCATTTGAAATTCCACTCAACACATTCCACATGTGTTAACTTAGAATTTCTTTCTTTAAAAAAAAGCAATAATCATACACAAAAAAAAATTTCATCTTTGAAAAATAAAACATAATTGATTCCCATTTGACATACCAAAATTTGTCAAATGAGAGTTTCATTTTTCAAAATAAATTTGGACTCCATTTAGCATACCTAAATTTACTAAGTAAAGATCCCCCTCTTCAAAAAATAAAAATAAAAGAATCATAAAAATAAAATCCATTTGGATTCTTTATTTAGCATACCCAAATTTGCTAAGTGATGTCCTCTTTTTGAAAAAAAAAAAGAAAAAATCAAAGGACATATAGATTCTTCATTTAGCATACCAAAATTTGCTAAATAAGTATCCCTTTTTCAAAAATCAAAACATCAAAATTAGAAACACATTTGAACTTTATTTAGCATACACAAATTTGGAAAGTAAAGTTCTCATTTTCAAAAAATCAAAATCAAAAATCACAAATAAAAAAACATTTGGATTCTTCATTTAGCATACCCAAATTTGCTAAGTGAAGATCCTCATTTCAAAAATCAAAACATAAAACACATTTGGATTCTTCATTTAGAATACCCAAATTTGCTAAGTGCAGATACTCATTTCAAAAATAAAAAAATCAAAACACATTTGGATCTTTTATTTAGCATACCCAAGTTTTCTAAGTAAAGCTCCATCTTTCAAAAATAAAAAATCAAACACATTTGGATTCTTTATTTAACATACTTAAATTTTCTAAGTAAAGATCCTCCTTTCAAAAAAATCAAAATAAAAGAAAAAATTTGGACTTTATTTAGCATACACAAATTTGCTAAATAAAGGTTTCATTTTTAGATTCACACATGATTCACCAAATAAGCAAAAGAAGAAGAAAATTATTTTCAAACAACTCATTCAGCATACCCAAATTTGCTAAATGAGTAATTCCCAAACAAAATCAATTGACCCTTTAGTTTAAGATACTCAAATTTGTTAAATAACGGGTCCCCAAACACAAAAATCAAAATCAAATATGAACCTATGGAAGCATCAATCTCTTCAAAATATTTGAACCCATTTCCAACATACACAAATTTGTTCAAAATGGATTCTAAATTCAAAAATCTCTTCCCCAATTCTAAATTCAAAAATGCCTCCTAAATTAAAGAGCCCCACTTAACATATTCAAATTATTGAGTGTGGATTTAAATTTTAAAAACAAATTAAAGTAGAAATCTAATTTGAGTTTATTTTCCCAAAATTGTAGAATTTCAACTCAGTTTCAGTCAGTTTTCCATTTAGTTCAGTTCAGTTCTAATGAAAGCTCAGAAGTATGTGTTTACTTTTCCTTTTAGGATGGATTTGGCATTGGATCGGGCTAGCCTCCCATAGACTGACTTTGCCCACCTCATTCATTTTGGCCGAGGTTTCAAGGGAGCTAGATCACTTGTGAGGGGACCACCCTCACAACTCAATTATAAAAGAAACCTAAACCTAAAAAATAAACTAAAATAAAAAATTGAAATAAAAAATAAACTAAATAAACCTAAACTTACCAAGTTTACTTAATTTTAAAGAAAGACCATAAACTCTAAATCCTAAACACTAAACCCTAAACCTTAAACCCTAAACCTACAACCTTAAACCCTAAACCCTAAACCCTATAAAATCCTAAAGTTGAAACCCTAAACCCTAAAAGCATAATCTATAAAATAAACCCAAATATTAAACCACAACCATAACCCTAAACCCTAAAGCCTGAACCCTAAACCTATACCTAAAGTTACTAAATAAATTAAAAAAATAAAATTAAACCTTAAAACCTAATAAACCTAAACCTATGCCTAAACCCTAAGAATGGGAAGAACCTTAATGGTAGTAACATCACTATCAAGCAAGCTCAGTCTAGATCTAACGGTCAAGGTGACGGTAGAGGCGGTTGTTATCGCAGTGGTGGAAAGGTATTTGGAGGTATTGTTGGATATGGAGGTGGTGGTTGGAGTAGTGGAGGTTATGGAGGCGGGAGGAGTGATGGAGGTTATAGCCATGGTGGTGGCGGAGTGAGAGATCGGGTATATGATCGTGGATTCTGCTACTCGAGAGGCCGGGGTGGTTCTAATGGGAACTTGAGAAATTGAAGAATGGCCGTCAGACTATAAACATGGGCTGTCTTCTGATAGAGATGGCTCTAATTATCTAGGGTTTTTGATTTGCTCTGTGTACTCATTTTTTATCTATGTCACCACTTATCTCTTAGAAAACTTGATGTGTTATGTGGTTGATGAAATCAAAAAGAAGAAATGTTGAATCAATTTATTCTCTATTAAAACCAAAATCCTAAGCGATAAACTAAAATCACTAGACCTAAAACATACCATAAACACACCTAATCACAACAACTATTCTAAATAAACCCTAAACCCTAAACTAAAACTAAATAAATAAATAATAACTAAACTAAAATAAAATAAAAACCTACTAAACTAAAAAAATAAAATAAACCAAAAAAATAAAACCTAAATAAAATAAAGAAACTACATAAAATAAAATAAATAAACCAAATATAATTATAATAAAATAAAATAAAACCGAACCAAAATAAACAAAATAAATACTAAAATAAATAAAATAAACTAAATAAATAAAGTAAATAAACCTAAACCTAAATAAACTAAACCTACCCAACTAAATAAAATAAAAATAAACCTAAACTAAACTAAAAAAACAAAATACCAAAACTTAAAACTAAAAAAATAAAATAAAACCTAAACTACTTAAATAAAATAAAAATAAAACCTAAACCTAAATTAAAATAAAATAAACTAAACTAAAAAATAAACATACTAAATCTAACAAAATCTAGATAACTTTAAGAATCCTATGGTTCACAAATAGATAAAATAAATAACCTGATAAAGACTAAAATATAATAAAGTGTGAGTAAATATCATGGATCTTAAATGGTAGCCAAGGCACTATCCTGTGCCCTGAATCACAACCCTAGGCCTCCCTGACTAATCCTGACCTGACCCTAGCCCTCCCAGACCTTAGGCTAAACCATGAACCCAACTGATTACCCTACCCTGACCCAGGCTTCCCAAGAAAGGCATGGCCTGACCTAATGGAATCCACTCCTCTCCAAACTGACACAGATCCATTGACCCTAAGCCACTGAAACTGGAACTCAAACTGAGTGAGCCACTTGCATAACCTTAATTTAAGTTCTAAACCTGGTACTAAAACCCCAAAATAAAACTGGGAACCAAACCAAACCAAAACTGGACCCTAAAAATACTGACCCAAACCCTACCAAAAGAAACTACTTAATGAAATCCCAACACTAATTATTATACCTAATACACAATAAAACTAAGCTTTAAAAGATGACCCAATTAAATAAAAAAATAAAATAAATAAATAAAACTGACCAAAATAAATAAATAAAATAAATAAAATAAAACATACAACTGACCCTAAATCCTAAGCATAACCTAAAATCTAGGCCCCTGACCCTGACCCTAAATCATAAATCCCAAACCACCAAACCCCTCAAATCCACTTACTAAACTAAACAAATAAGCTAAACATTAAACTAAATAAAGCTAAAATAAATAATAAAGAGCCTAAATAAAAAAATAAATAAATAAAATGATGAAGCATAAACTAAAACTAAACCCACTAAACTAAAAAAAAATAAAAAAAATAAAACTAAATGAAATAAACTGAATAAAAACCTAAACTAAAATAAAAAAAATAAAAAACCTGCATAAAAAAACTAAACATAAAATAAAAATAAAATAAAAGTAAAATAAAATATAATAAAAACTCAATAAAAACCTAAACCTAGATAATAAACCTAAAAATAAATGAATAATAAAAACTAACCCTAAACTAAAATAAATAAATAAAAATAAAACCTAAACCTAACTCCAAACCTAAACTAAATAAAATAAATTAAATTAAAAAAAAACTAAACCTAAACTAAAAAAATAAAACCTAAAAATAAACTTAAAATAAAACCTAAACCTTCTAAAATTAAAAAAAAATAAACCTAAAAAAATAGAATAAAATAAAACTAAACTAAAAATAAACTTAAACCTAAACTAAACCTAAAATAAACTAAAATAAATAAACTAAACTAAATAAAGAAAAATAAATCTAAATAAAAATTAAAAATTTAATAAAATAAAAATAAATAATGAACTAAATGAACTTAAACCTACCAGTTTACTTAATTTTAAAAGATAAAAATAAATAAATAATAAAAAACCCTAACCCTAAACCCTAAACCTAAACTAAACTGACAAAATACTAAACTCAGACCTGACCATCCACCACCCTCTAAATGTTACCCAACCAACCCTACCCAAACCCTGGGCCTTTAACCCACTCCATAACTTCCCTAGGCCACAAAACCAACACTAAATTAATCCCCACCTGAGCTCACCTGACCTGATCTCCCCTAAGATCTCCTAGCCACTCCAGGCCCCACCTTATCTCCCATCTACCCAACCCTGAGCTGGTTAAAACTGGGCCCTGAGGCTGACCTGGGCTTACCCAGGCCATAAACCCTCCTACCCATGACCTAAACCTAACCACAACCAGATCTCCTGACCCTCCTCTCCCACAAACCTAAACTCTAAACTATAAACCTAAAAATAAGATAGATCTTGAGCTGACATAAACCTAAACATAAATAAATTAAAATAAACTAAAATAAAATAAATAAAAAAATAAACTAAAAAAAAATAAAATAAAACTAAAACTAAACATAAAATGAAATAAAATAAACATAAAATAAACCTAAAATAAAATAAAATAAAACTAAATAAAAATGTAAACCAAAAAAATAGACTTAAAATAGAACATAAAATAAATAAAAATAAAGCCTAAACCCTAAACTAAAAAAAACCTAAACCTAAAATAAAATAAAATGTACATAAATATAAAATAAAATATAAACTAAAATAAATAAAACACAGACCTAAAATAAACTAAACTTAAACCTTAAAATAAATAAAATAAAATAAACTAAAAAAATAAACCTAAACCTAAACTAAAAAATTAAAACCTAAAAGTAAAAAAAATAAATAAAACTTAAACCTAAAATAAAATAAAAACTTAAACCAACTAAAGATAAAAATAAAAGCTAAACCAAAAAATAAAATAAAATAAAACCAAACTAAAATAAACATTAACCTAAAAATAAACTAAAATAAAAACCTAAACTGTCCTAAAATAAAACTAAAACTGAACACTAAACTTAAAGCATCTTTAAACTAAACTCTAAACTCAAAATCACTAATAACCCACCTGACACTACCTACATTGACCCTCCCAGGCAACCTATCATGACCCTCCTACCCAGATAAAAATGAGATAAACTCCCTACCAGTTCCAGATCTGACTAAAACCAATCCTACCCAAAAGCTAACCTAAACCTCTACATAAAATGCTCAACTGACCTCCTAAACCCTAAATCTTACCCAATAACAAAAAAACAAGGCCATCTCTCTAAACCTCCCTGGGCCCCTAACTAACCCAAAGCTAACTCCTTTCTAAATACCTAAATAAAATAAATTAAAATACCCTAACTAACTCTAAAACCAAAAGATAAAATAAAATAAAACTAAACTTAAATAAATTAATAAAAACCTAAACTAAAGATAAAAGTATGCCTGGATAAAATAATAAAATAATAATAATAATAATAATAATAAAACTAAATAAAAACCTAAAAAAAAATAATAAACCTAAAAAATAGAACCTAAAAAATAAACAAAAAATAAAACCTAAACACTAAACTAAAAAATAAAATGAAAACCTAAAATAAAATAAAAAAATAAACTAACACTAAAATAAACTAAACTCAAATAAAAAACCTAAACCTAAAACCTAAATCTAAACTAAATAAAATAAAATAAACTAAAAATAAATGTAAACCTAAACTAGAAAATTAAACCTAAAATTTAATCTAAAATAAAATCTTAAAACCTAAACCTAAAAAAATAAAATAAAAACCTAAACTTAATCCTAAACCTAAAAATAAAAAATAAAACCTAAAACCAAAAAAATAAAATAATAATAAAACTAAACTAAAAAATAAATGAGAACCTAAATCTAAACCTAAAAAGAAAACTAAAATAAATAAACAAAAACTGTAATAAGTAAATCTAAAATAAATAAACAAAATTAAATAAAAATAAAAATAAAAATAAAGCTAAATCAAGATAAAAATAAAATCAACCAAAATAAATAAAAAAAAATAATTAAACTAAACTACCGTTTGCTTAATGTAAAACTAAAATAATAAAAATAATAAACATTTAAAAACACTAACCTAAACTCCCTAATAACCTACAATATAAACATAAACCCTAAACCCTAAATCCCAAAACACCCTCCTCACTCTACTAGTCTATGGTGACCACTGCCTACCCTCCTCAACTGAGAAATACTCACACACCAAAATAAACCCTACTTAAACCCTCACACTGACTCTGACCACATCACTTTAAACCTCTGAGACTCAGCAAACCACTTAAACTCTGAGGCAAGGCTGAGCCCTGGGCCACCCAGGCCCTTAACCAGGCTTTTCCTAATACCCAAACATAAATAAACCTGGGCTCTAATTCTAAACCCCACCACACCCTGGGCCAGCCCTAAAGACCCTAAAATACTGATGCTACTAAACCTAAACCCTAACCAAACCTACTAAATAAAATAAAATCTGAAATAAAAAATAAAAAAAACACGAACTAAAACCTAAACCTAAAATAAAATAAATAAAGCATAAACTAAACTAAAAATAAATTAAACCTAAGAATAAAACCTAAATAAAATAAAACCTAAATGTAAAATAAAAAAATAACATAATAAACCTAAAATAAAATAAATTAAAAACTAAATAAAACCTAAACCTTAAAACAATCCTAAAATACAAGAAAAAAAACCCTAAACCAAAAAAAAAATAAAAAAAAATAAACTAAACTAAACTAAAAAAATAAAAACATAAACCTAAACCCCTAAGACCTAAATAAAATAATATAAAATAAACTAAAATAAACCTAAACTAAACTAAAAATAAAATTGAAAAATGAACCTAAACTAAAACTTAAAACCTAAACCTAAACCTAAAAATAAAAAATAAAATCTAAACCAAAAAATAAAATAAAAATAAAACTCAACTAAAAAATAAACCTTAACCTAAACTTATACCAAAAAAAAAAAAAAATTAAAATAAAAAACATAAACTAAAATAAAGAAACATAAATAAGTCAACTAAACTAAATAAAAATAGAAAATAAACCTCAATTAACATAAAAATTAGAATAAACTAAAATAAATAAAATGTAAATTAAATAAACTAAATAAACTAAGTAAACAAAATAAGAAATGTTGAATCTAGATTTGTTTTTTGTTAAAAAAAAAAACCAGAAGCCCTAAACTTCAACCCTAAACCTAACACATAAACCCTAAACCCTAAAAGCCCTAAACCCTATACCCTAAACCCTAAACCCTAAACTCTAAAACCTAAAACCTTAAACTTTGAACCTCAACCCTAAACCCTAAACCCTAAACCCCATATCCTAAACCCTAAACCTTAAACCTTTAACTAACCCTAAACTCTAAACCCTAAAAAGCTGAAAAGGTAAACCTAAACTAAATAAATCCTAAAAATAAGATAAATAAATAAAATCTAAACCAAAATAAAATAAAAAAGAGAATAAATAAAAACATAAACAAAAACCTAAAAAATAAATAAATAATAAAATTTAAAATAAAATAAAAGAAATAAAAACCTAAACTAAACTAAAAAAATAAAAAAGCTAAATAAACTAAAAAAAACCTAAAATAAAAATAAAATAAACCTCAAATAAAATAAAATAAAAACTAAATAAAAACCTAAACCTAAACAGTAAACCTAAAAATAAATAAAAAAACAAAACCTAAACCTTAAACTAAAGAAAGCTAAAAGTAAAATAAAAAAAATTAACCCAAACCTAAACTTGAATATACAAAACCAAAATAAATAAAACCTAAACTTAAACCTAAAATAAAAAATAAAACCTAAAAATAAACCTAAAATAAAAAAATTTAAACCTAAACCTAAAAAAGATAAAATAGAAACCTAAACCTAAACTTAAAAATAAAAAATAAAACCTAAACCTAAAAATAAAATAAAAATATAACTAAACCAAAAAATAAACATAAACCTAAACCTAAACCTAAAAAATATTTTAAAATATAAAACCTAAATTAAAATAAATAAACCTAAAATAAATAAATTAAACTAAATAAAAATAAAAATAAATTGAAATAAAAAAATAAAATAAACTAAAATAAATAAACCAAAACCTACTGAGTTTACTTAAATAACTAAATAAAACCCTAACCCTAAACCCTAAACCTTAATGTTTAAACCCTAAACCTACAACCTTAAACCCTTAACCCCAAACTATAAATCATTAAATGCTAAACCCCAAACCTTAAATCCTATACCCCAAACCCTAAACCCTAAACCCTAAAAACCTAAAAATCTAAACCTAAACTAAATAAAACCTAAAAAATAAATAAATAAATAAACCTAAAGTAAATAAAATAAATAATAAATTAAAATCAAAAACTAAACCTAAACCTAAACCTAAAAATAAAATAAAAAAACTAAACTCAAGTAAAATAAATAAAAACCTAAACTAAACTACAAAATAAAATAAACCTAAAAATAAAAAACCTAAATAAAAATACTAAAAATAAAATAAATATAAAAAAAAAACTAAATAAAACCTAAACCTAAAAAATAAACCTAAAAATAAATAAAAAATAAAACCTAAACCCTAAACAAAAAAAAACCAAACATAAAATAAACCTAAACCAAAACTAAAATGAATAAAAACCTAAACCTAAACCTAAACCTAAACATAAACTAAAATGATTAAAATAAATTAACAACATAAACTAAAACCTAAACCTAAACCTAAACCTAAAAAACCTAATAAAAACTAAATTAAAATAAAATGAATAAAAACCTAAACTAAACTACAAAATAAAAAACCTATATAAAATAAAAACTAAACCAAAAATAAAAAAAGTAAATTAAAACCTAAAGCTATAAAATAAAACTAAAATAACCTAAAATAAATAAAACCTAAGCCTAAATTTAAAATAAACTAAACCTAAACCTAAACCTAAACTAAATAATATAAAATAAACTAAAAGTAAAGCTAAACATAAACTAAAAAAGAAAACCTAAAAATAAACCTAAATCCTAAACCCAAAAAAATAAAATAAAATAAAGACCTAAACATAAACCTAAAAAATTAAAAAAAAAAACCTTTACATTAAAACATAAACTAAAAATAAAACTATATAAAAATAAGCCTAAACATAAACTTAAATTAAATAATAAACAAAAATAAGGCAACCTAACATAAATAAACTAAACTAAATAAACATAAAAATAAAGCTAAATAAAAATAAAAATAAAAAAAATATATAAAAAAGAAAAAATAAAACCCTAAACCTTAAACCCCTAAAATAATCCTAAACCCTAAACCCTAAACCCTAAACCCTAAAATTGACCCTAAACCCTAAACCCTAAACCTACAACCCTAAAGATAGAACCCTAAATCTAAACCCTAAACCTTAAACCCCAAAAAACCCTAAATCCTGAACCCTAAAACCATAAGCCCTAACCCTAACCCTAATCTCTAAACCTTAAACCCTAAACTAACTTTAAACCCTAAACAAAAACCCTAACCCTAACCCTTAACCTTAAACCTTAAACACTAAACCCCTAACCTCTAAACTATAAACTAACCCTAAACCCTAACACCTGAAACACCTAAACCTAAACCCTAAGAGTGGGCAAAACCTTGATGGCAAGAACATCATCATCAACCAGGCTTAGTCTAGATTTGCCGGTGGAAACGAAGGTAGACGTGGTGGTTACTGCAGTGGTGGTGGGGGATCTAGAGGGGTTGTTGGATATGGAAGTGGTGGTTATGGAGGCAGAAGGAGCGATGGAGGTTACAATCATGGTTATGGTGGATGGAGAGATTGGGGATATGATTACAGATCCTGCTACTCAAGAGGCCGGCATGGTTCTGATGGGGACTGGAGAAACTCAGGAATGGTTGATCCAGAGATCGCTTATGGAATAATTAATCGTATTGTAGAGATGGTTCTAGTTATCTAGGGTTTTTTATTTGCTTTGTGCGTGCTCAATTTTTATCTATGTCATCGCATGTGTCTTAAAAAACTAGGTGTGTTACTTGGTTGATGAAATCGATAAGAAAAAATGTTATATCTGAATTTGTTCACTATTAAAAAAGCAAAACTTAAACTTAAAAATAAACCTAATATAAAAACCTTAAACCTAATCCTAAAAATAAAATAAAATTAGAACCTAGACCAAAACCTTGAAAAAAATAAAACCTAAAGCTAAAAAGTAAAATAAAAATAAAACTAAACAAAAAAATAAACCTAAACCTAAAAAATAAACTAAAATAAACAACCTAAACTGAAATAAATAAAACTAAAATAAATGAACTAAACTAAATAAAAATAAAAATAAACCTAAATAAAAAAATAAAATAAAATAAACTAAAATAAGTAAAAAAATAAATTAATTAAAATAAATAATACTAAACATTCTAGTTTAGTTGATTTATAAAAAAACTAAAAAATTCTAAAATAATAAAAAAAATAAAAAAACCCTAACCTTAAACCCTAAAACTAACACTAAACCCTAAACCCTAAACCCTAACACCCTAAATCCTAAACTCTAAAGCAAACCCCAAACAATAAACACTAAACCATAAAGCCTAAACCCTAAAACCTATAACTCTAAACCCAAAACCCTAAACCCCAAACCCTAAACCCTAAACCCTAAAACTTTAAAGACCTAAAATTAAACTAAATAAAATCTAAAAATAAAATAAATAGAAAAACCTAAACAAAAATAAAATAAAACAACAACATAAACTAAAACTAAAACCTAAACATAAACCTAAAAAGAAAATAAAACAATTAATAAAAACTAAACTAAAATAAAATAAATAAAAACATAAACTAAACTAAAAAATTAAAAAACCTTAATAAAATAAAAACTAAACCGAAAAAAAAATTATATAAAAAACTCAACCTAAAAATAAACTTAAAAAAAAACCTAAAATAAATAAAACCTAAACCTAAACCTAAAATAAACTAAACCTAAACCTAAAACTAAACTAAATAATATAAAATAAACTAAAAGTAAACCTAAACCTAAACTAAAAAATAAAATTTAAAAATAAACCTAAAACCTAAACCCAAATAAATAAAATAAAAACCTAAACCTAAACCTAAAAATAAAAAATAAAACTTTTACCTAAAAAATAAAATAAAAATAAAACTATACTAAAAAATAAACCTAAAATTAAAAAATAAACTAAAATTAAGCAACCTAAAATAAATAAATTAAACTAAATAAACATCAAAATAAAGCTAAATAAAAATAAAAATAAATTAAACTATAAGAAAGAAAAAATAAAACCCTAAACCCTAAGCCCTAAACCCTAAACCCTAAAAACCTAAAACCTGAACCTAAACTAAATAAAACTTAAAATAAAATAAATAACAAAACCTAAACCAAAATAAAATAAAACAAAAACATAAACTAAAACCTAAACCTAAACTTAAACCTAAAAGGAAAATAAAATAATTAATAAAAACTAAACTAAAATAAAATAAATAAAAACCTAAACTAAACTAAGAAAATAAAAAACCTCAATAAAATAAAAACTAAACCTAAATTAAAAAAACAAAATAAAAACCTCAACCTAAAAAATAAATCTAAAAAAAAAGCTAAAATAAATAAAACCTAAACCTAAACCTAAAATAAACTAAACCTAAACATAAACCTAAACTCAATAATATAAAATAACCTAAAAGTAAACCTAAACCTAAACTAAAAAATAAAACCTAAAAAAATAAAATAAAAACCTAAACCTAAAACTAAATATTAAAAAAATAAAACCTTTACCTAAAAAATAAAATAAAAATAAAACTATACTAAAAATAAACCTAAAGTTAAATAATAAACTAAAATGAAAAAACCTAAAATAAATAAAAAAATTTAAATAACCATAAAAATAAAGCTACATAAAAATGAAAATTAAATAAACTATAAGAAATAAAAAATAAAACCTTAAACCCTAAACCCTAAACCCTGAACCCTAAACCTACAACCCTAAACCTACAACCCTAAACATACAACCCTAAACTTTAAACCCTAAACCCTAAAAAACCCAAAACCCTAAACCCTAAACCCTAAAATAACTCTAAACCCTAAATCGTAAACCCTAAATCCTAACCCTAACCCTAAACCCTAAAAATCTAAACACTAAACTCTAAACTAACCGTAAACCCTTAAACCTAATAAACCTAAACTTAAACCCTAAGAATGGGAAGAACCCTGATGATATGAACATCACCATCAAACAGGCTTAGTCTAGATCAAGGTGGAGTAAGATGCTACAAGCTTATCATGGTGAGGAATCTAGGGTGTTGGAGGATATAGAAGTGGTGGTCGGAGCAATGGTGGTTATGGAGGCGGGAGGAGTGACGGAGGTTACAGCCGCGATGGTGGTGGCGGGAGAGATTGGGGATATGATGGTGGATCCCTATACTCAAGAGGCCGGGGTGGTTCTGATGGTAACTGCAAAAACTCAAGAATGATTGATCCGATCTACTGCTTATGGAACTATGTCTTTACAGTAGAGACGATTCTAATTATCTAGTGCATTTGATTCACCTATGCGTGCTCATTTTTTATCTATGTCGCTTGTGCCTTGAAAACTTGGTGTGTTACTTGGTTGATGAAATTGAAAAGAAGAAATGTTGAATCTAATTTTATTTTCTATTAAAAAATTAAACTTATACCTAAAAATAAATCTAAAATAAAAACCTAAAACCTAAACCTAAAAATAATAAAATAAGAACCTAAAGCTAAACCTAAAAAAAAAATTAAAATTAAACTAAAAAATAAACCTAAACTTAAAAAATAAACTAAAATAAAAAACCTAAACTAAAATAGATAAACCTAAAATAAATAAACTAAACTTAATAAAACTAAACATAGACCTATATATAAATAAATAATAAAATAAACTAAAATAACTAAAAAATAAACTAAATAAACCTAAACCTGCCAATTTACTTAATTAAAAATTATAATAAAATAATAAAAATAATAAAAAAACCTTAAACCTAAATGTTAAAACTAACATTAAACCCTAAACCCTAAACCCTAAGCTCACTAGAATTAGGATCCGAGGTACCTATTTCCTTTGGGCTACGAGCATAAATCCTCACCTCTTAAGAATTCTCACAAATTTGTGTTGGTGGATTATAAGCCCTAATAATCTAATTAAATTTCAACTCAAAACATATAAATCTCCTCAACTTTAAAATTATAAAGCCTAACCATAGGATAGATTGGAATGCTCACTAGGCTTACAAGTATCATGAGCATTTCATACTATTTTATTTGGATTCCAAAAATAAGTCTTCTCCTTGAACTTTCCAAATTGATTTTCCAAATACGATAAATCCTTTGATAATCTAACCGTGAAATCTTTAGAGATGCTAATTGTCTACTTTAATCGAGAGTACTCTTAGGAAATTTCATTTCCTAAGATGTAATTAACTATGGAGGCTTGCTCCATAGGGAACTTAAGAACCTAGTTTAATATAAAACTTTCTTTATTCATCCATATAAAGTAGGGGAAAAATCTCTGGTACATTCATAGACACATAATGCCTTAGGAGTCCTTATTATGTTATTAATTCCATTATACGGTGATGCCTCTATCTTTCGAGATAGTACATCAAACCTCAATGTTATACCTGATCACCTCAAAAAGTAACCCCCTACATCCAAAAACAAACATCACAAGGCCCTCTCCTCTGGTTCATTAAATCCTATCAACATCATCCTTTCTTTCTAGAGTTTGGTTATGTCGATCCTCAAGTAGGCAATGGTTCTTAGACTCATGTTGACTGATACACCTGGGTCAACCAGAACTCTAGATAGCTTGTATCTGCCAACATCCACTATAATGTAAAGAGGCGGTTGTGCTCGGTCGTCCCTAGGAGTAAGTCTTCATCGCTAAATGTAACTCTTAAGATGTCCTTCGAGTGGCATGCCTCCCCTTTAGTAGTAGTCAGCTGAGCTAAGCATATCTATAGATCAAGTAAGACCTTGATTAGAGAATCCCTCATCTCTTTGGATAAGACAAGGGCCTTGTATATGCTTAACTTAGATGAAAACTTTCTAAGGTGAACTAGGACATTGTAATCAACTCCGGCTTGGTCCTCCATTAGCATATCCATGGGTGGAGCATCCTATGGAGGGGCTATATGCTCATTAGAACCAATGACTTTCTTACCCTTATCCTAAGGGCCACAGGAGGTAGAACTTTGCCACTACATGGGTTAACTTCAATGACTTCTTGGAATGATGAGCTTGAAAAGTTCTACCTTTCTACAACTTCTCCTATGGGATCCTCGTCAGTTGACTCCAAGTCAATCTCAAGAGGTGAACCTGATTGATTCAAAGAAGGATAGTCCAACTCTGAATTAGAAAGAAAAGGATCAAAACAACTAGAGCTATTATTTTTATTTATTCTAAGAGAGCTTTCAACAGGAATAAAATCAAGAGCATCAGTAGACAATATATAAGTAGAATCAACTTTCTTCATTAATTTCTTTTTTGGGTGGAGTAAGAAATCAAGTAAAGTAGCGAGTTAGGGATTTAGTGCCCTTATGTATATACAACAATCCTACCAGAAGGGGATCTATAGAGGTGGTAGCTACAACGGTGGAGGAGTACTAGACTGGGATGGTGATCTTGGACTACCTCGGGCAAGTATGGTGAGCAATTCTTTCTTTGGTCATCACCATCCCCGAGTTGTCCTTTGCAACTAGCAAACCTTCCTTGGTGTTAGAGGTTTAAGCTACTTCAGGCACCTTCAAGGAAAGCTTCTTGATTTTAGAAATGATCTTCTTAGAGGTTTCAGAGAGGGAGATATTATAACCTTCTTTTCTCTTAAGAGGATCGCAAGTATCCCCAAGTATCCGCAAGGATTACTATAATTGAATTGGATGGTTGTTCAAATAAGTATTCCTTAGGGATAACTATGGATCTCAACTTGTAGTTGAGCTCAAGCTAGTCCTTATAAGTGATACAATACTCTATGACATGGCCTAACATGTAGTGGTAGGGGAAATAGTTAGAATCATCACTATTGCCCACTTCCTCTAGCCTCTTAGGCTCTTGTAACTGAAAGATAGGTTTCTTTAAGAGATTCTTAAAGATTTTTTGAACTACCTCCCTCTTGAATGAATATGGCTTATTCAATCTATCGGTAAGAGTTGGTGGAAAGTAGCTGCCTGGCAATGGATATGAATACCGCTATTGGGTAGGCTGCTGAGGTGATGGAAATGGTCGTTGTGGTGGCCGGTATGATGGCTGAGGTGGTTGAAGAGGTGGTGGAAAAAAGGAGCTTAGCCTCTCATCTTGAACTCTGGTGCTTCCCTCATTCAGCGATGCACCTATCTCGGCTTCTTCTCAAACACCTTATATAACTTGGACCTAGATGAATGGTCGGGAAAGGGAAACTGTTTGGCTTCCTCTTGTAGGCTAGTCGCCTTGTTGATTAATTTCTTAAATGTTTTGATGGTAAAACCCTTAAGCATGAAGGAAACCGAGACATCGATATTCTTGAGAAGAATCTCAATGGCAAGTTGTTCGAATAGTTATGGTTCGCATTTCATGCTCAGGTTCCTTCACCTGATAATGTAATCAACAGGGACCTAATTCTATTTCTATTTCTCTATAATGAGGTAGCCGGTCACCCTCTGAGCTCCAAACCTCTTGATAAATAGGTGCTCAAACTCAAAATCTTCAGAACCATTGGGTTAGTGCAATCAAATGCAAACCCGATAGATTAATGAAAGGGAAGAGGAGTCGTTCACCGGTGTTGCAATGCGGCTCTAAAGTGTGCAATGTGTTATCGTGGGCTCCCTCATCAAAGATCTTGAAGGATGGTGGCACAAAATCTAAAAAGAAAATAAAACTAAATAAAACCTAAACCTAAAAAAAATTAAAAATAAATAAAAAAAATAAACCTAAACCCTAAATTAAAAAAACCTAAACTAAAATAAATTAAACTAAAATGAATTAAACTTAAACCTAAACCTAAAATAAACTAAACCTAAACCATAGATTAAATAAAATAAAATAAACAAAAAATTAATCTAAACTAAAAAAAAACCTAAAATAAAAACCTAAAACATAAACCTAAAAAATAAAATAAAAACTTAAACTTAAACTTAAAAATAAAGAATAAAACCTAAACCTAAAACAAAAATAAACTAACTAAACTAAAATTAAACTAAAATAAACACAATAAATCTAGCTAAAAACTACATAGAAATAAAGATAAATAAACTAAAATAAATAAAGATGAACTAAATAATGGATACATCACTGATCTGTGATATAAAAAAACTGGCCACCCTGGGCCCTGGGCCCTAGGCCACTGAGCCCTGGATCCTGGGCCTCTGACCCTGGGCCCTGGCCTGGGCCCTGGGCTGCCTAGGCTGTCCCTGATCACTGAGCCTCCACAGCCCAGGCTCACAGGCCTCCTGGGCCTTGGGCCCCAGGCCTGAGACCCAGGCAATGGGCTCTAGGCCAGAGGCTGAGCCCCAGACCCTGGCTGACACCTGGCTCTCTGTGACCCTAGGCCCTGGATCCTGGTGACTGGCAGCAGTTGACCCTGGCCAGACATGGATCATAAAGGCCCTGGCATGAGCCTAAACTGAGCCCTGGCTGACCCCACCCTGGGCCACTGGGCCAAAGATCCTAGACCCTGGGCCCTAAGACCACTGAGCCCTGGGCCTTGGGCCACTAAGACCTAAACTGAACAGGCTAGATCCTGAAACCTGGGCTTGCATAAATAAAGATAATAAAATAAAACCAAGAGGCACGAAAATAAAATAAACTTATAAATCTAGATAAATAAATAAACCCTAAATAAATTTAAAATAAAATAAATAAGACCTAAATAAAATAAAACTAAATGCAAAATAAAAATAAACTATATAAACTAACCCTAAAATAAACCTTAAAAGATAAATAAAAGTAAACTAAACCCTAAACTAAAAAAAACCTAAAATAAAAATTTGAAATAAACAAATAAAATAAATCTAAACTAAACTAAAATAAATAAAAACCTAAACTAGATCCTAAAATATACTCTAAACTTAAATCTAAACTAAATAAAATAAAATAAATTAAAATAAACATAAACCTAAACTAAAATTAAACTAAAATAAAACTAAATAAAACCTAAAACCTAGAGCTAAATAAAAATAAAACCTAAACTAAACCTAAATATAAAATAAAATTAAACTCAACAAAAAATAAACCTAAATCTAAAAAAAAATAAACTAAATAAAACCTAAACTAAATAAACCTAAATAAATAAACTAAACTAAATAAATAATCAATAAAAAATAAAATTAAATAAACTAAAATAAATAAAAAATATACTAAATAAACTAAATAACCCTAAAAACTGGGTTTGCTTAATTTTTAAAAAAACACCCTAACCTAAACTCTAAAACTCTAAACCAAACCCTAAACCCTAATGTTAAACCCTAAAAGCATAAACTCTAAAACCATAAACCCTAAAATCTAAACCCTAAACCCTAACGCTGAATCCTAAACCTTAAAAGCTAATCCCTAAAGCTAAACCTAAAGTAACTAAATAAATTAAAAAATAAACCTAAAACCTAAAACCTAATAAACCTAAACCTAAACCTAAACCCTGAGAATGGGCAGAACTTTGATGGCAGGAACATCACCGTAAATTAGGCTCAGTCTAGATCTAATAATGGAAGCAAAGGAAAAGGTGGCGGTTATTACAGTGGTGGCAGGAAAAGCTTTAGAGGTTATAGCTGTGGTGGTAGCCGAGGGAGAGATCTAGGATATGATGGGGAATGTTGCTACTCGAGAGGCCGGGGTGGTTCTAATGGGAACTGGAGAAACTGAAGAATGGCCGATCCAATCTGCTGCTTATGGAACTGTCTATAAAGTAGAAATGGTTCTAGCAATCTAGGGTTTTTGATTTCTTCTATGTGTGTTCATTTTGTCATCACTTGTCTTGGTGTGCTTGGTTAATGATGAAAAGAAGAAATGTTGAATTTGAATTTGTTACGTGTTAGAAAAAAACCAAAACCATAAACCCTAAATTAAAGCGTGAACCTTAGACCTTAAACATAAACCCTAAACCCTAAACCTTAAACCAAAACTCTTCTAAACCTAAACCTAAAAAAGCATAAACCCTAAAACCATAAATCTAAATCCTAAACCTTAAACCCTAAAGCCTAATCCCTAAACCCCACCCTCCCACCTAAACCCTCACTAAACAAACCCTAAAGCTAAAACTTAATCCTAAAATAAAACATAAAATAAAATAAATAAAAAAACCAAAATAAAATAAAAAATAAAATAAAATAAAAACCTAAAGATGACCTATAAATAAACTAAATAAAAAAAACCTAAAAATAAAATAAACTTAAACTAAATAAAAAAAACTAAACCTAAAAGAATAAAAATAAATAAAATTAAACCTAAATTAAAATAAACTAAACTAAAATAAATAAAACCTAAACCTAATAAAATAAACTAAACCTAAAACCCAAAATAAAATAAAATAAAAACTAAAATAAACTTAAAACTAAACTAAAAAAATATAACCTCAAAATAAACCTAAAATAAAACCTACAACTAAACTTAAAATAAAAAAAAATAAACCTAAAATAAAATACTAAAATAATCTAATCTAACCTAAACTTAAAACTAAACTAAAAAACCCAAACTAAAAATAAATAAAAGAATAAATAATCTAAATAAAATAAAATTAAACCTAAATAAAATAAAATAAATTAATTAAAATAAATTATAAATAAATTAAATAAACTAAAATCCATGACCTACTGGTTTGCTTGATTTAAAATCTCTGATCCACTGACCCTAAATCCTCAACCCACCTTCTACTGACCTAACCCTGACTACTACACTGATCCTCCACACATCCTTACAAACAACCACTCCACTACTATAAATCCTCCCAACCTAAATCCACACTAAACCCTGAGCCTACACTAGCCAATCCACCCTACCTCCCTCTTCTAACCCTACCACACCCCCCCACTCCTAAATACCACAAACCCTAAACTAAAACCCACCCTAAATGCTAAACCCTAAACCCAAACCACAGAAACCCTAATCCTAAAACTAAAGTAACTAAATAAATTAAAAAATAAACCTAAACCCTAAAAACTAATAAATCTAAATCCCAAGAATGGGCAGAACCTTGACAGCAGGAACATCACCATCAACCAAGCTCAATCTAGATTTGGTGGTGGAGGCAAAGGTAGAGGCGACGGTTATCATAGTGGTGGTGGGGGATTTGGAGGTGTTGGTGGATATGGAGGTGCTGGTCAGATAAGTGGTGGTTGTGGAGGTAGGAGGAGCGATGGAGGTGACAGCCGTGGTGGTGGCAGAGGGAGAGATCACGGATATGATGGCGGATCCAACTACTCGAGAGGAGGAAGTTATTCTGATGGAAACTGGAGAAATTGAAGAATGGGCAATCTGATCTACAACTTATGAAGATGTGTCTTCAAATTAAAGATGGTTCTAGTTATCTAGGGTTTTTTATTTGCTCTATGTGTGCTCATTTTTTATCTGCATCATCACTTATTTCTTAGAAAACTTGGTGTGTTACTTGGCTGATGAAATTGAAAAGAAGAAATATTGAATCTGAATTTGTTCTCAATTAAAAAAAAACCAAAAATCCTAAACCCTAAACTAAAACTTCAACCCTACACCTATAACCTAAACTCTAAACTCTAAACTCTAAAAACACTAAACCCTAAACCCTAAAACCTAAACCACCCACAAACCTAAACCCTACCATAAACCATAAACTTAAACCCTACCTTAACCCTAACCCTAAACCTAAACCTAAACCATAAACCCTAAACCATAAATCTTGAACCCTCTAACCTAAACCCAGCTAAAAAAGCAAGCTAAATAAAACCTAAAAATAAAATAAATAAAACAAAAAAATAATAAATAAGATAAAATAAAACCTAAACTAAAACCTAAACCTAAAGGCTAAAGCTAAACCTTAAAAGAGAAAATAAAATAAAAAAAACTAAACTAAAATATAAATAAATAAATTCCTAAACTAAAGTAAAAAATAAAAAACCTAAATAAAATACAAATTAAACCTAAAAAAATAAACCTAAAATAAAATAGATAAAACTAAATAAAACCTAAACTTAAAAAAAAAATAAATATAAAAAATAATAGATCCTAAATTAAAAACTTAAACCTAAAATAAAAAAAAATAAACCTAAACCTAAATTGAATAAACTAAACTAAAATAAATAAAACTTAAACCTAAACTTACAATAAACTAAACCTAAACCTAAACCTAAACCCTAAATAAAATAAAATAAACTAAAAAATAAAATGTAAAAATAAATCTAAAATAAAACATAAAACCTAAACCTAAAAAAATAAAATAAAAACCTAAACCTAAACCTAAAAATAAAAAATAAAACCAAACCTAAAATATAAACAAAAATTAAAATTAAACTAAAAAATAAACCTAAACTTAAACCTAAAAAATAAACTAAAATGAAATACTTAAACTAAAATAAATAAACATAAAATATATAAACTAAACTAAATAAAAATAAAAATAAACCTAAATTAAAATACAAAATGAATAAACTAAAATAAATAAACTAAATAAACATAAACCTGGGGTTTACTGATTTAAAATAATAAATAAAACCCTAACCTAAACCTAAACCCTAAATTAACCTGACCTTAAACCTACCACCCTAAACCCCCCCTTCACCTAAACCCTAAATCTTAAACCCTAAATCCTTAGCCCTACCTAAACCACTAAACAAACCTACAATCTAAAGCTGAGCCCCAACCCTGATACTATAAAACCTAAAACTTATGTCGTGAACTAAATATAACCTAAAAATAAAAAAATAAATAAAAAAACAAAACCTAAATAAAATAATAAAAGAAAATAAAATAAAACTTAAATTAAAACCTAAACCTAAACTTAAACCTAAAGATAAAAGAAAATTTTAAAAATAAAATAAAGTAAACTAAAATAAAAAATAAAATAAAAATAAAAAACTAAATAAAATAAAAATAAACATAAAATAAAATTAAAATAATATTAAAATATAATAAAATAAAAACTAAATAAAAACAGAAATATTAAAATAAAACCTAAAAATAAATAATAAAACCTAAACCCTAAACTAAAAAAATTAAGCCTAAAATCAACAAAATAAAATAAACCTAAACCTAAACAAAAATAAACTAAACTAAAATAAATTAAACCTAAACCTAAACCTACACTAAATAAATTAAAATAAATAAATAATATTCTGAAACCTAAATTAAAAAATAAAACCTAAAACATGAAGCTAAAACCTAAACCTAAAAACATTAAATAAAACTCTAAACCAAAACCAAAACCTAAAAATATAAAACCAAAACCTAAAAAATAAAATAAAAATAAAACCAAACTAAAAAATAAGCTTAAAGCTAAACATAAAAAGAAAAACAAACTAAAATAAAAACCTAAAGTAAAATAATAAACTACAATAAATAAAAATTAAAAATAAACATATATAAAAAATAATAATATAATACAACAACAACAAAGCCTTAATCCCACTTGGTGGTGATGAATCCTTCATCTCCATTATGTCTATTGTGTCAAATTCTCATTTAAATCAAGTATACTAAGATCATTTTTTATACATCTTAACCAAGTCTTTTTAGGTCTACCTCTACCTTTCTTAGCATAAGGCAAATCTAATGCATCTACTCTCCTAATCGGGTCATTGGTCCAGATGTTTTGTGTAAACCATCTAGGCGACTCTCCTAATCTTATCTATCACTTTGGAGCTACTCCAACTTTTTCCGAACATACTCATTTTACATTCTATCTTTAAGAGTAAAGCCACTCATCCACCTAAGCATCCTCATCTTTGTAACACTTAACTTAGTCTTATGCTTCTCTTTAATTGGCAGACATTTTGCAGCATAAGTCATTACAGGTCTTACCACCATCTTATAAAATTTTTTCTTATGTTTAAGTGGAACTTTTCTATCACATAATAAGCTAGACACATTCCTCCACTTCAACCATCCAACTTGAATTCTACTAATAACATCTCCATCTATTTCACCATCATTGTGAACAATAGAGACTAAATATCTGAAACACTCACTCTTATTAATGACTTGATGACCTAATGTCACAACACTACCACAAGAACTTCTACAACTAAAATTACAATCCATATATTTAATTTTAGATCTACTTAAACGAAAACCTTTAGACTCTAGAGTTGACCTCCATAATTGAAGTTTTTGTTGGAATCCCTCTCTAGTCTTATCAAAAAAAAATGTCATAAAAAAAGCATACACCAAGGTACATCTTCTTGTAAATGCCTAGTAAGATCATCCATAACTAAAGTAAAAAGATAAGGGCTTAAAGTTGATCCTTGATGTAATCCAACTGAAATAAAAATATTTTGTCAATCCTCCTTCTATTTGGACACAAGTAATAGCTCTAGTATACATATCCTTAATGACTTGAATATAAGCAATATTAACTCCTTTCTGTTCTAGAACTCTCGAAAGAACATCTCTTGAAACTTTATCATAAGCTTTCTCTAAATCAATAAATATCATGTAGATCTTCCTACTTTCTCTATTCTTCTCCATCAAACCCCTTAACAAATGTATAACATCCATAGTATATCTACCTGGCATGAAACCAAATTGATTGTGAGAAACATCTGTATCACATCGTAAACTATGCTCAATTACTCTCTCCCATAATTTTAATGTATGGCACATTAACTTAATTCCTCTATAATTTGCACACTTTTGTGCATCACTTTTATTCTTAAATATAGGAACCAACAAACTCTTTCTCCACTCATTTGACATCTTTTTAGTCTTTAAAATGACATTAAAAAGATTTATAAGCCAAAAAATTCCTTGATCTCCTAAACATTTCCACACTTCTATTGGAATATTATCTGGTCCTACTCCTTTTCCACATTTCATTTTCTTTAAAGCTTCATTAACTTCATTTACTAATACTACGATAAAATGAAATTCTATTTTGTTTAGGGTATTAACGCGTTGCTAAAATCAATCATACTTTTAGATCCTTCATTGAAAAGTTTATCAAAATACCTCATCCACCTATTTTCAATATCCTTTTCTAAAAAAAGCATTTTATTATTTTCATCCTTAATACACCTTACTTGAACTATGTCTTTACTTCTCCTATCTCTTTGGTTGGCTAACTTTTATATACATCTTTCACCTTCTTTAGTATCTAATCTATTGTATAAATCACTTAAAGCTAAATTATTTGCATCATATATTGCTTTCTTAGAATCTCTATAGGCCACTTTATATCTTTCCCAATTCTCTGAGTTTTTACATATAAACCAAGTTTTATAACAATACTTCTTATTTTTTATCTTTTCTTGCACACTCTGACTCCACCACCAACTATTCTTATTAAAAGAAGCTTTTCTTTTGATTCTCCAAGCACATCTTTAGCAACTTGCTTAATTTTACTTGCTATTTTTCCCACATAATGTTAGCTTCCTCATGAACATCCCAAAGTCTAATCTCTTGTAGAATGCCCTTAAAATATTTTTATTTGTGTTCTTTAAGTGTCCTCATATAATTCTAGGATAGTAATTTGGTTTATTTTTTCTCTTACAACCTTTCATCTTAAAATCTAAAACTAACAATCGATGTTGGTTATATAGATTTTCACTTGGAATGACCTTACAACCTTTACAATCTAAACGATCTATTTTTCTTATCAGAAAATAATCAATCTGTGTTTTACTAGATCCATTTTTATAAGTAATAATATGTTCATCTCTTTTCTTAAATAAAGTCTTAGCAACTACAAAATCATAAAAGCAAAATCTAATATAGTCCTACCTTCTTCATTAATAACTCCAAATCCATAACCACCATTAATACTTTTAAAATCTTCTACCACTCTACCAATATGTCCATTTAAATCTCCAATAAATACTTTTTTTTCAAGAGGCATCTTTTATTAATCCTCTAATTCATTCCAAAATTTTTCTTTTAAACTTACCTCCAAACCTACTTGAGGAGCATACACACTTATAACATTGATAATCTTATTATCAATAATCAAAAGCTATAATTCTATCTCCACATCTATTAATATTTATAACATTATCCTTCAAACTTTTATCTATAATCACATCTATTAATATTTAAAACCTAAACTATCAATCTCCTTGGCTTTCTCCCCAACCCATTTAGTTTCTTGAACACATAAAATATTTATCTTTCTATGAACCATAATATTTATTAATTCCATTAATTTACTTGTAAGAGTACCTATAATCCAAGATCCTAACCCAATTCTAGTTTCATAGACTAACATCTTTGCCCGCATCTGTCTATAATATGGGAACCCTTGATTATTTAACACAGGGCCGATGCAAAGCTTAACACATTTTCATTATTCAATATACGTTGCTTCTAGGGACACTAGCATTAACACAATGATTTAAAGGACTCTAGCACATTTAAAGAATTAATAATATAATAAATTAAAATAAATTAAAAATAACCTAAATAAACTAAATAAATCTAAACCTACCAATTTAACTTATAAACCATAAAAAAACCTAAACCAATAAACCATAAATAAACTAAACCCTAAACCTACAACCCTAAACCTAAAAAACTCTAAACCCTAAACTAAACCCTAAAACTAAACCCTAAATAAACACTAAAGTCTAAACTAACCAAACTCTAAACGCTAAACCTAAAATATACCTAAACCTAAAACCTAAACCTAAACCTAAAACCTAAAAACCCTAAACTATAAACCTAAAACTAAACCTAAACCTAAACCTAAACCCTAAAACCTACAACCCTAAACCTAAACCCAAACCCTAAACCCTAAACTCAAAACCTAAACCTAAACCTAATAATACAAACCTATACCTAAACTAAATAAAACCTACAATAAAATAAATAAAATTACTAAAACCTACATATAATAAAAAAAATAAAATAAAAATAAAACCTAAACTAAAACCTAAACCTAAACCTAAACCTAAACCTAAACCTAAACCTAAACCTAAACCTAAACATAAAAATAAAAAAAATAAACTAAAATAATATAAATAAAACCTAAACTACACCAAAAAATAAAATAAACCTAAAACCAAGAAAACCTAAATAAAATAAAAATGAAACAAAAGTAAAAAATAAAATAAACTAAAATAAAAAAACTAAAAAAACCTAAACCTAAAAATAAATAAAAATAAAACCTAAACCCTAAACCAAAAAAAAAACCTAAACCTAAAATAAATAAAATTAAAGTAAACCTAAACCTAAACTTAAAATAAACAAACCTAAACCCTAAACTAAATAAAATAAAATAAATAAGAAATAGAACATAAAAATAAAACTAAAATAAAAACTTAAAAACTAAACCTAAAACAACAATAAAAAACTTATACCTAAACCTAAAAATAAAGAAAATAAAATGTAAACCTAAAAAAAATTAAACTAAATTAAAAAATAGACATGAACCTAAACCTAAACCTAAAAAATAACCTAAAATAAAAAACCTAAAGTAAAATAAATAAACCTAAAATAAATAAACTAAATTAAATAAAAATTAAAAATAAACATAAATATAAATAAATAATATAATAAGATAAAACAAATAAAAAATAACCTACATAAACAAAAAAAAACCTAAACCTACTGATTTACTTAATTTTTTAAAAAGGCTGTAAACCATAAACTCTACACCATAAACCCTAAACCCTAAACCTTAAAACTAACCATAAACACTAAACCCCAAAACCTAAACCAAAACCCAAACCCTAAACCTAAACCTAAAAAAACCCTAAATAAACCAATATAAACCCTAAAACCCTAAACAAAAGCTAAACACTAAACCCTAATCCTAAACCCTAAACCTAACCCTATAAACTAAAACCTAAACAAACACTAAACCCAACTAAAACCTAAACACTAAAAGAATAAACCCTAAAACCCTAAACCTAAACACTCAACCCTAAACCCTAAACTCTAAACCTAAAGCTAAAGTAGCTAAATAAATTAAAAATTAAACCTAAACTCTAAAGCGTAATAAACCTAAACCCAAAGATGAACCATGATGATGAGCATCACTCAAGATCTGGAGGCGGTGGAGGTTATGGTGGGGTAGTAAGGTAAGCTTATAGAGGCAGAAGAAGCGATGGTGGTTACAACCGTGGTGGTGGTGGAGGGAGAGATCGGGGATATAATGGTGGATCCTGCTACTCGAGAGGCCGAGTGGTTCTGATGGGAACTAGAGAATCTGAAGAACGACTAATCTGATTTACTATTTATGGAACTTTATCTTTATTATAAAGATAGTTCTAGTTATCTAGGGTTTTTGATTTGCTTTATGTGTGCCCATTTTTTATCTATGTCATCATTTTTGTCTTAGAAAACTTGGTGGGTTACTTAGTTGATGAAATTGGAAAGAAGAATGTTGAATCCAAAATAATTCTCTATTAAAAAAATACCCTAAACTTTAAACCCTAAACCTAAAATCTTAAACCCTAAATCCTAAATCCTAAACCTTAAACCCTAAGCCCTAAACCCCAAACCCTAAACCCTAAACACTATACCCTAAACACAACAACAATAACAACAAGCCTTTATCCCACTAAGTGGGGTCAGCTACATGAATCCTTCGTCTCCATTGGGTCCTATTATGTGTCAAATTCTCATTTAATTCAAGCATACTTAGGTCATTTTTTATACATCTTAACCAAGTCTTTTTAGGTCTACCTCTACCTTTCTTAACATAAGGAAAATATAATTCTCATAACTCATCGACGGTTGACACTTTATGTGGCCAAACCATCTAAGGCGACTCTCTCTAATCTTATCTGCCACTGGAGCTACTTCAACTTTTTCCCGAACATACTCATTTCACATTTTATCTCTAAGAGTAAATCCACTCATCCACCTGAGCATCCTCATCTCTATAACACTTAACTTAGTCTTATGCTTCTCTTTTATTGGCCAACATTCTGCACCATAAGTCATTGTAGGTCTTACCATCATCTTATAAAATTTTCCCTTAAGCTTAAGTGAAACTTTTCTATCACAACAAAGCCGAGGATGCATTCCTCCACTTCAACCATCCAACTTGAATCTCTTATAACATCTCCATCTATTTCACCATCATTTTGAAAATAGAACCTAAATATTTGAATCGCTCACTCTTATTAATGTTGTTCACCTAATGTCACAACACTACCACTAGAGCTTCAAAATTACACTCCATATATTAGGTTTTAGATCTAGTTAAATGAAAACCTTTAGACTCTAATGTTGACCTCCATAATTCAAGTTTCTCTTGACTCCCTCTCTAGTCTTATCAACAAGAAGAATGTCATCAAAAAGCATACACCAAGGTACATCTTCTGTAAATGCCTAGTAAGAACATCCAAAACTAAAGCAAAATGATAAGGGCTTATAGTTGATCCTTGAAATAATCCAACTGAAATAGGAAAATATTTTGTCAATCCTCCTTGTGTTTGGACACAAGTAATAGCTCTAGTATACATATCCTTAATTACTTGAATATAACCAATATTAACTCCTTTCTATTCTAGAACACTCCAAAGAACATCTCTTGAAACTTTATCATAAGCTTTCTCCAAATCAATAAATATCATATGTAGATCCTCCTTACTTTCTCTATACTTCTCCATCAAACCTCTTAACAAATGTATAACATCCATAGTAGATCTACCTGGCATGAAACACTAAAAAACTAAAAACCTAAATAAAACCTAAAAATAAAATGAATAAAACTATAAACTAAAATTAAATAAAAATAAAATAAAACAAAACCTAAACTAAAACCTAAACCAAAACCTAAACTGAACCTAAAAAAACAAAACTAAAATAAAATAAATAAAACCTAAACTATACTAAAATAAAAACCTAAATAAAATAAAAAAAAATAAAAAATAAAATAAAATTAAATAAACATAAAATAAAATCAAATTAAAATTAAATAAAGCCGAACTTTAAAATAAACCTAAAAATAAAACCTAAAAATAAAAAATAAACATAAACCATAAAAAAAACTTAAACCTAAAATAAATATAAAATAAACTAACCTAAAAATAAAATAAACTAAACTAAAATAAATACATAAATCTAAACCTAGAATAAACTAAACCTAAACCTAAACCCTAAAATAAATAAAATAAATAAAAATAAACCTAAACTAAACTAAAAAAAACCTCAAAATAAACATAAAATAAAATCCAAAAACCTAAACCTAAAAAAAAATAAAATAAAAACTGAAACCTAAACTTAGAAGTAATAAAATAAAACCTAAACTTGAAAAATTAAATAAAAATAAAAGTAAACAAAAAATAATAATAAACCTAAACTTAAACCTAAACCTAAAAAAATAAACTAAAATAAATAACCTAAATTAAAATTAAAAAACCTAAAATAAATAAACTAAACTAAATAAAATAAACCTAAATAAAATAAAAAATAAATTAAACTAAAATAAATAAAATAAACTAACTAAAATAAATAAACTTAACCAGGTTTGATTTTAAAACAAAACCCTACCCTACCCTACCACAAAAATACACTACCATGACCACAGGAACTCCTACCTGAGCCACCCAGGCGCCTAAATCTAGCCAACCCAAGACCATAGGCACCTACCCCACTTAACCCTGATCCCACCCTACCACTGTGCCATATGGCCATAGCCACAGGCCTGAGCTAAACTGACCACAACCCTGAGCCACAGGCTAAAACACAAAACCTAAACTATAAATAAAACCTAAAAAACAAACCTAAATAAGATAAATTAAAATAAAACATAAACCTACTAAGTTTAAATAAGATAAATATTATAAAAATATATAAAATAAATAAAACCCTAAATTGGACAAAATAAAATAAACCTAAAATAAAACCTAAATAAAATAAAAAACTAACAAATTAAGAATAAAATAAACCTAAAATAAAATGAAATAAAACTAACTAAAACCTAAAATAAAAATAAACTTAAAAATAAATAAAAAAAACCTAAAACTAAAATAAACAAAACAAAATAAACGTAACCTTAAGTAAAATAAACTAAATTAAAATAAATAAAACCTAAACCTAAAACTAAATTAACTAAATAAAATAAAATAAACTTAACTAAAGTAAACTAAAACTAAACTAATAAAATAAAACCTAAAATCAAAACTAAACATACAAAATAAAACATAAACCTTAACATAAACCTATAAATAAAAATAAACCCTAAACCTAAAATTAAAACAAAAAATAAAATAAAGTAAAAATAAGCCTAAACCTAAACTAACCCTAAAAAATAAATTAAAATAAAAACTTAAATTGAAATAAATAAAAATAAAGAAACTAAACTAAATAAAAATAAAAATATTTGAATAAATTAAATAAAATAATTTGAAATAAATTAAAATAAACTAAATAAATTAAATAAACCTAAACCTAGGGTTTACTTAATTAAAAAAACACTAAAGCTAAAGCTAATCCCAAACCCTAAATCTAATCCAAACCCCACACACTACCTGCTAAACCCAAAACCCTCAACCGTAAACCCTAAACTAACCCTAAACCTGAAAAACCCTAAACCCTAAAGCTTAAATCCTAAACCCTAAACTAACCCTAAAGCTTGAGCTAACCCTAAACCATAAACCCTCAAAATCCTAAACCCTAAACCCTAAATTGTAAACCCTAAAACTTAAAAACCAAAACCTAAACTAAATAAAACCTACTAATAAAATAAATAAAAAAAAATCTAAACCAAATAAAATAAAAGTTAAGATAAAATAAAACCTAAACTAAAACCTAAACCTAAACGTGAAATTAAAAAAATAAAAAAATTAAAAAACTAAAATAAAAGAAATAAAAACCTAAACTAAATTAAAAAATAAAATAACCTTCAAATAAAAAACATAAATAAAATAAAAATTTAAAATAAAATATAAACAAAATTAATCAAAAATAAAATAAATCAAAAGCTATCTAAAATAAAAACTAAATAAAAACCTAAACCTAAAAAATAAACATAACAATAAGTAAATATAAAACCTAAATCCTAAACTAAAAAAAACCTAAGCCTAAAATAAAAATAAAATAAATAAGATAAAATAAACCTAAACCTAAACTAAAATTAAAATAAACCAAATTAAAATAAATAAAACCTAAACCTAAACATAAAATAAACTAAACCTAAACCTAAACAAAATAAAACAAAATAAACTAAAAGTAAAGCTAATTCTAAAGTAAAGAAATATAACCTAAAAAAATAAGCTAAAATAAAAATAAATAAATAACCTAAAGAAATAAAATAAAAACCTAAACTATATAAATAAAAAATAAAACCTAAACTTAAAAAATAAAAAATAATACTCAAGAAAAATAAACTTAAATTAAAAATTAAAATTAAAAATAAACTAAAATAAATAAACCTAAAATAAATAAACTAAACAAAATAAAATAAAAAATAAACTAAATAAAAAAATGAAAATATAAATAAACTTAAATAAATAAAAAATAAACTAAATAAACTAAATAAACCTAAACCAGCCGATTTACTTAATTTAAGAAAAAAAACCTTAAAACCTAAACTCTAAACCCTAAACCCTAAACTTATACCCTAAAACCCTAAACACAAGCAATAAACACAGAACCATAAACCACAAACCCTAAAGCACAGACCACAAGCCCTAATCATAAAACCCTAAACTCTAAACCCTACAACCCTAAACCCTAAACCTCAAAACCATAAACCCTAAACCTTAATCCCTAAATTAACCCTAAACCTTTAACCCTAAACTAACACTAAACCCTAAGAATGGGCAGAACCTTGATAGTAAGAACATCATCATCAACAGGCTTAGTCTAGATCTATTGGTGGAGGCAACGATTATCGTAATGGTGGTGGGGGATCTAGAGGTGCTGGTGGATATGGAGGTGGTGGTCAGAGTAGTGGTGGTTATCGAGGTGAGAGATCACAGATATGATGGTGGATCCTACTACTCGAGAGGCCAGAGTGGTTTTGATGGGAAAAAGAGAAATTGAAGAACGATCGATCTGATTTGCTTCTTATGGAACTATGTCTTTATAGTAAAGATGGTTCTAGTTATCTAGAGCATTTAATTTGCTGTATGCATACTCATTTTTTATCAAAGTCATCACTTGTGTCTAAAAAAACTTGGTGTGTAAAGAAGAAATGTTGAATCTGAATTTGTTCTCTATTAAATAAAAAACCCAAAAATCATAAACCCTAAACCCTAAAGCTTAAATTCTAAAAAGCCTACCTCATGCTAAACCCAAAACCCTACCACCTAAACCACTGGGCTAAGACCTTAGGCTGATCTTAGGCCCGCAAGGCCACTGGAGCCATGGGCCAGAGCCGCTGATCTAACTGAAGCACAAATAAAACCTAAAAAATAGATGGACCTTAAAGATAAGATATAAAACCTGGGTGATCTTACCTGGGCCCTGACAAGATTAGAGAAAATAAAATAAAATGAACTAAAGATTAAAGAATAGCCAAACTAGGCTAAAATAAAACCAAAGATAAAATATCACTAAACCTGAAATAAAAATAAAATAAACCTAAGATAAAGATAAATGGCCTAAGATAAGAAACCCCACAAGCAAGGAATAAAAGTGAGAAGTAAAGGCTAAAGACCTTGGAAACATGGCGTTAGATAAAACAAGATAGACAAGATAAATAAAGGTAAACCTAGAGCTAAGATAAATGAGCTAAAGATGGATAAAACTGAGCATAGAAGCATATTCTGACCTAAACTAAAATAGAAATAAACTAAAATAGCTTCTTAAATAAAGATAAACAAAATAAAATAAAATGATTAAACCAAGACCTAAAATAAAATATAAAACCACTAAATAAGAAAAAAATAAAACTAAACTAAAAATAAACTAGACCTAAAATAAGATTTACATAAAACCTACTAAAATAAATAAACATAATATAAAAAGCTAAAATAAATAAAATAAAAGTAGAACTCAAATAAAAGTTAAAATAAATGAAATAAATAAAATAAACTAAATGACCTAAACCCTATCGGTTTACTTAATTTTAAAACAAAACCTAAACTCTAATCCTAAACCCTCACAGGCCTTAAGCCTAAACCCCTGGAGCCACCAGGCCACTATAGATAAACTGGGCCTGCAGGCTGACCCTGGGCCCCAAAATCTCAGACCACAAAATCCTAAACCTAAATGATAAACCACTAAGAAACTAAATAAACCTAAACCCGACTAATTTATTAAAACCCTAAATCACAAATCTTCTAAACCACAAATCCCTAAACCACACAAGTCCGAAACTAAACCTAAACTAGCCACTAAAGCAGAGGTTACAACCATTTTGGTGGCAGAGGGAGGGTCGGGGATATATGAGCGGATCCTCCCTACTCGAGAGGCAGTGGTTGATGGGAATAAGAGAAATTCAAGAGCAGATCGATCTGCACATGGGAACTATGTTTTTATAGTTGAGATGGTCATAATTATCTATGGTTTTTAATTTGCTCTATGTGTGCTAATTTTTTATCTATGTCTTTTCTTGTGTCTTAAAAAACTTGGTGTGTTACTTGGTTGATGAAATAGGAAAGAAGAAATGTTAAATCTAAATTTGTTCTCTATTAAAAAAAATCCCAAACCCTAAACCCTAAACCACTGGCTCCCCTAAACCTACCTACCCTACAAACCAACCTTAAACCCACTAAACCCACAACCTGAGCCACAAAGCCCTGTGGGCCCCTGGGCAAGGCCACAAACTAGACCCTCAACCATAAAGCTACTGCACAAGCTATAAACATGAAACCCTACTATTTAAAACATAAAAATAAGAAATAAAATAAATCCTAAAAAAATAAATTAAGAAAATAAAATAAAATGAAGCACTAAAGCTTAAAACCTAAACCTAAACTAAACCAAGGAGAAATATAAACTAAATTAAAGATAAAATAAATAAAACCTAAACTAAACTAAAAAAATAAAAAAAACTTAAATAAATGAAATAAAATAAAACTAGGTATAAAATAAAATAAAATAAACTTAAAATAAAATAAATTAATAAATAATTAAAACCTGTAATTAAAATAAACCTAAAATAAAACCTAAAATAAATAAAGAAAATGAAAACCAAGAGCACTAAACTAAAATAAATAAGCGCATTAAATAAAGTAAATAAAAAATAAAGATAAAACCTAAACCCTAAACTAAAACTACGTAACTAGAGCTGAAACCCTAAATAAAGATAAATAAACTAAGAATAAAGCAAACAAAAGAAACTAAAATAATGCATGAAATAAATCTAAAATAAAACCTGAATAAAGTTGAAACCAAAACACAAATAATAAAATAAACATAAACCTATAAGGCACACAAAATAAAAAATAAAAATCAAAACCTAAAATATAAAATAAAATAAAACAAATAAAAAATGGACCTGGACCCTGGGCTAACTAAACTAAACACATAAAAATAAACTAAAATTAATAAACCATGCACTAAATAAAAAAAAATAAAAAATAAAATAAAAATAAACTAATTAAAATTAAAATATTTAAAATAAAGATAAAATAAATAGAAATAAATAAAAATACTACCCCTAAACACCCTAGCCTACTGCAGGCCCCAGACCCTAATCCCTAAGGCCATTAAGGTAAAACATGGATCCTAGACCACTGACCTACCTGGGCACTTAGGCCAGAGCCCTAAATCCTGACAGCACCTTAAACCACAAAACCTTAAAACCCTAATCCTCACCAGGCCTGCGCACTGTAGGCCACACTAGACCAGAAACTAAACTAAATAAAACCTAAAAAAGTATAGATAAATAACTAAACACAAATATATTAAAAAACTAAGATAAAATAAACACCCTAAACCTAAATCTAAAATAGATTAAAATAAAAAATAAAGAAACTAAAGATTAAAAATAAGATAAATAAAATTTAAACTAAATTAATAAATAAAATAAACCCAAAAATAAAATGCCTAAATAAAATAAAAACTAAACATAAAATAAAAATAAAATAAACCTAAGATAAAATAAAACTAAAATAAAACTTAAAAAATAAATAATGAAATAAGCAGAAACCCTAAACTAAGAAAAAATAAACCTGTCCAAAATAAACAAAATAAAATAAACCTAAACCTAAATAAAAAAATAAAACTGGGAAGAATAATGCTAAAATAAAACATAAAATCTAAACCTAGAAAATAAAATAACTTAAACCTAAACCTAATAAAAATAAAGCTTAAACCAAAGATAAAATAAAATAAAACTAAACTAAAAAAATAAACCTAAACTGGACCTAAAACCTAAAAAAAGAATAAAACTTAGATTAAAATAAATAAACTAAAATAGATAAATATAAAATGGAATAAAATAAATAAATAGGCTAGAATAAAATAAAAAAACTAAATAAACTAAATAAACACTTAGCATACTAGTTTACATTTTTTTAAAAAAAAGATATAAACATACAAACCCTCTTTACAAGGCTACAAACCACTAAGGCCACTGGAAAACTTAAAGCCCTAATCCACTGAAGCCCTAAACTCTAAAAAACCCTAGAGCCAGGCACTGCTATTTTAATCCTGGGCTCACAAATCTCTTTTAACTGGGCTATAAACTTTCAGAGCCACAAGATGCTTCTAAAGGCTAAAAAAAATAAATAAATGACCTGGGCCAAGATAGATAGATAAAAATGATAAAACCCTAAACTAAACCAAGGCTGGCTAGACCATAAAGATAAGATAAAATAAAAACTTATGACTAAGATAAATAAAGAGCTTAAAATAAACAGGGTTAAAACCTAAAGTATAAGACTAAAATAAAATAAAATAAACATAAAATACAAAATAAAACTAAATAAGGCTTAAACTAAATCAAACCTAAAAATAAATAAAAATAAAATCAAAACCCTAAATAAAAACCTAAAAATATAAGATTAACTTAGCACAAACTAAATAAATCAGACTAAAATAAATAAATGTAAACCCTAAACCTAAAATAAACTAAACCTAAACTTAAATCTAAACCTAAGTAAAATTAAATAAACTTAAAATAAACCTAAACTAAACTATAAGATATAACATAAAAATAAACCTAAAGTATTAACAAAAAACAAAAAAAATCTTAAACCTATACACAAAATAAAAAAAATAAAACCTAAACTGAAAAATAAAATAAAAATAAAACTAAACTAAAAATAAAAAACAAAATAATAGATGGTGGTGGTGGTGAAATATCAGGATGTGATATTGGATCTTACTAATTAGTAGTTCGATAGGAGCTGGAGAAAGCAAGAATGATCGATCAATCTGCTTGCTTAAGAAATAGGTCTTAGAGTAGAGATGATTCTAGTTATCTAGGGTTTTTTATTTGCTCTATGCGTGCTCCTTTTTAATCTATGTTGTTGCTTGTGTCTTAGAGAACCTGGTGTGTTACTTGGTTGATGAAATCAAAGAAGAAAGAAAATTTGAATTTATTCTCTCTTAAAAAAACCAAAACCACTAAATTCTAAACTAAAACTTGACACACACCTAAAACTTAAACCTAAACCCACATGCTAAAATCTTAAACCAAAACTAAATAAAAATAATAAAATAAATAAATAAACTTAAACCAAAATAAAAGTAAAAATAAAATAAAATAAAACCTAAACTAAAACAAAAACCTAACTTAAACCTAAAAGAAAATAAAATAAAAAATAAAAACTAAACTAAAATTAAATAAATAAAACCTAAAGCTGAACTAAAATTAAAAAACCTAAATAAAATAAAAATTAAACCTAAATAAAAAAATAAACATAAAATAGAATAAAATAAAAACTAAATAAAAATCTAAACCTAAAAATAAACCTAAAATTAAATAAAAAATAAAACCAAAACCCTAAACAAAAAAAAATTAAACCTAATATTAAAATAATATTAACCTAAACCCAAAACTAAAATAAATTAAACTAAAATAAATATAACTTGAACCTAAATCTAAAATAAACTAAACTTAAACCTAAACCTAAACCTTAAATAAAATTAAATAAACTTAAAATAAACTTAAACCTAAACTACAAAAATATAATATAAAAATAAACCTAAAATAAAACCTAAAACCTAAACCTAGAAAACAAAATAAAAACATAAACTATACCTAAAATTAAAAGTAAAACTAAACCTAAAAATAAAATAAAATAAAAAAACTAAACTAATAATAAAACCAAAATTAATAGATGGTAGCGATGGTGGAGAGAAAGATTGGGGATATGATGGTGGATCCCACTACTCGAGGTGGATTAGTTCGATGAAACTAGAGAAATTGAAGAATAGTCAATCCAATCTGCTGCTTATGGCACTAGGTCGTAAAGTAGAGACGGTTATAGTTATCAAGGGTTTTTGATTTACTCTATGCGTGCTCATTTTTGATCTATGTCATTTCTTGTGTCTTAGAAAACTTGGTGTGTTACTTGGTTGAAGAAATCAAAAAGAAGAAATGTTGAATATGAACTTGTTCTCCCTTAAATAAACAAAACCCTAAACCCTAAATCAAACCCTAAACCCTAAACCACAAACCACAAACCCACAAACCAAACACTGCAAACCTAAAAAAGCTTAAAAATCTAAACCTAAACTAAATATAACCTAAAAAAATATAAATAAAAAGATGCAAACTTGATAAAATAAAATAAAAACCTAAACTAAAACATAAACCTAAACCTAAAATAAAATAAAATAAAAAATTAAAATAAACAAAATTAAATAAAGAAAAACCTAAACTAAATTATAAAATAAAATAAATCTAAGTGTTAAAAAATTAATAAAATTAAAACTAAGCATAAAATAAAAAAATAAATAAACCTAAACAAGAGATGAAACTAAATAAAACCTAGATAGAGATAAACCTAAATGTAAGAACCTAAAATAAATGAAAATAAAACCTAAACCTTACTGATAAATAAAAAACCTAAACTAAATAAAATAAAATAAAATAAAATAAACCCACTAAAATAAATAAAACCTAAACCCTAAACCTATAAACTAAACTAAACTGAAAGCCTAAATTAAAATAAAATACCTAAACTTGCCAAAAAATAAACCTAAGATAAAGGCTACCTAAACCTAAAATAAAATAAAATAAAACCTACTAAACCTGACAATAAAATAAAGTTAAACCTAGATAAAATAAATATAAAACTCAGATGAAGCTTAAACTTAAAGCTGAAAAAAATAAGACTAAAACAAAAACCTGGATTAAAATAAATAAATAAATAAAATAAAAAGATGACTTAAATAAAATAAAAAATGATAAACTAGAATAAAAAAAACTAAATAAACTAAATAAACCAAAACCTGCTGGTTTTACTTATTTAAAAAAAATCCCTAAACACTAAATCTGATCTGACCTTGAAACCACACCTTAAACCTAAACCACTAAACACTAAACCCTGATCCCTGATCACAACCCTAATCCTAATCACACCCTAAAGCATAAACCTTAAAACCACACCATAAACCTCAAACACTACCACAAAAAACCCCCCACACTAGCTTAAACCCAAACCCAAACCTAAAGTAACTAAATAAATTTAAAAATAAACTTGAACCCTAAAACTTAATAAACCTAAACATAAATCCTAAGATTGGGCAAAACCTTGACGGCAGGAACGTCATCGTCAACAAGGCTCAGTTTAGATCTGGTGGTGAAGGCAAAGGCGGAGGCAGCAGTTATTGCAGTGGTGGTGAGGGATCTAGAGGTGCTAGTGGATAGAGCGGTCGTTATGGGACCAGTGGGCATTATGGAGGCGAGAGGAGTGATGGAGGTTATAACCGTCATGGTGGCGGAGGGAGAGATCAACGATATGATGGCAGATCATGCTACTTGAGAGGCTGGGGTGGCTTTGATGGGAACTGGAGAAACTAAAGAACAATCGATCCAATCTGTTGCTTATGGAACTATGTCTTTACATTGGAGACATTTCTAGTTATCTAGGGTTTCTAATTTTCTCTATGCATGCTCATTTTTTATCTATGTCATCGCTTGTGTCTTAGAAAACTTGGTGTGTTACTTGGTTGATGAAATTGAATGAATAAATATCTAATCAGAATTTGTTCTTTGTTTAAAAAAACCAAAAACCCTAAACCCTAAACTAAAACATCAACCTTAGACCTAAGACCTTAAACCCTAAACCCTAAACCATAATACCTAGGCCCCAAAGCCTAAATCCTAAACCCTAAACCCTAAACCCCAAAATCCCAAACCCCAAACTAACCCTAAACCTTAAACCATAAATCATAAAAAGCTAAACCTAAACTAAACTAAAAATAAATAAAAACCTAAATAAAATAAAAACTAAACCTAAATAAAAATAAAAAAAACCTAAAATAAAATAAAATAAAAACTAAATAAAACCTAAAACCTAAAATAAAATTAAAATAAATAAAAAACATAAATACAAACTAAACAAAACCTAAACTCAGAAATAAAATAAAATAAACCTAAAGCTAAATTAAATAAGTTAAATTAAAATAAATAAACCTAAACTTAAAAGATAAACTAAACCTCACTAAACCTAAACCCTAAATAAAATTAAATAAACTTAAAATAAATGTAAAGCCTAAAGAATTATAGCTAAAATAAACTTAAAACCAAAACCTAAAAATAAAATAAATACTTAAAACCTAAAATAAAACAAAATTTGGACCTAAATAAAAAAGAAGCTAATCTAAAAATGGGCAACCCTAAACTAGGCCAGCAGAAATAAATAAACTAAAAACTACTAAAAATAATAAACTAAACTAAATAAAGATTAAAAGAATATATAAAAATAAAATATAATAAACTATTAAAGAGAAATAAACTTAATAAGGTTAAAAAACTGATTTAATTAATTTAAAATTAAAATAAAAGGCTGACCACTGAGCCAGAGGCAAAGACTGACCACTGGGCCCAGGCTGAGCCATGGACCAGGCTCACAAATGCAGCAAGGCTCTCTGGGCTGTGAGCTCTAAGACCATGCCTGAATGAGCCCCACAAACTGATTCTAGGCCACTGAGCCTAGTCCTGGAGCTCACAGGCCATGAGCCCTACAGGCACTGGGCCACAAGATGGGCCACACAAGGCTGACCACACAGACCTGAGCCTGGGCCCAGGCCAGGTGAGCCACCGAGACCCTGGAAGCAAACCTAAAAGCTGAAGCTTAGGGCTAGATAAGAAAATAAAATAAATAAAACCAAGACTCAGATAAAGATAAAGATAAAATAAAAGAAGCTAAGACATAAAAAATGAGCTTAAATATGACTAAATAAAATGATGGCCTAAACCTAAGATTAAAGACTGATAAAATAAAATAAATGAATAAACCTAAAATAAAATAAATAAAGATAACTAAAAATAAATCTAAAAAATAAATCCTAAATATAAATAAAATAAAACCCTAAACCTATAAAAGAAACATAACCTAAAATAAACATAATAAATAAACCTAAACCTAAACTAAGACTAAACTAAAATAAATAAAATAAAACTGAAAAGATAAACTAAACCCTAAACCCTAGAAATTAAAATAAAATAAATTAAAATAAACCCTAAACTGGGCTAAAAAAACACAAAATAAACCCTAAAATAAAGAAACCTAAAACCTAGGCTAAAGAGATAAGATAAAATCATGAAATCTAATGTGTAAAATAAAAATAAAACATACACCTAAAAGTAAAAAAAAAACTAAACTAATTAAACATGGAAACTAAGATAAAGTGGGCTTAAAGATAAACTAAGATAAACTTAAGGAGTTAAGATAAACAGACCTAGATAAATAAAGTAAAGCAGGCATAGGCCTAGATAAAGGAAAGAATGAGGAAAGAAGATAAAGATAAAAGATAACTAGAGCTAGGAAAAGGCTAGGCCTGGGTTTGCTTTAAGATAACAGCGGGCTGAGCTCACGGAGCTAGGCCCTAGGCCCTGAGCTTTAGAATGACACAGACTGAGCATTAGACCTCTGAGGCTGCTGACCCTAGGCGTTAGACCCTAGGCTCAGAAAGACCACTGAGCCATGGAATACTGAGGCCCTGAGGCGTGAGTGACTGGCCAGGTGGGCCACTGAACCATAGAGGCTCTCCTAGCTGAGGCTGAAGGCCACTGATCCTGGGGCTGGCGTACCTTGACTTGACCGACAGCCAGACTTGGCAGGCCTGCTGAGCCAGGCCCTTGAGGCGTTAGGCTCTTGAAGCTGAGAGCCCTGACCTTGATCACTGACCTGGGCCACTAATATGTATGTATGTAATAATATGTATAATATATATGTGTATGTATGTGTAATAATAATAATATAATATGTATATGTAATAATATAATAATATATATAATATATACCTAAATCTGGCTAAGATGAAAAGAATAAGGTAAGATAAAGAAATATAGGCTAAGCTAAAGGGCCTAGATAGATAGATTAAAGGTTTAAAATGAGCTAAAGATAAGATGATGTAAGAGCCTAGGCTAAAGGCTAAAGAATGGATAAAGCTAGGATTAAGATCCTAAAGATTAAGACTAGGTGAAGATGGAATATTAAACAAGGCAAAACTAATGACCCTGAGCACAGAATAAAACCTAAATATGGTATAAAATGGAAATCTTAAAGGCCCTGATTAAGGCTACAACATAATAAAGATAAAATAAAGCTTAAACTAGCTAAAATAAACTAAACTAAAATAAATAAAACCTTAACTGAACCTAAAATAAATTAAACCTAGGCTTGGACCTAAGTAACTAGATAAAATAAAATTAAAACAAACCTAAACTAAACTAAAAATAAAACCTAAGATTACTAAAATAAAACCTAAAGCTAGGCCTAAAAGATAAAATAAAACCTAAAACTGAAAAAGAGAATGAGGTAAAACTGATCACAAAAATAAGATAAAATACTCAACTGGAAGATAATAGGAGCACAAAGGCTAAGATAAAATATATCTCAGGCTAAAGATAAATGCCTAAGATGATAAGGCTAAAGATAGTAAAATAAATAAAAAATAAAATAAAGATAAGATATAAACTAAGATAAATAAATAAACCAAGATAAACCTACACTGGTTTGCTTGAATTAAAAAAAAGGCCAGGCCACTGAGTCTGAGCCCTGGAGTCCAAAACTCTAAGATTAACTTTAGGCCATGGGCCCTTGAACCCTAAGCTGTGAGCCCTAAATGCTAAATCCTGACCCTACCACCCCAACTGATCACAGGCCACTGCCACAGAGCATCAGCAGATCCCTGAGCCCAGGCCACACAACACTAGCCCTACACTAAGCGGGGACACCTAGCCACAGCAACCCAAAAGCCAACCTTAAATCTAAATAGTGAACTGGAATGCAAAAGCAATGAAATAAATTAAAAAATAAACCTAAACCCTAAAAATTGGTAGAACCTTGATAATAGGAACATAACTATCAAGCAGGCTCAATTTAGACTTGGTAGTGGAGGCGAAGGTCGAGGTGGCGATTATTGTAGTGGTGGTGGGGGATCTGGAGGTGCTAGTGGATATGGAGGTGATGGTCAGAGCAGTGGTAGTTATGGAAGCGGGAGGAGTGATAGAGGTTACAATTAAAGTGGTGGCAAAGGGAGAGATCAAGGATATGATGGTGGATCTCACTACTCGAGTGGTCGGGGTGGTTTTGATGAGAACTAGAGAAATTGAAGAAGGGATGATCCAATCTGTTGCTTATGGAACTGTGTCTTTAGAGTGGAGATGATTCTAGTTATCTAGGGTTTTTGATTTACTCTATGTGTGCTCATTTCTTATATATGTCATCTCTTGTGTCTTAAAAAACTTATTGTGTTGCGGTTGAAATGAAATGAAAGAAGAAATGTTCAATCTAAATTTATTCTCAAAAGAAATCAAAACCTCGAGCCCTAAACTAAAGTTGACCTTGGACACTCACTAGGCCACTAGGCCTTAAACCACAGTCCTAGCCACTGAGCCACTAACCTGGTTAACCACAAGCCCAGATCCACACTGATCCTGCAGGCCCTGACCTGCAGGCCCTAGGCCTACCATGAGCCACTAAAAAAGGCTCTGGCCTACCACAAAGAGTCTCCTGGGCCAGCAAGATCTAACCTTGGACCGGACCACTGGGACCACTGGGCCAGTCTTAGGGACTACAGGCCTTGGGCCAGTGCTAGGGCTCTGGGCCCTGGGCCAAGAGACCCTGAGCGCTGGCACTGGCCACTGACCCTGGGCCCTGGGCCACTGGGCCCACAGGCCCTGGGCCCAGAGCCCACTGGGCTTGCCTAGCTGCTGAGCCACAAGCCTGCAGGCCACTGAGATCTGAGAGCCCAGGCCCAGGGGCCACTGGGCCCCTCAGGGCTCTGAGCACGGAGGCTGAGCGCTGGGCCCTGGGCCCTGACCATGATCTAGATGAGCCACTGGGCCCTGAAGACCCTAAACTGGGCCACAAATGCTCTAAAACTGAAACTAAAAAACTGAGCCTGAGAAACAAAATAAAACCTAAAATAATATATATAAAAGCTTAAGCCCTGGATAAAGAAAATAATAAGGAAATATAAATAAAACTAAAAGGCCTAGAATAGCGTGAGCCTAAAGATAAAGATAAAGATAAAAAATGAAATAAAGATAAAGAATAAAAAACCTAAAAGGTGGATTAAAATAATGTAAAATAAGAATAAAAGGATGTAATGGATTAAAACTAAATGTAAAATAAAAATAAAATAAACTTAAAATAAAATAAAAAAAAAGCGAAATAAAAACCTAAACCTAATAAATAAATTGAAAAATAAATAAAAAATAAAAGCTAAACCCTAAACTTAAAGAAAACCTAAACATAAAATAAAAATAAAATAAACAAAATAAAATAAACGTAAACTTAAACTAAAAGAAACTAAACTAAAATGAATAAAACCTAAACCTAAAAAATAATAAGCTAAACCTAAGTTTAACCCTAAACTAAATTAAAAAAATAAACTAAAAATAAACATAAACCTAAACTAAAACATAAAACCTAAAAATAAACCTAAAAATAAACCTAAAATAAAACCTAAAACTTAAACCTAAAAAAAGAAAATAAAAACCTAAACCTAAAAATATAAAATAAAATAAAAATAAAACTCAACGAAAAAATAAACTTAAACATAAACCTAAACCTTAAAAATAAACTAAAATAAAAAACCTAAACTAAATAAATAAACCTAAAATAAATAAATTAAAATTAATTAAAATAAAAATCAAGCCTAAATAGAAAGAAAAAATAAAATAAATTAAAATAAATAAAAAATAAACTAAATGGAACTGTAGTGGTGGTGGAGGGAGAGATCAGGGGATATGATGATGGATCACAGTACTTTCGAGAAGGCAGGGTGGTTTTAATGGGAGACTAGAAGCTGAAGAAGGGTTGATTTGATCTGGACTAAAATGTCTTTCGATTGGAGACAATTCTAGTTATCTATGGTTTTGATTTTACATGCATGCTCATTTTTTATCTATGTAAGTGTTGTTTTAAAAACTTGGTATGTTACTTGTTTGATGAAATTGAGAAGAAGAAATGTTGAATCTCAATTTATTCTCTATTAAAAAACCCCAAAACCCACCCTAGGCCACTAAAGCAACCTTGACAGCAAACCCTGACCTTAAATTTAAACATAATACACTAAGCCCTAATCTTATGGCTCTGGGCCTACTGCCACTAAACTCTAAACACCTAAATCCACCTAAACTAACCTTAAACCCTAAACATTAAACTTTAAACCCTAAACCCTAGGCCACACCACCTAAACCACAGCCCTGAGTCCTAAACCCTGATTCTTGGGCCCTGAGCCCTGCTCTGGAGCTCTGAGGTTACTCACAGGCCTGAGCTCTAGGCCACAACATCTAGGCCAAGGCTGGGCCCCTGGGCCCTGGGTTGACCCTGGGCTTTAGCCACAAGATCCTGCACAGGCAGGAGTCTTGGGCCCAGGTTGACGGGAGCCTGGGCCTGGGCCCTGAGTGAGGCCCTAGGCCTCAGGGGCCACAGGCCACAGGACTGAGCGCTGGGCCCTGGAGTCTGGGCATTGAGCCCTCCAGGGCCCTGAGGCCTGGGGCTGGGCCCTGGGCCCTGGGCCCAGGCTTTGGGCTTGGGCCACAGGCCCTGAGCCTTTGAAGCACGTGTCACAAGATCTGACCAGGGGCTAGATAAGACATATAAAATGATAAATAGCCAGACCCCAAGATAAAATAAAGATGAAAATAAAAAAACTAAAATAAAGATAAATAAAACCTAAATTAGATAAAGATTAAGGTCGTCGGAAGGAATAAAGCTTAAATAAAACTAAAATACTTAAGAATAAAAGATAAAGAAACTAAATAAAAACCCAAACCAAAAAAAAGCTAAAAATAAAACTAAATATAAATAAAAATAAAACTTAAACCCTAGGCAAAAAAAACCTAAAATTAATAACAAAATGAACCTGAGACTAAATTAAATTAAACTAAAATAAATAAAATCTAAACCTAAAAAGTAAACAAAACCTAAACTAAACTACTAAATAAAATAATTACAAATAAACCTAAACTTAACCTAACTAAAAAATAAACCTAAAATAAATGCACAAAACTAAACCTAAAAAGAAAACAAAATAAAACTAAACTAGCAAAAAATAAAAACCTAAGCTTAAAAAAATAAAATAAAAATAAATTCAACTAAAAAATAAACCAAAACCTAAAAAAATAAACTAAAATAAAAAAACCTAAACTAAAATTAAGCTTAAAATAAATAAACTAAACTAAAAAAAAAATAAATCTAAATAAAAAATAAAATAAACTCAAATAAATAAAAATAGAGAAAATAAACCTAAACCTACCAGTTTTCTTTATTATTTTTTTTAGAAAAATCCTAAACGCTAAATCCTAAACCCTAAACCCTAAACCCCAAACCCCAAAAAACCCCTGACCTAAACCACAAACCCTACAAACCTAAACCACAAACCCTAAACCTAAACCCCTAAACCATAAAACCACCAAACCACAAATCCTAAATCATAAACCCTAAACCCCCACTGACACAAACCATCACTGAAACCACAAACCCTAAATAAAACTCTTACCTAAGAATGGGTGGGAACCTTGTGATGAAACATCTTTGTCTTTGTCAAATGGGTGTGTAGATCTAGCGGTGGAGTCGAAGGCAGGTGGTGGTTGTCATGAGTGTGGTGGGGGGATCTAGGCGTGCTAGTGGATATGGAGGTGTGGTCTTTGGAGCAATGGTGGTTATGGAGGTGGGAGAAGCGATGGAGGTTACAACCATGGTGGCGACGGAGGAAGAGATCAGAGATATGAATGGCAGATCCAGTTACTTGAGAGGTGGTGATGGTTCTGATGGGAACTAGAGAATCTGAAGAATGACTTATCTAGCATTTTTGATTTACTCTAATGGTGCTCATTTTTTATTTATGTCATCACTTGTGTCTTTGAAAACTTAGGGTGCTACTTGGTTGATGAAATCGAATAGAAAAAATGTTGAATTTTAATTTAATCTACTGAAAATAAACCTTAAGCCGTAAAGCTCAAAACCTTAAACTAAACCTAAACTAAAACTTAAACCCTAAACCTAAAGAAAAATCCACAAAACCCTAAACCACAAACTACACAAACCTAAATCTTAAACCCTAAATCAACCATAAACCCCCCAAACCTCTAAACCCTATGTCACTAAACCTAAACCCCTAAACAAACCCCAAACACTAAAACCCAAACCCAAACTTAAAACCCCACCTAAACCCTAAACCTAAACCTTGAATAAAGATGTCATTAGGGAGTAGATCTAAAGTATGACTAATCCTTAATTATGGTAGCTAAAGAAAATGTCTTCAAGAGATTTCTTGACTATTAGAGATTTGATTACCTAAACTCTAACCTAAATCATATTGTAATACCATATATTATAGTATAATGTAGCATCATATATTTGAGCATGTAGTGATGAGTTTTTGGATGTTATAAGATGTTTTGAAATGTTTTAGTCTATATTAATATAAATAATAAAAATATTGATTTAATAAATCAGATGATGAAATTTGTTAAATTTGTAGTGGGAATTATGTTGTAGTACCAAAGGTGTGCTACACCACTTATAGTCTAAAAAGTAAGATTTTATGTTCAAAATAAATATTATCTGTTGTAGCATAGTATAACATCATATATCATAATATATTGTTCTATGAATTTTAAATTCTTTTAGTATTTTACAATCATGCAATCAAACTACATTAGCATTATTTATAAAATGTTGATTTAGACTTCAAAATGGTGGAATTTGACCAAATTTATAATTGGTAGAGCATGGCATCATAATATATTATTTTAATTTCAAATATGTAAGTGATATGCCTAAAATATATAGTTTTTTATTGTTTAGACTAATTTTATGATTTTTTATCTTAAAAAATCCCTTGTGATGTGATATGCAATATAATATAATATAATATAATATGTTATAGTGTATTATAATATATGATGCCATAACATAGTGTAGCATCGTGCATTATAGCATTGTGTATTACTACTTATTTTTTAGCATATTTTAGTTTGTTATTGTATGAGTAGAGTTTGTATTGGTATAATTCATAAAATTCTAATTAATAAAAGATGATGGGATTTGGCCAAATTTAGGTAAGCTTTAGGGAACATCATTTGTGCTATGGTGTGTCATTTAATCAAAAGATTGGAATTTTACATCCAAAATAAATGTTCATTTTCATGCAAATTTTATAAATTTTTTGCTTAAAGTGATTCATTTTAAGGTTTAATGTAAGATAATATATTATATGAAAACATATTAAAATATAATATACATAATAGTATAACTTCACATATATATGAATGTGATGTGTGTTTACTAAATGTTATTGTACATTTTAGTATGTTTTACTGTTATAATACATTGGGTCAAAACTCACAAAATGTTAATTTGAAGGTTGAGATGGAAGAATTTGGCCAAATTCATGGCACACGAAGCAAAATTATGCTATTTTGTATCATTTCTAATAGAAAATTAACAATTGTACATCTAAAATGAACATTATTTAGATTTTGAGAAAATTTTGTTATTTATTCCTTTTAAGTGATTCTAATAAGGTGTAATGTTAAACAATATATTATATTATGGCAAATTATAATATAACATCATATATTATAATATAATATAATGTGTTAATTAACAATATAATATGTTTTTGCATGATATTGTATAGTTAGTTTGAGCTTGCACCATCATAAAATAAAATGTTGATTACAATGTTAAGATGATGTAATTTGAACAAATACATTGTTAGCTTTTGGTTGAAGTATTAAAGGTGTGCATAAGAAGAAATAAGATTTGATGAGAATTCCATGTCAAGGACATGGAGATCTAGGGATCACACATGCATTGGACATGACATGAGGGTCCATGTGATGGCATAGAAGAAAAGAAAATGGGATAATGTTTGAATTTGATTTGATTATATGATCTATGGAAAAAGATCCTCTAGAGAGAATCTATAATCCAATAGTTATTAATATCAAATTAACTTTAATTTGTTTTATTTTAGTGATGTGGAGGCATATCTAAGAGATGGGCTCAGTCTGGATGTATATGAACCTTCCACTAGCGGGGTTCATCCATGGGATTGGGATTTGAATTTGATTTCATAGATTTATTTGGGGATGTATCCATTGGAGAGAATAGTTTGGTTGGATTTATTTGATTTAGACTCTATTGGGGAGTTGGTTTAATTTGGTTCCATTGAGGTTGGTTTTGAATTTGATTTGTTTGCTTGACTTATTTATATATGATTTGGGGCTCCTAGGGAGAAGGGTGTGATTTAACTCAGGAAAATCAAATTTGGTTTAATTTAATTTGAGTTAATGTATGGACCTTGTCGGTGTGCGATGGACCTTGATACCGGATTGATAGTCACTTGTTAGGAAATTTAAGGTTTTTTTGTGTGTGCTAGGAAGAAGGCATAGAAGACTTACATCTTCCAAAGGGAGGAACAACCACTGGGGTGACCTGTTGGATGCACAAAAAATCAGGCCTAACCTAGGGGCAACTATTGAGTGAATGTCGTTGGGGACTTATGTCAACTCAAAAGTAGTTAAGATTAATTTTATCTTAATTATTTTCATGTGATTTGATATGGTTTGTTTAGTTTAGTTGGATTTCAAATTGAGGGCATATTTACAGGGGATGTGAGCTCGATCAAATTTGATAGGTTTATTTTATGGACCATGTCAATGTGCGATGGATCCATTGAGAAGGGGCTATATCAGACTTATCTGATCTCCAATTTACAAATCCAAATGGATAGTCTACTAATCATGGGGTAGAGCTAGCCAACCTAAAGGGTTGCTTTTCGGTGTGCAATGATAGTGCTAGGAAGAAGGCATAACAAACTTACATCTTCTAAAGCAAAGAATAACCTGGGTGACACTTGGTAGAACACAAATCAAACGACTTAGGGAGACTATTGAGTGAATGCTTGGGGACTTATATCAACTCAAGTGTTATGTGATTCTATAGGGGTTTGGTAATTGACCTAATAAGATACTTGCTTGGGAAAGGTACTAGGTGTCATCCTAATCCAAGTGAATACATATTTTGTTTATAAATTTGTTTTGGAACATGGTGTGAGGGACCACAGAAGGGGCTATGTCGGCTTGACCTATCTCATTCTTGGACCAAGCAAGAATCTACACATCCACAAGATGGATTCTCCAACCATAAAGATGATTACTAGGAAGGGAACTATCAATATGATAGTAACCTAGGTAGTGTCTAAATGGGGTATTAAATGATGTGATCCAAATATAGGGTCCATGGGGAGGCACTACTAGGGGCATTATCACGGATAAGAAAGCTTATAGGTGTATGGCCAACTCAAGGAGAAAGCATAGCGACTTACATCATGGTGGTGTATCTAAGGTGTGAGAACCAACCAAGGTGTATCCATCATGAGTGGTGTATCCATCAGCATAGTGAGAACCAACCAACTTAAGGTGTCATCGATATCTACTAAAATGAAAGAAAGCATGTATACAACTTTCCAAAAGAAATTGTTGATTAGAATAGTCTATCATGATGGGACATATGCTATCGACCTAGGGACTATTAAGTGGGAGCCGGGAAGGATTAGACTGAAGCATTTGGAGGGAAGGAGCCATTGGGGACTTATCCTAAACCTCAAATATACTCGACCCAATAAGTGCAGATGGCTAATCAAGAAAGCATAGTGACTCACATCCTCTTAAATGAAGCCAACATAAGGTAACTTCGGCCAGAAGGCCTACCAAACTAATAAGGAGCTTATGGTGAGTGGCCAAGTAAGAAGGAAAGCATGTAGACTTACATCCTCAAAGAAAGACCACTAGACCACTTTAGGGTAGCACCACTGACCTAGAGCGACTCTGAGTGAGTGTGCGAGGCGTTATCTCAACTCATAGTAGTCCGAGATAAAAGATATGTTCTTGTTTTATATGTTTATGTGTAGTTTGTGTTTATTTTGTGTTCTTAAGGATAGGACACTGCTCCAGTTTCATACACCTATCCTAAACACATCATGGATTCATGAACAAGAATACTTTCAACATGGAAGAGATTGAATTCAAAATAAAATTTTCATTGATAATAATTATTTTTTTAAACATGATTTATAATATTTCTTTAAGTAGAGCCCATTGATTAGAGCATTGGGCCTCTCCCTTATGATTAATAAGTTGATAAGATCCTCTTTGGTAGGCCTTCTCTATAAAGGGACCTTCCCAAGTGGGTTCAAACTTGCCTCCCATCTTATGATGGGCAACAATCGATCTCTTTAGAATTAAAATAAGCTCTTCTACTTGAAAAGCTCTAAGAAAAATCAACTTGTTGTGAGCTTGAATCATTTTAACTTTGTACAACTCAAAGTTTTGGCATGCTCACAGGCATCTCTTTTCTAAACCTTCAAGCTCTTCTAACAACAACTTGGCATTCTGCTCTGTTATGATTATGCTACCCACAACTATCCTTAGTGATGGGAGTTAGACTTCTAATGGTAGAATGACTTCAGACCAATACATTAAGGAGAAAGGAGCATGCTAAGTTGGAGTTCTCTATGTAGTGTGGTATGTCCACAAGGCTTCAACTAACCGCTCATGCCATCGTCGCTTATTATTGTTGAGTGTCTTCTTTAGTATTTGGATGAGAGTTTTGTTGAAGGCTTACTGTTTTTTATTTCGGTAGTTGATGGTAGAATATCTCCAATCTATGTTGTGTCTGGTAAAGTTGTTGATCTCGGTGCTCTTGAATGTAGTATCATTATCAAATATAATTCATAGGCACTCAAACCTATATAGAATATGGTTCCTAAAAAATTGGAGCACATCTTTGAGCTATGACCTCTAGCATAATCACCTTCTCCCATTTGGAAAAGTAGTAGCGACTAAGATAAGCGATGACCCTTGGAAGAAGGAGGATCAATCATACCCACTATGTAGCGACTCAAATGTGAGGCCAATGTAGGATGTAGAATGTTGGGTGGTTGGTAGGACCTCCGTGTATTTGACATTGGTGGCATCCCCTTATCCATGTAATCTTTGATTATCGATGGCTAGTGGTATCTAGTCTCTTGATCTTGGCTTTCATCTTGGAATTGGTTGGCTCCACATAATCCGAGTGTACCTCGGTCATGATCTTACAAGCTTCATGCTTGTCTAAATAATATAACCACATATGATCAAAAGATCACTGGTACAAGACACCATCCACAAGAACATAGGAAAGTGCTCTCTACTTCATCTGATAGGCTTCAGACTTCTCTTGAGGTAGTTTATATTTATTTAAGTAATCCATGAATGGTTGCCTCCAATCTAACTCCTCATCCTTCTTGACAATGGCAACCTCCCCTTCAAGAGAGTACTATTTGATGAATTCAATATCAGTAAGGGATAAAACTTGTCTAGTTTGGACCTTTATTAATATGGATCATCCTCCGGACATGCCAACTCCTTAACAAGCTTGGCTAAAGTATATGCTACGACGTTCTCTCCTTGAGGAATCTTATAAATGGTAATATAGGATTTGGCCAATAACTCTATGGTACTTATTATAGTGATGGAGCATGGGCTTTATAACCTTAAAGACCTAGTAGTTTGGTTGATAACTAGGAGAATCTAAAAATGTTGATGTTTTGGATGCTTAGAGTAATGACTAACTCTAGGCAAATAGAATCTCAATTTGTTGTTAGTGTAAGGATGGACAGATGATACGAGAATCTCATAACATCATGGTTTGAAGTTAAGATAATTATTCCTACCCCAAATTTTCTTAGAATAGTAGATTATGGTTCTTCTCCTCTTTGAGAGGAAGTCACACCATCAAAGTACATCTCCCAGCTATAAATGCTAGCATGTCCTAAGTTCATAATTTATTCATCGGGGAGATATTCACTAAGCGGAGAGTCAAGTGGGTGTATTGTGAAATCATTATCCATTCCTTTGCATAGAGAGGTATAAAGGTAATGTCGAGAGGATCATGGACCATCATGCAATAATTATAGCCATGTCTAAATACTATAGTGGATTGCTAGAGATTAAGTTCACCTTATGGAAGCATGTAGTGTTGTAGCTTGGATGCAAAGATTAAACATAGACAATGCTTCTAATGGGTGGATAATTAGCCTCGATAGGGATTAGATGATGAATGAGGTAGTAGTGCATTTTCCATCCCATCATTGGCTTGGGCCAACAAAAGGGTCATCTAAAACAATGTGTAAAGTGTGAGTGGCTTGCTAAGATAGGGGTTGCTAGAACCCACATCATGTAATGATGCCTTGAGGCATGCTCACACTTGTCATCCCACTTAAACTTGGCATCTTTTGACAAGTCTTTGAGAATGACATCTTCCCAATAGGTTGGATATAAAGCATCTTAGATATGCCAACCCTTAATGATCGAGTTGAGTTAAACTTTTAGGGGTGGCATTTCTAATACTCTTGATCATCTCTAGATCAATTTTGATTCCACGGTGTTAGATAACAAACCAAGGAATATCCGAAGCTACTCTAATGCACTTTGGGGTTCATTTTGAGGTTAAACTATCTTAATGTTCAAAACTATTCTCAAGTCAAAGAGATGGTCTTCCTTTTCTCTACTTTTGACCATGAGATCATCGACATAACTCAACTTGATGATGAATGAGTTCATGAAGATTCAGTCTAGGTATGTAGCATCGACATTTTAAGGCTAAAGGCATGACCTTATAGCAATAGATTCGGGTTCTAAAAGTAGTGTATCTTTCATCAGGGCCATCTTTATTTGGTTATATCCATATAAGCCATCCATGAAAGAAAGGCGCATGAGATGAGGCAATGTACCATCATCGACATTGGTTGTGAAAATTCATCTTTTGGACATACTATTTAAATCCTTAAAATTGATGCATATGTGAATTTGGACATTCTTTTTCTTAACTGGGATGATGCTGGCTAACAAGGTAGGGTATTTTTCTTCCTAGATGAAGTCAGCATCGATCAATTTCTTGACTTGAAAAATGACCTATTATTCCATGTCTAATCGCATGCATCTAGGAGTTTCCTTGATAAGGTTAGTAGGTCTATTGGTTTATGGATATCAAGAGCCAATCAGCATCTCTTCATAACTCCATGCAAAGTAGTCCTTAAACTTCTCAATAGCTAACTAAGTCATTGGTTTCAATTTCATTCAACAAGAAATGTATGTTCGGTGTGGGTCTTCTTCTTGAGTTCCTAAATTCGAGCTTTGAACTCTTAACTGCATCTTTGACTTCAAAATCATTTGGATCATCTGAAGTTTCTAAGCATAGCTCCTCATATGAGTTAATGTGATTTGAAAAGAACTAATTTGATTCTAAATGATTGGTGATGACTAGCGTAATAGTCATCATCGTAGAATTATATAGAATCTTAGTCTCTTGATTGAGATTTTGCATTTGTTCTTCCATATTCTTTCAAAATAGTCGACGTGCTTTGACCAAGTATGGGATTAACCCTTTCTTTGCTAAATTATGAACACAAGATAAATACCAATCAAAAGGTAATTTTATTAAATCTTTATATGAATCATCCTCAAGTTCTACATCAATTTCTTGACTTGAGGATGATGCTCTGAAAGAACCTCACGAGTCTTCACACTATGGATGACTTAGGGGCCTTAACTACCAAACCCTCAACTTTTGAGAGGAAAGTGTGGTTAGAGCTAAGGTTCCCGATGCCTAACTATTTCACATATAGACTTGGATACACTTATGCTTTGCTTTGGAGCCGATCTTCATCATTCGGCTCAAGATTCACCTCAAGGAATCTATTGAGAAGAGTGTGCTACCCTATAAGGCTCATCCTATGAACTAGATTCTAAGTCTATATGGATAACATGTCTACTCTAGTGGGACATATCTTCTATTGGGTGGCAATAAAGGGTTTTCCACCCCTAGGGCGCCTCTGGCCTCTTCCTCTCACAGTGTGGGTTAGTCATACCCATATGTTGAATGGGTAAGAACTTTGTGGGAATTTAATGCTTCACTTCCTCCTCCAAGTCTATTTTGCTCCCTTTTATTTTCTTTTCATTTTCTTTTCTTTTCTTTTCTTTTCTATTTCTTTTCTTTTCTTTTACTTTTTTATTTTTAAACTTTGGCCAAGTTCATAAGAATAGACTTGTTGATTTTGAGGGAGGTAGTAAGCGCATCCTCATATGTCAACCTTATGAATTGTAAATAACTTGAGATCTCCTTTAACAGTAGATCCCACCTCTCATAAACTTCATACATGTAGAGAGGATGGAACTATGTTGTTCTCATGTATCCATAGTCTCCCAAACAAAGCATTGAAAGATGTATCAGTCTATAATGTGAAACTTGGTCTTCCAATCATCTATCTCCAAGGGCAACACTATGGAGCCTAAGGATTGTTGACCTCACTTTTGGAGTGTGGATTCAATCTTCCCATCTTAGACTTAGGAGTCTTCTAGACACTAAGACTTCCTAGTCAAGACTTTAACAATTAGGTAAACACTTAACTTAAACCTAAGACTTAGAAGGGTTAACCATATGATTAGGTTATGCCTTAGGGGTTAGGATAATCCACCTACCTACAACCCAAATCAATCCATGTTCACCTTCTCAAAAACCTCAAGTTCAATTCAAACATCAAATTCAAATCCAAATCCAAACCCAAATTCCAAAACCAAATGATTGAAGCCCATGATCAAATCCAAACTTGAAACCCTTCTAAGCCATGACCTATCCATGGACTTGGCCAAATTTTAATTCAAATCAATCCAAAATCAATTAATTTTCTCATAATTAATTTATATCTTCAATCATCTTCTTAAATTTAAATCAAATCTACATTCAAATGATCAAAAATAAATCAAACTAAATCAAATTAACTAAAAACCCTTCTTAAGCCGTATGACTATCCATGGACTTAGCCAAATCTTAATCCAAATCAAGTCAAACTCAATTGATTTTCTCACAAATCAATCATATTGTCAATCATCTTCACAAATTCAAATAAAATATACATTTAAATCATCAAAACTAAATCAAACCAAATCAAAATCCAAACTTAACATGACCCAACTCCATTGGACTTAGCCAAATTCTTCATTCCAAAACCCAAATTCAATTGATTTTCTCATGAATCAATCATACATTCAATCATATTCACAAATATAAATGAAATCTACAATCATAAAGCCAAACCAAAATTGACCCAAGTCAAACCCAACTTAACCCTTTTGACTTGAAATGTTCAAATGAACCAAAATTTGAAAAGCTAATTGAATTTATATATCAATCCCAAATCCATATATAAACTCAACTAAATCAAAGTCAACCCAATAATCAAGCCAACTAAACCCAATTGGTCCACTTGACCCAAAGTGGCCAATTTGACCTATTTGAGCCACGTTCTAATCCTACCCAAATTGGATTGAAGCCCATCAAAACCTCCCATCATGATTATTGATCACCCTAGGTTGATCAATTCTCACAATTAGGTCAAACCAAGTCAACTTGGTCATTTGACCAAGTCAACCTTAACCCATATGAACTAACTAGCCATTTTACCTTCCAAATCCTTGAAACTGATTCATACCAAATCAAAATCAATATTTGAATATGACTTGACCTTCAATTGAGTCAAACCAAACCCAATTGGCCCTCTTGACCCAAGTTGACCCAAATTGACCTAAAAGACCAAATTGGGTCAAATCAAAATATAAACCAAATTGATTACCAATGGCTCAAGTTCATTCCAAATTGATTGTTGAACTTGACCAAAGCCATGATTGGACCCAATTGAACCCAATTGACCTACTTAGCCCAAATTGACCTAAAGATTCAAGTTGGCCTAAACAAAACTAAATCCAAATTATGAAACTAAAGCCTACAATCATCTTCAATTGGTCTAAACCAAACCAACAAACCAAGCCAATTTGGCCAATTTGGTCAAATCGATCAACTTAACCCATTTGACCCAAATGAATTCAAATGAGCAAAATAAAATCTAAGCCAAACTAAACCAAACAATTGAACCAAAACATCCCAAATGATCATATAAACTTGACCAACCCTTGGTTTGACCCAATTTGACCTAAATGGGTCAAATTGCCAAACTAACCAAATCAACTCCAATTGACTTGAAATTTGGGTTAACCACTTTGGCTCATTTCAAATCTACCCAAATTAAATCCAATGCCAAATGATCATTCTACCCTTGGGTCAAGGGCATCACATGAGACAAATCACCCATGTAAGTGGTCATTTCCATTCCATGGCCACTTGGTACTCTCCCAATGGTCCACCAGGCACTTAAGGACAACCCAACGAGGGGTGGTTGGGTGGATGACCCATGGGAGGTGAAATCACCTCACCCTCCCATTGGAGCATTTGAAACCCATAGGACACCCATGATTCCTCCTTGGCAGCCACCTCCACACCTTGACCAACCAAGACCACCTCCTCTCCCACGACTCCAGATGGTGAGATGGCCTAGAAGCCAAACCCAATCCCACCATCATCAAGATGAAGGGTATACACCCCTTTATTTCCTCAAATACACACAAAATCATTCCTCAAATCCTAGTTACCCAAGATGAGAGCTAGATCCATTCTAAGCTCTCAAGCTCATTCTTCGATCAAAATGCCATTCCCATCCATCATGAAATAGGACACTCCCATTTGACCTAACTTCCTCATTTCTCCATCAAACTCAAATTAACTTTTGCACCTTCCTAGACTTTGTCAAGTGAATCATTTCCCAAGCTTCTCAAGCAGGAGGTGGGACTTGATCAATGAGCTCAAATCATTAGTTTGTGGCCTTTGAACATGAGGAATTGATCAATTCTACTCAATAGGCTTCATCTCCACTAGATGAAGCTTTATCAATCTTGAGCCATCGGTCTTGAGCTCCGATAAGGTATGCTTGCAAAATTGATCCTTAGGCAAAAATGGGTTGGAGGTTTTTGAAGACTTGCATCTCGTGTGATCTTGACCATTTGATCCCCTCGATGTTGTGAAGGTGGATCCTTTTGGAGTTGATTCGAGCTTCGGGTGGGATCAAGTGAGCATTGGCGGACAAACTCCATTCTCCCTCACTTTCGTGTGACATTGGATCAAACATCCATTGATCGAAACGGTATGTGATTAGTTTGCTAGATCGATCGATTTAATCTTATTGTGGGATTAATCATCGTGTCCAATCTTAGATGACGGAGATAAGCGCATCATCGCGCATAGACATTGAGTCGGATAAGTTTTAATTAATTCCACGGTGCCACATGGAAAGTGCATCGACATGTCGCATGGTGACAAGGTTAGGCTTTCATTAGGCTTAATCATTTTTAATGGTGAAACTTCTAAAATCATAAAAAAATCATAGAAATAAAAAAATTTAAAATAAATACTCATTTTAAGGTATTTAAGGATAATTAATGAAAATGATATTAACTAATTTTGAATAGTAATTAATGTTTAATTAAGTTTAATACAAAATTTATTAGCATTATTACTCCTTAATTACTTGAAATTAATCCCAAATTTTGTGGTTAATTTAATGGGATGACACCTCTCCCATGATTTTTTTATTTATTATTGCTAATTAGGAAAATTGACTAATTAAACCTTAACTCTTTTAAGTTAATTAATGATTAATTAATCCCATGAATAATATTAATTTGTTAATTAAGTTTATTAATCATTGTTCATAGTAAGTGAACTAAGGAATAGGGTTGGGACCCCTTTCCTAAGTTCATTTCACCCTTATTTTAAAATGAAATTAATTAAGATTTTACTAATTAATTAAATCCTTAATCAAATTGAAATCATAATCACATCATACCTTAATAAATTAAATCAT